>CM064973.1:42744978-42937078 GCA_032847665.1 Solanum chilense
TATGTGTCGGTACGTGACACTCCGATCCCCTAATTCTACGTGTCGGTTCGTGACACCCGATCCCCTAATAATATGTGTCGGTACGTGACACTCCGATCCCCTAATTCTACGTGTCGGTTCGTGACACCCGATCCCCTAATAATATATGTCGGTACGTGACACTCCGATCCCCTAAATCTATGTGTCGGAACGTGACACTCCGATCCACTAATCTCATTCTATGAATTCATCAAGCCTTCTTTTATACCAAGGCATCATTCATTAACAAAGATTAGGGTTTCTTTAAAGATTTAGAATTCAAAAGCTTCATCATGCTTATTTTATCACAAACATATAATCACACTCATACAAGCATACAATTAAGCATATAGAAGGGTTTACAAGACTACCCAATACATATCATTCGCTATTAAGAGTTTACTACAAATAGCATAAACTATAACCTACCTCCACCGAAGATTTGTGATCAAGCAAGCAAATCTTCATGGCAGCTTTTCTCCTCCTCTCTCAAGCGTTTCTTTTCCCCTCACTTTCTCCTTCTAATTTTCTTACTCAAACCTTCTTCCTGTTACCCTAAATAACAAGAAATTAAGAATAAAAGGTGATGAAACTAACCCACCAATTAACTCAAGGTTAGTCTTTTAACCCCCGAGAAATTGAACTAATAACATTAACCCACTAACTTTATAAATTAAAGCCGGAATAGTCCAAAACGCCCCTTTAAAACTTAACCAGAAATCCGACCCAGACTGGGATTACGCAACCTGTGACGGCCCGTTGTGACTGTGACGGTCCATCCTGTAGGTCGTCGCAAAGTTCAGAGACTCAATTTTCACTAACGAGTCTGTGACGGTCCTTCACGCCTGTGACGGTCCATCGTGCACTTCCGTCACGACGTTCAGAGAATTTTTCCCAGTACCAAATTCTCAAGAGTTGAAGTGTTTTGGAACGGAGACTCACGACGGTCCGTCGTGCCTGTGACGGTCCGTCCTGCAGGTCCGTCACAGAGTTCAGAGAGTCGATTTCAGCACTCGAATTTTAGAATTCCTAAGTGTTTTGGAACGAGACACGCTCGACGGTCCGTCGTGCCCATGACGGTCCGTCGTGGTGTCCGTCGTCTCAGCCAGTTTTTCCAGAAATAAAATCTGCTACTCAAAACGACTAACCAGGTCGTTACAAGTGTTACCCCTCTCTTTCCTGTGTGGGGGTAGATCACCGAATTTAATGTAGCTCATATAGTGTCATGTGGGTTATGGTAGTTATTTCCCTAAATTAAAAGCAAAAACAATATGTGTATGTGAACTTCTGTTAGAGTTTTCCTAAAGGTTACTACATAGTGTGAGGGAGGGTATGAGACTTCTCTTACACATTGCACATGTGGGATCCTATAGGATGGTTCTAGTAGTTTTCTATTATGACTATGATTATGTTTATGATTATTTTGATAAGCTATGAATAGTAATGTTATATGAAGCATGTTATATATATTAGATTATGTTGTAAGTGTGAAATGGGTTTCTTAATGTGATACTTAGCTTGAATAGGGTTATGGGCATTATTCTTTGCATTGATCAAGTGTGACTTGAGTTACTTATATGTTGATATGGTTATTATGTTCCTTATATGTGTTAATTGAATTGTTGGTCATTTATGCATAGTTTTGACTAAACTGTGCCTTTTCTCATGCATTAACGATTTTATGCTTAGGGACCATACATAGTAAATGTGGTTTGTACTAACCCATATTTCATCCCTTTTTCCCAAAAACATTGTATGTTCAGGCTGTTGACGTATCACTGAGGCTAAAGCAAGAATGCTTATTGTAACGACCCAAAGTACACCTTAGTTGTTACCGGCATCGTCATCCTCTACGAGGACCAAGAAAAGCCTTTTAGCATTCGTCATAGAAATCATATGTCAAAAAGGAAGAAAATTTAAAACTATTGCTTATATATCATGGAGGTTTACATAGACCTATACATAGGAAACATATATAGTATTCTCACAACATATCATAATAACACATAGGAACTTAGACTAATACTTTGTTTAACATTAACCATCTAACAAAGTCAAATAATCTGGGCAAAGTCCTTATACAAATCCATAATTGCCACATAGGGCTTACATAAATATCATCAACAATAGGAAAAAAAATTAATGTCTTCTAGACAATACAAGTACTACTAAGATAGTGTGTGTGGTAGCATCCTCAAACTAGAGGGCATACCAAAACTTGGAGAGTCTAGTAAATAAGTAACTTTTTTCCATATATAAATGGACTTGATGGGTCATATTTTTATTGGCTATTTTTTACATTTTTATGATATAGTGGATACTATTTCCGCCTCCTATACATCAAGTATCTCAATATACTAACCCCACAACAACAAAAGGATAAATTCTAAATCTAAACAACAAAACTCGTCAATAATTCCATTTTGTCCTGTATAAATTTGACAGACTTATTACAAAAAATTCTGCTATCTATTTTTTTTAGTGAGGTTCTAATATCTTTTCAATCCATAGATGTGGCAATGGCCCAAAAATGTGGTGATCAAGACTGTGCAGCGGTAATTCCGTTTTGCAGAATTGGAATAAGGGAATGTATCGATAGAGTTTTTAAATGTTGTGTTTCACCAACATGTGCTGATGATCATAAAGAAAATTTTAGACTTGGTCATAAAGTATTGAGTTTTGAAGAATATTCTTCTAATAATTAGTTTTTAAATAACTATGTGGAATTTATTTTATTCATGTTCGTCTAATTAGTGCATTTTCATTGTCTAATGAATTGAAGATTAAGTTCTAACGAGTATCTCAATATTATATTTTATTAGTTTAGCTTTTTGAAACAATAATAACAATAACAACGATGTAGTTACATAAAAGAAGTGGAGATTAGCTATGATGTCCAAAATAATATGTATGTTATGGTAGATTGATATGGACCTAAATATCCTATAATTCACATATCATATTTTATTCTACTTGATATGTAAAATTAAAAGGAATTTGAAACATTGTTTTTGTATATCATTGTTTAATAAAATTTATGTTATAAACCAACAATGGTTTGAGATTTTATAGACTTCTAATAAAATTAGTTCACCAACAACCATCAAGACTTTGTAGAGACCATACGACTAATATTTACTAGTATTAATCAAATAAAATTATATATTTTGACTTGTGTCACTTAATAAAAAAGAGTAAAGCATCCCAAATATAATATTTTTTAAAAAAATAGGCTCAAGACTAGTTTATTTAAGAAAACAACTCAAGTCATTTAATCTAAATAAATTTAGTGTTCATTCAAGACTCTCAAGAGTTTTGTCATCTTCTTTCTTGAGGAACTTAAGTTTTTTATATGGTCAACCTGTTACACAGATAGGTATTCAATAAATTATAGAACATTAAAGTAATTAATTTGTCTTAATTTATTAATCTATTCATTCAATTGAATTACTTACAAACCAAACATATTGGATAATCATGAGTTGAACAAAAAAATAAATAATAACAAAGAGTATATTAATAAACTAAGTGTCACAAATTGTTTACTTGAGTCATAATAGCACCTGCGATAACAAACTATTAGGTAAGTCAACTTATAACCTAGAACAATAAGTAATGAGTATAATGATATAAATAAACTGTAAGAGACAATTTAACAACAAACATTGAATAACAGGAAGATGAAAACTAAAAAATATATATACTATGTAAGACCCCTACGTGAATATGGAAGTCACAAGTTTAGAGTTTCTAAATCAAATGAGTGCACTAAGGATAGAGAAAAAATAAGTACAACTAACTAATCAATGATGGTTCTACATTAAATAAGCACGCAGGTGTCAGTTTAAATAAACATTGTAATAGACCACCATAAGCCCCACAAGTATATACAAAGGCTAAAACTTTAAAGAGCGCTTCCCTGTTAGTCTATATAAAGAGAAAGTTTGTCCTTGACTTTAATTGAAGATAGACTTCCAAGTAACCGATATGATAATCAATATACAAGTAGTTTATAGTATACCTTGAACTACATATATCCTCCATGTGGATCAAAAACTAATCAAATATACATATTACATAATCTAGACCTCGAACTGCATATTTTCCTCCAATGTGACTAGTAACATCAAGTAGAAATGGATAAACTTTGTAACATATAAAAGAGCCAGGATCATGGACTGCAACTATAAATCAAATGCCAAAACTAAAATATGTAACAATAAATATTTTTGAAATATCCTTGGTCAAATGATTATGAAAAGGCTCCCCAAGAACGATGTCCACTTCTCCGTTATCATTACAAAACTTAAAGATGGACAAACTCATGAGCTAAATGGTCAAGTAAACCTCAACATCTCATCCATAAACAAAAGGTTCATAAAAAGTGGGATCACTAGATAGAATATTATAATATATGAGTGAACGACTAACATAAAAGTTATTTTACAAGACATGAGTCTACTAAGGGGAACTTAGCCATCCGAAATGGAATTTGAACAATGTGAAGGCCAAGTATCCCCTAATAATGAGTGTCCACGGAAAAAACTAGTCCAAGGCTTGATGAATCCAAAATGCACAAATAAAGAATAAATCACAACAACTAAGGCATAAAACAAGATAAGGATGGTAATAATCAATAAGTGATATTTCTCCAAATCCTAAAAACAACAATAGACAAAATATTGATTTTAGGCAATTATCATGGTCAAATACTTATTTTCCCCAAATTCACACATATCATCATGCTTTCAATATTAAATTCAATTGAAGGAACGTGAAGTCATATCATACGTTTAAGCTTACCGCATGCGACTGAATTTAGTGTTGCTTTAAAATGGGTTGAATCATTTATTCAAGTTTCCATTTTGAATAAATGTTCCTAACACAATTTTAGCTACTCTCTACACTTAGTTTTCTTGAAAAAGGTTCTAAGACTAGATTGAAACTTGATCGTTCTATTCATTTATGTCTTTACAACCAAACTTCAAAAACTAGGATTTATTCAGGAATAGGGTTGCTTTAAATTACTAAACTTGTTAACATTCGAGAGAACTCACTCGAATTATTATAATTGATTGATAAATTGATATCGTAATTCCAACCTATCCTACCCATTCAGATTCAAAAACATAAAGCACTTACTACTTATAAATTTCGCAGAGTTTGTATTCCATATATCACATTCATAAGGTCCTCTCTCTAATAGTCTAAATCCCGTGTTAATTGACTTTGTTAACAATTGGTTACTAAATCCGCCCTTAATATTTATAATATAACTGTTTTATTTACTTTATGTTGAATAAACTTTTACTTATACAAAATATTAGACAACTTCCTTACTTCGTAAGTGAATTATTTACCATATCCATATTTTCGGGATCAGGACAAACTCATCATTTGGTTTAAACATGTTTGGGACCGCCTACACTTTCAATCAGAAGAACTGTAGTTTATAGTTCCCAAAAAATGGTGGCCCTATAGAAATGTCATGCTTAGAATTCTTTATTAAAGTGGTTTCGCCAACTGATGTTGTTGTAGTAGATTGTTGTTATTTGTGTTTTTGGTTTTGCTCTAAAATAGGTGAAGAGATGAGTCTCAACTAGAGTAATACAGGTCAAAATGAGAACAATGATGACATCAGAAATTTGTATGATGTAAATGTGGATCATTTGGAAAGTGCTAGTGCCATTCGATTGCCTCAAACATTTAGCAATATTGTGTTTCATGTGTCCACTAATATGTTGTAATTGCTTAAAAATAAAGCTCTCTTTTGGGGACTTGCTCATGAGGACCCTAAGATCATATTCAAAATTTTATGAATGTGTGTAAACTTTTGTCCTTCAATAACAACACTCAAGAGTCAATATGACTCCGATTGTTTCCCTTTACTCTAATAGGATAATAAAAGAAGTACCAACATCACCTATAACTTCTTGGGAGGACATCACAAAAGTGTTTTCTGAAAGATATTTCCCTCCCTTGAGGATGATTCAGTTAATGGGTAATATTAAGAACTTCAAGAAGATTGATTGTGAGATATCCTTAAAATATGCTTAGGAATGTAAACAGAAAATTTTAGGCATGTATATAGTAAGTTTTATTTTATGAAAAAAATGCTTCATTTCATAGTTCTTATTCTGCAAACTTGAAAGTCATCACATAAAGGTTTTTACAAGTAATATCGTAGTGTGATTATTATTGGCTACAAAAGAAATAAAAAAGTACATTTTAAATTGTAGCAAAGAGTAATAACAGGTTGATAAGATGAAAATGCTATATTTGATCAAATTACCTTTTAGATTAATTAGACAATAAAAATAATATGTTATAATTTCAAAGTTATAAATATAAAAAAGGAAAACAATTTGAGGAAAAAAGTTAATTTCATTTAAGAAATTAACATCAAATTTTGAGAAAATATCACAAATACTACAAAAAAATCTTTGACCATATCAATTTTAATATTTATCTATTGACTTTTATTTTTGGCATGATATTAATGAACTTGATAGTATATATTGTGAAAAAAAGGAACACTTCAAAGTAAAACAATATAATATATTACTTCCTACCATACAACATGGAGAAGTCTTCGATGGTTGTGTTTTTGCTAGTCACCTTTTTGATCTTTTCATTTGGTTGGTTTTTCTTTCTATCTCCATTAGTAAAAATTTATTCATCATCAGAAAATTTAATAATTTAAGTTAATTTTCATGTGATTTTATGTTTTATGTTTTTAATAATAATATTTAGTTGTTGATATAAAAAAATCAAACAAATGAAATTTTAATAGAAAAATTTCAGTGTGTAACTACAATAAGATCTATGCAAATAGTTATTTCATTGGATGTTTTATGTAAGTGGGTTTAGTTTCATATCAATAAACCATTTACATGGTCGAATTCAGACGGTCAATCAAAATGTATTTAGTCTATAAATAAGTAATTTTTTTCCATATATAAATGGGCTTGATGGGTCATATTCTTATTGGCTAATTTTTACATTTTTATGATATAGTGGATACTAGTTCTGCCTCCTATACATCAAGTATCTCAATCTACGAACCGCACAACAACAAAAGGATAAATTCTAAATCTAAACAACAAAACTCGTCAACAATTCCATTTTGTACTATATAAATTTGACAAACTGCTTATAAGAAATTCTGCTATCTATTTTGTTTTTGTGAGGTTCTAATATCTTTTCAATCCATAGATGTGGCAATGGGCCAACAATGTGGCGATCAAGACTGTGCAGCGGTAATTCCATTTTGCAGAATTGGAATAAGGGAATGTATCGATGGAGTGTGTAAATGTTGTGTTTCACCAACATGTGCTGATGATGATCAAGAAAATGTTGGACTTGGTCATAAAGTATTGAGTTTTTACGAATATTCTTCTAATAATTAGTTGTTAAATAAATATGTGGAATTTATTTTATTCGTTTTCATCTAATTAGTGCCTTTTCATTCTCTAAAGAATTGAAGATAAAGTTCTAAAGAGTATCTCAATATTATATTATGTTTATTAGTTGAGCTTGTTGAAACAATAATAACGATGTAGTTACCTAAAAGAAGTGGAGATTAGCTATGATGTCCAAAATAATATGCATGTTATGGTAGATTGATATTGACCTACATATCCTATAGTTCACATATCTTATTTTATTCTACTTGATATGTAAATTTAAAAGGAATTTGAAAACATTCTTTTTGTATATCACTGTTTAATAAAATTTGTGCTATAAACCAACAATGACTTGGGCTTTTATAGACTTCTAATTAAAGTAGTTCACCAACAACCATCAAGACTTTGTACAGACCATAGGACTAATATTTACTAGTACTAATCAAATAAAATTCTATATTTTTAGTTGTGTCACTTATTAAAAAAGAGTAAAGCATCCCGAATTTAATATTTTTTTTAAAAAAAAATAGGCTCAAGCGAAATTTATTTAAGACAACAACTCAAGTCATTTAATCTACATAAATTTAGTGTTCCTTCAAGACTCTTAAGAGTTTTATCGTTTTCTTTCTAGATAAATTTAATTGTCTATATGGTCAACATGTTACACAGACAGGTATTCAATAAATTATAGCACACTAAAGTAAATAATTTGTCTTAATTATTTAATATATTCCTTCAATTGAATTACTTACAAATCAAACATATCGGATAATCATGAGTTGAACAAACAAATATATAATAACAAAGAGTATATTAATAAACTAAGTGTCACAAATTGCTTACTTGAGTCATAATAGCACCTGCGATAACAAACTAGTAGGTAAGTCAACTTATAACCTAGAACAATAACTAATGAGTGTAAGGATATAAATAAACTATAAGAGAAAATTTAACAACAAACATTGAATAACAGGAAAATGAAAACTAAAAAAATATATATACTATATAAGACCCCTACGTGAATATGGAAGTCACAAGTTTAGAGTTTCTAAATCAATTGAGTGCACTATAAGGATAGAGAAAAAATAAGTACAACTAACAAATCAATGATGGTTCTACATAAAATAAGCACGCAGGCTTCAGTTTAAATAAACATTGTAATAGACCACTATAAGCCCCACAAGTATATACAAAGTCTAAAACTGTAAAGAGCGCATCCCTGTTAGTCTATATACAGGGAAAGCTTGTCCTTGAATTTAATTGAAGATAGACTTCCAAGTAACCAATAAGATAATCAATATACAAGTAGTTAATAGTATATCTTGAACTACATAAGGGTTATTTTATAATATATGAGTGAACGACTAACATAAGGGTTATTTTATAAGACATGAGTCTACTAAGGGCAACTTAGCCATCCGAAATGGAATTTGAACAAAGTGAAGGCCAAGTATCTCCTAATAATGAGTGTCCACGGAAAAAACTAGTCCAAGGCTTGATGAATCCAAAATGAACAAATAAAGAATTAATCACAACAACTAAGGCATACAACAAGATAAGGATGGTAATAATCAATAAGTGATATTTCTCCAAATCCTAAAAACACAACAATAGACTAAATATTGATTTTAGGAAATTTATCATGGTCAAATACTTATTTGCCCCAAATTCACACATATCATCATGCTTTCAATATTAACTTCATTTGAAGAAGCGTGAAGTCATATCATACGTTTAAGCTTACCGCATGCGACTGAATTTAGTGTTGTTTTAAAATGGGTTGAATCATTTATTCAAGTTTCCATTTTGAATAAATGTTCCTAACACAATTTTAGCTACTCTCTATTGTTTTCTTGAAAAAGTTTCTAAGAGTAGATTGAAACTTGATCGTTCTATTCATTTATGTCTTTACAACCAAACTTCAAAAACTAGGATTAATTCAGAAATTGGGTTGCTTTAAAATACTAAAGTTGTTAACGTTCGAGAGAACTCACTCGAAATATTATAATTGATTGATAAATTGCTATCGTAATTCAAACCTAACCTACCCATTGAGATTCAAAAACATAAAGCAATTACTAGTTATAAATTTCGCAAAGTTTGTATTCCATATATCACATTCATAAGGTCCTCTCTCTAATAGTCTAAATCCCGTGTTAATTGAATTTTGTTAACAATTGGTTACTAAATCCGCCCTTAATATTTATAATTTAGCTGTTTTATTTACTTTATGTTGAATAAACTTTTACTTGTACAAAATATTAGAACACTTCCTTACTTCGTAAGTGAATTATTTACCATATCCATATTTTTGGGTTCAGCACCAACTCATCATTTGGTTTAAAAATGTTTGGGACCGCCTACACTTTCAATCAGAAGAACTGTAGTTTATAGTTCCCAAAAAATGGTGGCCCTATAGAAATGTCATGCTTAGAATTCTTTATTAAAGTGGTTTCGTCAACTGATGTTGTTGTAGTAGATTGTTGTTATTTGTGTTTTTGGTTTTGCTCTAAAATAGGTGAAGAGATGAGTCTCAACTAGAGTAATACAGGTCAAAATGAGAACAATGATGACATCAGAAATTTGTATGATGTAAATGTGGATCATTTGGAAAGTGCTAGTGCCATTCGATTGCCTCAAACATTTGGCAATATTGTGTTTCATGTGACCACTAATATGTTGTAATTTGTTAAAAATAAATCTCTCTTTTGGGGACTTGCTCATGAGGACCCTAAGATCATATTCAAAATTTTATGAATGTGTGTAAACGTTTGTACTTCAAGAACATCACTCAAGAGTCAATATGACTCCGATTGTTTCCCTTTACTCTAATAGGATAATAAAAGAAGTACCAACATCACCTATCACTTCTTGGGAGGAGCTCACAAAAGTGTTTTATGAAAGATATTTCCCTCCCTTGAGGATGATTCAGTTAAGGGGTAATATTAAGAACTTCAAGAAGATTGATTGTGAGATATCCTTAAAATATGCTTTAGAAGTTACTTCATCAATGTTCTAACCAAGGGTTTTCCAGAAAAATGTGTTCTCGATATATTTTTATTGGGGTCTTGATAATATCAACATAGGTGTTGTCCATAAAATTATAAGAAATTTTTTTGTTGTGGATTCGATGTTTTCTGATAAGATCTCCGATATTAACCGAGCATGTTATACAAGGGATATCATGTGTCTTCTTTGATTTTTTGTTAATGAGAGAGTAATTGGACATGAATCAAGAGCGTGATGAAAATATGGTCAAGATGATGACCCAATTTGTTTTATTGTTGAAGCACGTCATGACAGGTGTAAAATTGTTGTTGGTGCCATTGGTAAAATCATTGGGTTGAGCATAGATAAAGCTAATTTTGAAACCATGTACAACAAAGAGGTAAAGTTTTTATTGAACTAAGTTGGGGGTTCTCCTTGGTGCTATAAAATCTTGGCGGGAATCAAGGTTGTAATAGTTGTCTTGATGATTGTTGGAGATATAGGGAACGAAATTTCAATTGTAAGGATAAGAAAATGGGATTCGTATGTAACTCCTCACGATCGTCAAAAAAACAAATTAAAGAATGTGAATCTTGACAGATTCAAGACAAATGATATGCCTGATGTTATCTTAAACAATGTGGAAGGATCAAACAAGGTAATTAAATAATTGAAGACTAATTTCTACGTGTTGAACAAAATAGACCTCCCACTCGGTGTCTATAAAACAACTTGAGACCCAAATGGACCATTTATTAATGCATCGGATTCCAAGACAAAAAGGGTATTTCTCTATTGATACCATAGTGAATACAATTTATGTAAATTTACTATGCTGGCCATTATAACCCGGAGAGGGAAATTTATGGAAAGTAATCCAAGTTCAAACGAAAGGAAATCTGTTGTTGATTAAAACTATAAATAATTTTAAAATTAAAGCTTATGTTGAGTTGATTATATAGTGAAAAGTTTTAACCCAAATTATGCTAGATTGAAAAATATGGGGGTTGAGCCTCCATTGGAATTTACCAAGCCACTACCCAAAGATGCTCCACCAATTGCTCAAAGGTTTAAAAAGAGGAATGAAGACATAAAGTTACAAAAATTATATCCTTAGTCAATACACTTTGCATAAATCTTCCCTTGGTAGAAGCACCGTTTGGGATGTCATGTTATGCTATGCCTATGAAATAATTGGTCACAAGGAACATAAGCATGGACATTGACATGATTTAAATCACATATAGTTGTACTTCTATTATGACGGACAATATGGTTGTCAAGAAAGATGACCCTAGGGTATTTACTGTTCTTTTCACTATCGACCTATTTCAATTCGGTAAATCATTGTCTGAATTGCGGGATATTATAAACATGATTCCATATGCCCTTTTCAAAATCTTTGGCAAAGTGAGCCTAATTCTCCCACTATTGCCGAGGATGAGGACCGGATTGAGAAGCGGGTGGCTCAATAGACGGAGTGACAGATTCAGGCAGCCCACTAGTGCCTCGATGCTTTTGATCTTTGAGTTCTGGCATGCCCACCCACTACCACTGATTCAATGACTCCTTAGGAGGCTGTGGCGAGTCTGTAGGTAGACCTGGATGGTATACTTGAGATGAAGGGACCCGAGCCTGATAAAGCGCACCTATGGAGCTCGTGAAGGACACAGTGCTTGTTGCACTTCTCACTACCACCACTGCACCACAACCTGCGCCATGCAAGGATGCAAAGAGGCACCGTTCCAGCCATATAAGTGAGGGTGAGGATGCTAATGCTCGAAAAAAAAGAGAGGACGGATTGGGAAGACAGCGAGGAGAGCCTTGTTGGTTGATGAGGAGGCTCGTTAGATGAGGGCTAGAGAGTTAGCTGCTGAGGCATCTAGCTCCAGAATTGAGGTTGTTGAGAGGAGCACCACTGATGATGCATATACCGCTGTTGGCACTACTGAGTGTGTACCTAGTGATTGTGCGGGTTTCAAAAAACTTAACCTACTTGCTTCTTAAAATTCGGCGCTATGCGCCTCAGGTTTGCTTCACCTACAACCCAATCTTTATATTTATTATGCATTGGGGACAATTGCATGTTTTTTAGGGGTAGGGTAAATTGAAAGTGAGTGCTAGGGTAAATTCTGAGTAGCCCAACTAAGGATCCTCTTTTGGTGGTTTTCTAGCCTGTCTTCTTTTACCCCAAGATACTAATTACTTTACTGTTGAATCGTCATGTGTCGTAACTTGTACAAAGTATGAAAGTGAAAAATGAAACATAATGGCTAAACTTGAATTATATCATGTTCTAAGAAAGTGCTTTCATGAATAGGTTTAATGAATGTCGAATGTTGGCTCTAATCATGACATAGAGATGCACCCACTATATGATCCTCACTCTAACACTTAAAATAGATGACCGATAATGTGATAGTTTAATGAGTTGTAAAGAGAGTGTGAGGAGCTTTGATTGGTTCTACAAAAGGAATCTATGTTATACAATGAGCAAAGTATCATATGCCCTTGTTCAAATTAGATAACATCTAGCCTAAAGTGAAGTGAGCCGAATGAATTTGTTATCCCTCTTTTGATCCTAATAGTTTCAGTCTATAATAGACCTTTCTTTTCTTCACCAATTCAACATACCTGGTTATAATGTGTTGGCCCTGGTCCCTCCTTGGACATTGGCTAATGCAAAAACTGACCTTGTTTTTGCCCAGACCCAACCTTGGTTATTGTGTACTTCTACTGATGGCATAGCCATAAGTTGTGGGTGGCTATTATGAGTGATGACCCGAAAAGTGGGTATGAAAATAAGTAATGTGGAAAAGTAAAGGGACAGTGAACAAGAGAAATGACTAAGTAAAAATTGTCAATCGAACATGATAAAAAAGATTAAGACAAAAAAGTGTTGAGGAAAAAAAATTAAGAGTCACTTCCAAAAAAGAGAAAGAAAGGAGAAAATAAGGCAAAGATGACAAGAAAAGTAGGTCATAATATATAATGAAAGAGGTAGAACGCTTAGCCATAATGTCAAGGAGGGTAACAAGTCACTAAAATGCACCCATATGTACCATACCTAACCCTGATACTACGGTAAAAGCTAATAAAGTCTTATCATGATCCTAAGAGTCTAATATGGTGCAGTTAAGCTGCGAAAATAGGGGCAAGCCTATGGGAATGAGTACCAACTACGTGTGAATTTGTTTTGAGAGTGAGTGTTAAAAATTAACCTTCTACTCAATAATAAAATTACTGTGTGAAAAAGGAAGATATTTTTTTAAGTGAGGGTACTATTTTCAATGTTGGAAAATTGGTACCTTAGCGAGAGACAAAAGAGTAGAGGTTCCAGTCCATGGTGAGTATGTGTCATGGTCTGATCTACATGAGTAATCCTATCAAGCCTAAGAGAAGAAAAATGCACTAAAGAAACGAAAAAAGTTGGGATTCATAACCATGTGATTGCGGAAGCTTAAAAGAGGATACTTGTGTAAGAAATGTTTTGTTGAGTCATAGTGCGTCTCTTGAGGACAAACAATGAATTTCAGTTGAGGGTGTTGATGTATCCTGGTTTTACGGTACTTTCTATGCTTTTTCCCTAAGATTGGTGTGTGTCTACATCCTTTTTGTAGTAATTTTAATATGTTTTTTCTTTCTTTTGCAGCAAAGCTGTCCAAAACTAATATGCAGAAAGATGTGAAGAATCAGTGTAGATATGAACCACAAAGCCATCGACGGCTCGTTGTCCCATCGACGGACCATAGGTGTTTACCATCGATTGGAGGTATAGACATTTGGAAGCAACTATGGAATTATAAGTAACTGTGGGGATACAGAAGGATCGACGGTCCGTCGACTGATCGACAGTCCGTCGACTGATCGACGGACCATCCTAGCAAAGTGTAGATGTGATTAGAGAATGTCCCAGTACCCGATGTTGAACAAAAGCTAAGTACGGAATAACGAGAAGAATCGACAGACCGTGTTGTTGGTCTGTCGATTGGATTAGAGAAGATTCAATGTGAAGAGTAAGAAAAGACGGATGAATGGAGGCAGTCGCCGGTCCGTTGTTTCATTAACAAACCATTTGTGCGGGTCGTCGATTGAAGACGTGTTTTAGTCAAACTTTCATTATTTGAACTTCTTTTAATTTAGCAATTTTTTTTATTATAAATAAGGTGAAAACCATCATTTTGGGGGTCGGATTCTTTTACTAACGTAGTAATTTTGTTCTTCGAGATTTTTTTTTGCAATTAATTCAATTTTCGGGATTTTCTTTAGAAGAAAATTGTGTGATTTCAAGTTGAATTTCTAAAATTTCTTCAAATTTATCAAATTAAGTTCATGATTTATTATTTATCAATTTTCAATTGTATTATTCTAATCATGGGTAAGTAACTAAATCCACAACTAGGGTTGTGGGAACCATGGGTGATTAAAAAAATCAACCTAGGTTAATAACAATCCTCAAATAGGGTATTGCATTTATCGATAATTCTTTAATTTAGAAGTCTTTTTAATGGATTCACGTATTAGAACTAGCCTTGTTACTACTTGCGGGACCAAGGGGGTAGTTAATAGGTAAAGAATTATCGACATAGATTTAGTGGATACTATCTAATAGGCTAGTTTCGATTGGGGCGAAGTAGTAAGTTTACCATAAATCCAATATGATGCTTAATATGAATTAAAGGTAAGGGTTAGTAACTAATACACATGTAGCCGGACCAAGGTATGGGGTGAAATTCTCTAAATGTCGGACCATGGATTTAAAGATACATAACTATATCACTTTGAATGCAAAACCTTAGGAAATAATTGTTATAAGCGAGGGTTATGACATTATGAACCTATGGGGAACACTTAAACCATAGTTTCTCTCATAACTTGATAAAACCCAACAATTTACTCTAGCCACTTGTTAGATTTAACAACATTCCAACATTTTTGTTTCACAACCCCCCCCCTCTTTATTTACTAGTTTTCTTACATTAAAGTTAATTCTATATAATTTTCCTCGTGGGATCGACTCCAACCTAATATTTGGGTTCTTTAGTTGATATGACCACTTATACTTCTTTAGGGAAGTGTAATTTGATCATATCAGTGTTACATTCTCCACAACTTGGACAACATTAGTCCTCGAATATCACTGGCCACTCATTGAACACTTCCAACAGTAAAGAATCAGTTAACAACTCTAAAACATATAACAAAACACATTATTCAATACATAACCTAGGATAAACATCAATTTAACATAATCATGAGAGTCACAACACAACAAGAAGAGAGAAACTCATTATATAACCCATTATGCCATAAAACTCACATTCCTCATTCCAAAGAGCATGAACTATTTTTTTAAATTCATTTTTTATTCCCATATATATCATTTCTAACAACATAGAAATAATTTTCAAAAAAAGAATGAATTAGTCAATTTTTCAAAAATCATTCAGTGAACAGGCAGTTTTACAGTTAATCATGCCAAGATTTTGAAAAATGCATCTTTTAGGCATTTGATGATAGAAATATGTTAATATGCCAGATAAATCAATATAAACACATTTTACCACATAATCATAACTTCAAAGGTTGCACAATGGAAGGAATCAATGAAATTCAATTCCACAAGAGTTCATAAACACAATCCAATATTCAACAATACAACAATGAAATAATGAACATATAACTTTTCTACTCACCATACTACCCTACATAGAAGGAACTCATATTACTAAAGAGAGAAATACAAGAACTCACCATCATCTTCATCACGCTCATCCGGCTTTGCTCCTGTAGTATGGAGTGCATAATAACGCCTCTTCTTTGGAGTATATCATTCATAACATTAGGAGAAACTTGCTTACCATCTATAGTAGGATAATCCCTCAATTTGTTTCCATATTGAAAAAAAATAAAACAACTCTGGGGTCCCAATAGGCATTCCCCATAGTGCCTCTTTCCACAAGTAGCACATGTAGTCTTTCCATGTTGAGAAGCACTACCTCCCTCAAGATTTACCTTAGTACTCTTAGGTTTATCTTGACTTAAAAAGTTTTTCTTTAATCTAGGTTGACTTTGATCACCGTACCCACTTATCTTGAAGTTTCTAACAATCCTAACTAGTTTAGACTCCTCCATTGATAGAGAATAAACATTAAGTCTAGATAGAGTCATATCGTCATGTAGCATGGTCGTACGAAATTCTTCTCTCACTAGGTCGGCGACCCAGGTCACAAACCTACTCATCTCATCCCTAGGGTTAGACACTAAGGATGGGGCATATCTAGACAACATAAAGAACTTTAAAGAGTATTCCTAAACACTAACATTGCCTTGCTTGATATTTAGAGACTCCTCTACCTTTACCTCCCTCCTCTCACGGAGAAAGTACTTTACTAAAAAAGCTTCTTGAAATTATTCCCACTCAATAGGACTCGACTCAACCGGCCTATGCCACATCCGGGCAGCACCCTCTTGATGTAACCGGTGTCGTCGTCGTTATGTCGACAAAGACTAGCCTCTTATCATACATCATTATATTCATTGGTTAAAAATGCGGAAAATTTTTAATATTTTAGTACTTCTACAATGAGGTTTACATAGATATCTACATACACATAATATATTCATATATAGTATATATAGACACTTTGTATATGAAGATTACATACTCTTCTACTTATATCGCACATCAGTATATATTAGATATAACATTGTCTTACAATATTTTTACATCTCATAACCATCTAATAAGATTATATCAATTTGTGCCTAGCCAAAACATCAATGAAAAAGAGTCACATATAGGTTATACAATCCGTACTCAAATAAAAAGGAAACAACATAAGAGTCTCAAGA
Organism: Solanum chilense; assembly: GCA_032847665.1. Lineage (NCBI taxonomy): Eukaryota > Viridiplantae > Streptophyta > Magnoliopsida > Solanales > Solanaceae > Solanum > Solanum chilense. The sequence goes on from CM064973.1 coordinate 42,762,246, forward strand.
CTAAAACAACTTCATAAGATTGACATTGGAATTTCCCTCGAAAGTGAAGACGTACCCACTTGGATGCTTGAAAAATTCCAAGTCTTTTTCAAAGTCGTCATAAGAGCCCTTCAACGACCGAAACCTAAAATTTTGGGGAAAAGGAAGAAAATGGGGTAAGTACACCATTTTTACTAAGTATGAGACCATATGCACATATAATATCAAATCATGCTAAAAAAGGGACATTTCATTAAAATATGCTAATTTATATTTAGAAAGCCTTATGCATATTCAAGAAAACCATACCAATCAATAAGACATAATTATTAAGTCAAAGGAATGAATATCAAAAGACCAACAAACCCTAATTCTAGTGATGCCAACATACATTTCACATAATTCAATATTTAAGAAAACTCTATCAGCAAGTTATAGTAGCAACAAGCATAGAGAAGAGTTCGTGACAACATAACACAAAGCAAAACAATTACCCATGAACCCTCATTAAGTCAACAAGTGCAATGACAAGGCAAAGTCATTTAACCTTACTCAATAAAATAAAACAATAAGAACCATCACCAATATCCGAATTCTCATAGCATGGCTTTTAAGAGTACGTATCATCCTATTTTAACAATGGATATCAACTATTCATAAGTGAAACCAATCATCATGTAGTATCACCAATGAGCAAGATCGTCATATACATATCATGTACAATCATAAGCATATTCATATATAAGAATATCCTCCAAAGTCTTCCCTCAAGGTTAACTAGTGCAACGCTTGGTATAGTGCCATACCTCTACCTACACTAAGCTAAACCTCTTAGGTCATCCTAGTTAGAGTTCATTTCTTTAGTTCATTCTTCCTTTTGGGAAAGTATTTCCTTAACCGTCATAGACCACATGAGCTAATGTGGAATCCGGTGTCATGGAACCATACACATTAGAAAGACATACTACTTGCGAAGGTAGAACCAAAAGATGAGCATAGTAACTACGTGGATCCACTAGCTAGTATTCGTATGGGGGCAACGTAGTTTAAGAAATAGGAGATATAATTTGGACCCTCTTTATGCTACATGCATTATAGTCTCCAATCTCAAGAATACATTAGTGATCCTACCTTCCCTATATGTGAAGGGACACTCCTCATTCTAGTTCACTTGGTTCTAAACTAGAGTCCCTTTTTGAAATGTCTATAATATCTTAATTAATCATCATCTCTTATTATAGGTCATAGGTTCTAACCCTTGTATAATCATCATCATCATAGCTCAATAAGAATTTGCATGACTATAAATCCTTTCATTGCAATTCATTTAAGTGAGGTTAGAATATTTACGTAGGCATTAATGCTAAGGCATATAAGTAGTCATCGCCATCCTTATAACATTTACATCTTAGTAAACCTCAAAACCATAGTCAAGACATTTCAATTCAACATTATACCAACCCCAATGCAAGATATACTTTAATGGAACACAATAACTTAATCTCAAGTAACCACAATTCAAGTAAAGAATAGGGATCACAAGGGTTACCAAGTCTCCTTTCATAACACATAGTGAGGAATTTCCTTATAAACTTTATCACAAGCTCAAAATGAATCAAAGAGTTTTCATGCTATCATTCTTCTCAAGACAATAACAAAATAGAAAAATCTCGAGAACACACATGCATACATATTTCACATATGTTCGTGAATATAGTATGAAGGTATTTTCTTAAAACTCTAGTTTGTACTATGTTTTACAAAAACATGCACCTATCTAGAAAAAGTCAATTTCACGATTATATATTACTTTCTCTATTAATATGAATGTCTAACCATAAGGAGTAAATAGATGAGGTAGCGGGACTTCATGTCGCTTTTAGCCTCCCATGTAGCACCCTTAACAAGAGAGTTCCTCCATAGAACTTTTATAGAGGCAACCTCTATGTTTCTAAACTTCATGACTTGGCGATCTAGGATTTCATACGAAACCAATTTATAAGAGAAGCTCTCATCAACCCTTAAACCTTCAATAGGAAGAATGGATACCGGGTCGCCTATGCATTTCTTGAGCATAGAAAGATGAAACACCGGATGAACCCCAAGCTAGTTCACTAAGTAGTTTAAGTTCATCAGCAACCTTTCAAACCGTTGTAGAACGTCATAAGGAACAACATGCCGCGGATTTAACTACCCCTTTCTACCAAATCTTATCACCCCTTTCATACATGAAATATTTACGTACACATGATCACCTATTTTGAACTCAAGATCTCTTCTTCTATTATTGGCATAAGACTTTTACCGACTATATATTGTCTTCAATCTATCCCTTCCAATAGGAGTTCTGCACCTTTTACCATGAAGATTTTCAAAAGTTGCCATGGATATGCTCGAATGGTAGATATTGTTGTAAGAGAACTCAATCAAAGGTAGATGATCATCCCAGTTTCCTTTGAAATAAATAACACATGCCCTCAAGGGTCTAAATGGTACGCTCAGCTTGACCATCCCTCTGATAATGGAAAGTGTTACTAAGTTTCACTTGTGTACCTAACCCCATTTGGAAAGATCAAAAAACGTGAAGTGAATTAAGCACCTCTATCCGAAATGATGGACAAAGGAATCCCACGAAGACTCACAATCTAATTAATATCGATTGTTGCATAATATTCGGTGATACAAATATATTAATGAGAATAAAATGGGCAGGTTTTGTCAACTTTTACCCAATAAACCATATAGAATCATTTTTCTTTCGGGTTCGAGGAAACCCAACAACAAAGTCCATATTGATGGCTTCCCACTTCAAAGTAGGAATATCTATGATTTGGGTTAAACACCTGATTTTAAGATGCTCAACTTAAACTTGTTGGCAGTTTGGACACTTAGCAACAAACTCTGCTTTGTCCCTTTTTAAACCATCCAACCAAATAGATCTCTCTAAGGTCATGATACACTTTGGTGGCACTCGGATGTATAGAATAGAGAGAACCATGGACTTCGTCTAGAACTCGATTTCTCAAATCCACAACATCCAGTACACATAATCTCCCTTGGTACCTAAAATCACCACCCCCTTGGAAGAATGACTCATTGAGATTACCAAGTGCCGATTCCTTCAACTCTATCAATAGTTGATCAAGATGCTGCTTAGATTTCACATTTTACCACTAATTATGTGTTGGAGTTATGATGTAACATAAACCACCATTTGGAGAATCTTCTAACACACACCTAAGCGAGAAAACCTATGAATATCTTTCACTAGTTATTTATTTTGTTCTTCCACATGATACACACTACCCATATTCATACGACTAAAACCATCTACAACAACGTTGGCCTTGACAGGGTGGTAAAGGACACTCATGCCGTAATCCTTCAAAAGTTCTAACCATCCTCTCTGTCAGAGGTTCAACTCTTTTTGTTTAAACGTATATTGAAGACTTTTATGGTCAGTAAATACATCAACATGCACACCATACAAGTAATTCCTCCATAATTTTAAGGAAAAATTATAGAAAATAACTCAAGATCATGGGTTGCGTACTTCTTCCCATGAACTTTTAGTTTCCTAGAAGCATAAGCAATCACCTTGCCATATTGCAGGATGAGATATCGCAAACCCACTCGGGAAGCATCAGAATACACTGCACAGCCTTCATTACCCTGTGGTAAGGTCAACACTGGAGTGTAGGTAAGCTTATCTTTCAACTCTTGTAATCCTTTTACACAAGCTTCGGACCACTCGAACATCACATTTTTTCGGTCAAAGCTGTCAACAGAGAAGCAATAGACGAAAATCCATGAACGAATTTTCTACAATAGCCAGCTAGACCCAAGAAACGCCTTATGTATGTGGGAGTCAAAGTTCTAGGCTAAGTTCTGACCGAATCTGTCTTCTTCAAATCAAACTCTACACCATCACTAGAGATAATATTGCCAACAAAAGCAACAGACCTCAACCGAAATTCATACCTGCTAAATTTTGCATAAAGGTTGTGTTCTTTTGAGGACTTACAAAGTCAAACTCAATTGACTCTCATGCTATTTTTCATTCATGGAGTATATCAAAATATCATAAATGAACACACAATCACAAATGAGTCAAGTTGATCTCAGAAAACTCAATTTATTAGGTCCATAAACGCCGCCGGGGCAGTCGTTAATCGAAAAGACATAAGTAGAAAGTCATAGTAACCATATCTAGTTTGAAATAATATTTTGGAACATCTTCACCTCTCACCCCAAGTTGGTGATATCCCGACCATAAGCCTATCTGGGAAAAGTAATTGCACCATAGATTTGATCAAATAGATCATCAATACTAGGGAGAGGATACTTATTCTTTATAGTGACCTTATTTACTTGTACATAATCAATGCACATTCTAAGGGACCCATTCTTATTCATAACAAACAAGATCGGAGAACTCGATAGAGAAATACAAAGTTGATTTAAACCCTTGTCTAGTAAATTCTTGAGTTAAAACTTCAACCCTTTCAATTCAGTCGGAGCTATTAGATATGGAGGAATATAAATGGGATTCTAATTCGGTAATAAATCAATGCCAAAGTCATTTTTCCATTCGGGAGGAACTAGTGGAAGGTATGTAAAAGAACCTCTGGGAATTCTCTAACTATAGGGACGGACTCAATAGAAGGAGTTTCAAATTCTAGATCTTTAACCCTCACAACATACTATAAATAACATTTGGCTACCACCTTAAAATCCATTAAACAAGAAATGATTTGAAACTTGGCATAGAATTTCCCCCCTTCAACTATAAAATGGGTTCATTAAGGAATTGAAACTTCACTACCCTTGTTCTGCAATTTATGGAAGCAAAACAATCATGAATACAATCCATACCCAAGATGATATCAAAATCCAACATGTCAAGTCTACCAAATCAACAAGAGTAACTCTATTGGTTAGTATTACAAGACATTTCTTATAGACTCTTTACAACTATGAGTCGCCCATTGGGGTACAAACCTAAAAGGTTTCCATCAAAATATTGGGAAGTAAATCGAACTTCCTAGATACCAAAGGTTTAAGAAAATAAAGGGTAGCATCTGGGTTAATAAAAGTATAAACATTAACAGAGAAACTTGTCACATATTCGTAACAACGTCGGCGAGCTTTCTTGTTCACCCATATCCTTGAATGCATAGAATCGGTTCCTTTTCTAGAGCTTCATAACTATGAGTGTTTCATTGAGCTTGGTTATTCCCCTTTACTTGACTTCTCACATTAGGACAGTCTTTCACCATATTGACACCTTTGCCACAACCATAGCAACTATTTGTTCCAACAAGGCATTCACCCACATGTTTCTTACCACACTTACTAAATGTTGGTCATTCTCTTGTTGGATCAACATTTCTCCCTTTTTGATGTTTAGGATTAGAACCTCTATCATTTCTATTCTTTGAGAAATTTGAAGGAGCTTGGTTCTAAACATTGTCTTGTCTTGAACATCAAGCCTACTCGTATAAGAACAACTTTTTAAAGACTTTGCCTTCTTAGCTTCGCTATTGTTCTTCCTTAGACGAATTTCTTAACCTGTTGAGCATGAACCATCAATCTAGAAAGATACATATTGTCATGAAGCATGGCTGCACGAGATTCTTGTTTGAGCTATTCGGACATACCCGTTACATAAAGACTCATTTCATACCTAACATTGGAAACCAAAGAAGAAGCATGTTTGGAAAACATAATGACCTTTAAGGAATGTTCCTTGATACTCATACCTCTTTGATGAAGGTTGATGTATTCCTCTACTTTAGTTTATCTTTGTTCCCTGGGAAAAAATCTGTCAAGAAAGGCCTTTTTGAAGATCTCCCAAGTCACAGGACCATGTCTAAGCCACTTCTTTGATTTTATAGGAAATAAGCTCAACCATCTAAGTAGTACTTACCCCCATTTCAAACAAAATCTTGTATTCCTCATAAAGGAATTCTTGGGGGTCTTCATCAACTTTGATCCAAAGAACACGAGAGAATTCATTCTCGTAAAATCTATCACACGACTAGCCATAGTACTAGCATGTTGGTTCTCTCGAGGAACAACCTCCCGGTTAGCTTGTGTCATGATGGATTCATCTTGGGTTGTGATGGATTCGTACATTTGGAACAAGGCTTCCCTTACCTCACCATTTTCATAGCCGAGTGATTAACCGGAACTTGATTATTTTCAATAGCTTGCACTTTAGGAGGATTTTGGTTACCTTGGGGAGTAGCTCCCGCATTTCAGATCGCTTCTCCTACTCTTCTCGCGGCTGTACTTCTTGAGTTCATCGCCTATAACTACAATAAAGGGATTAGATACTAAAACACAAATAGTGTCAAAACGCTAAAGGCACAACATTGGAGTATCATTAAAAAAAGATGTTTCTTAGTCATCACATAGCCTCTCCTACATAGTTGTTCTGCGCTTCAAAACCATGAATAAGACACTACGTAACGTGGTTTAGTGAGGCATTAATCGTAAACAAGTTTTTCACACTGGGAGAGCATACCCGAGATAGAACCGGCGTCATTGTCCTCTTAGAAGACTCAGACAAGCCCTTAGCATTCCTCGTCACATGTGATCAGTAAAAATTGTGAAAAATAAAACATTTACATTCTATTTGAAGTATACATATACATCATACTTAACACTCATAATGACAAACAATATTCTAAAAAATTGTCTCACATATATTAAAACCATATAATATTACAAATCACGACTTTGCTAATAAATAGTAAATATTCCATATAGGCCTTTATACAAAAGATTATGAAAGATAACATCCCAAAAAATGAGGACCTACCAATACTTTAAGGAAAGTTCGAAGTTTCTTGAAATAGACCTCCTTAAACTTCAATGGTCAGATCCTACATTTGTAGTAGTATAATGTAATGGGTTAATACGCCACATGTACTAAGTATTGTAATATGCACATAACCTTTAAGGACATGCATGAAAAGGATCACTTACCATTTGTTTAGAAAGCATGCTAAGTCATATGAATGTCTTCAGTGCACATACTATAGAACATATACAATTTAAGGATTCCATAACCATAAGGCACGATAACAAGTAAAGTAATTATTATAGAGTCATGTTAACATTCGTATTGAATAGATCAGCTACACACAACATGCAAAACACTTACCAATGATCCCATCTCCAACCTACAAGTGCAATGGTCATGTGAATCCCCATAACCACACACAACCTAGTAGATACTATATGACACAAAGAGTAACGCTTTTATTCAATATAACTTGTAACATAAGTAGTCATCACATTATATAATTATATAACCCATTAAAATATTAATCATAGTGACCAACATCATATAAGAGTAACATCATGTATCATAATCATATATTTTTCATGTTATCATACTACATAAGAACAATCTTCTAAAACTTCCCTTAGAGTAAGATTGTGCAATGTCTAGGTAGAGTCTCATACCCCTACCTATAGTAAGTAGACTCTTGAAGTCACCCTAGTCAATTTTAATTTACATGTCTTTCATTTAACATGAGGGAAAATTAACCTTGACCGACATAGACCATGTGAGATTAACATTGAATCCGGTGCCATAAAACCTCACACCGAAAGAAGGTGGTCTACCAGCCAAAGTAGGACCAAACATGACATAACTTTCTAGGTAGATTCACTAGCTAGTATCCTATGATGGAAACATAGTTCCAGAACGAGGAGATGTATTAGAGACCCATAGTTCCACATTACATGGCATCCTCAACCTCAGGAGATTCATTGTGACCTACCTTCAAACTATTGAAAGGACACCTCTCATATCTAATTCATTGGTGCTTAGGTTAAGTCCCTTTCATGAATAATCTTTAAGTTGTCTTTTATCATAAAATTATCCTAGGTCATAGGAGATTAACTCCTTATATAAACATGATCATTAGCTCTTTAAGATTAGATGAAAATTTGTTTTCATCATAACACTTCGTATGTGACATTAACATAATATAGTCATCCTCTCTAAAGCATACAAGAGAATCTCGTAACTTGCAGTTTTCGTGTTTTTATCCTGATCTAACAAGTAACATGTTCATAGCTAACATATACACATAGAAATATCATACATACTTCCATAGCATAGTATCATAATTTATAGGCTATTATAAACATTGTAGAGTAATCACAACTTTAGAAAATTACCTCTTGCTTCCAAGAACGTTATTAAAGAAATTACGTTCAACATGCAACATTCATAACCATTACACTATGAAATACTCAGTAGCATAATCAATAACAACTCTTCAATTCATATACAAAATCAATTCATAATGTAGGATAAGTAAAAAGGGTAATTAAAGAGTTCTTACAAGTCCTAGTTCCAATCCTAATGTTTACATGTTATCAAGTTGTAGAAACAACCCATTCAAAACCATAAATTTGAGAAATATCATGAATAACACGCAAATAAAACATTAATAATCAATTACTAAACAATTTGTGTGAAATCAACCATAGAAAATCATTATTTTTATCTGAAAGTCATAAATCTAGAGTTAGAAAGAAAACCCGTTTTTTAAAGTAAAAACCCTACACTTTGAATTTCTTGAAAACTATCATTAAAAGGATCTCTTGGAGAAAGGAATTCCAAGAGTGATAAAACATTAAAGTCTTATTCTTCTTCCTTAAATTCTTCTTGTTCTTCAATGGGGTTTGGAAAAGAGAGCGTTTCTTGAGAGATGAGAGAATTTTCATTTGAATCTGATTTGGACAAGTAAAAAGTCGTCTAAAACAGACTTATAATCCATATATAGTCGTCCTATAAAATACCCAAAAGACCCTCAAATTAAATAGGTCTTTTTATGAAGTTAAATTACTAAAAATACGACTTTAACAATTCTGGCAAGTGGTTGTGCGTCTCGGGCCAAATCCCGTCATTTTTTCTGAAATTTTGGTTTGAGAAAGTAAGGTGCGTGTCAGCCTCGGGTCGCAAGGCTTCCCCTCACATCTTGAGCCACAATACCACGTGACGCGGCCTTCTCACCCATGTTTAGATCATTCCCAAGGACCCTTCGGGTAGTCCTTCCAATTTCATTACCGGATGTTTGGACCCTCTGTACTACATGATACCTATGCAAGGTCTATTTACATGTTTTGGTCTTCATTTAACACCTGGAAAACTTCACCAAACACAGGGACGTGAACAAGTTCAAATTATCTAGTTTTCGGACGTCAACGTCTTTCTTTATCGTTTTGGCTCTAACCTTTTCTAAATGAACTTATTACATTAATATAGGTCAGGAATTCTAATTTTAAACATTATATAATATATTAGGCTCTATTCTAAGTCATTGAATTTCCGAAGTGTTAGATCAACCCGCCCCTAGCATGGACTTCAATGGAGTTCTTCAACTAGATAGAGAAATAAGAGAGAAGGATGAGAGTTTTGGGTTTGTGAATTATGCGAGCTTAGGTTAGTCTAATTAGCATAGGGGATTTATATAGGTTGTTAATTAACTTAATTATCCTCCCCTAACCCATAATTATACTCCTAACTATTTAAACTAATTAATTGACTTAAATGAAAATGTGTAGCAAATAGACCCCTCACAGACAACACCACGATCAACAGATTGTGTGTCCACCGACGGGCACTTTGAACCTCCTTGATGCAAATTCGTCGATGAGTTCACAGACTATGCAATTGAGGCTTCCCATGGATTTTTCTAAGCTTCCACTGATGGTGGCCATCGACGCCCCGTCAATTGACACACACCTCGTGGATTGCACACATCTGTGCAACTGCCTTTTGGCAGCTTCTTCCCAAATGCAAAGGTCCTCCTCAACGGGCGTTAGTTGGACCTTGGAGAGTCGTGCCCGGATGTTTTGACTAAGAATCAAATAAAATATATATTATACACTCTTACACAAATTTTAATCATTTTCCATCTCCAAAAAGCTAGTTAAATAGGCAAAGGCACGTTAGTACCTCATTGAATTTATTTCCGGACGCCATGGACGTTTTTAGTTCTAAGTTTCCTAAATGACTTATATACACTAAAATTAACCTTAAAACAGTGTCTAAACCTTTTGACACCTATGTTAGGCTCTAGAACACGTCTTAGATTTTTGAAGTGTTACAAATTATCTTTCCATTGAGTATACAACGTTTGAGCAACCTCCCTCATTTGGTACGAAGCTAACTCGACCTACTCTTTAGAAGTTACCCCAAGGCACTCAATTCCTTATATACACCATACAGGAAATCTTGGGGCTCTTCTTCTATATTTGAGCAAAGAAAGATTGGAGGATTCATCCTCATAAAATCTCTCAATATAGATGTCATAGTGCTCTTCACAACATTCACTCTAGGCTTAATACGCCTATTCACATGGGTAGTAAAAGTTGCAGCTAAAAGAAGTAAAGCCTACTCAATCTCCCCATTAGTCATTTACTAGGGAACTAACGAAACATCACTACCTCCTTCCACAATAAAAATTGATTATCTCTAGCACCTTGAGCCCCTTGTGCACCTTTAACAACTTGCTCAACTTGTTCAACTTAAAGAGGAATATCCTCATTCACATCATTCTCATAAACTCTCGTAGCCAGTGTCCTCCTCGTATCCATCTTCCTACAAACACAAGGAAAACGATAAGAAAATAACACATGTAAAATTTAACTCTACGGCATGACATAGGAGTAGAAAATAAGTTAACCTATATCATCCTATAGCCTCACTCCCATAGATGTGTCACGACTCGCACCGATGGTCGAGACTCTACTAGACGAGACTTCATGAGACTTTTTTATTCCTAATACCACTTTCATAACATATGCTCTAATACAAAGCTTGTCTCATCACGAGATCATACCCTATTAGATTTGACACTCTCGCAGTGCAACCGGCGTCTTGATCACTCGGAGGTCTCATACAAGCCCTTTCGTATCATTTATCCCATACACATATATTTAAAGTAGTGTGGAATCAAAAAATTTCACAAAACATTCTAATAGTATTTTAAAATATTTTTCATATAAAATCAAAGGAAGTACTAAGTTTCATATCATCAAATCTTAGACTCACGAATACATGGGACACGACCCATACTTTCTAAATATAATACTATATGTCTATTACATACTTCAATAAAAGAAACTCTAAAGATATCTATTCCCTAGAGTCAATTGAGGATATACTTCAACTTGTTTGAACGATCCTATAATCCAAGCCTTCGCCTCCAATAGCACCTTCACGTATGAATCACTTTAGAGATAGATAAAAGCATGATATTAGTATAACCACATGTACTAAATATGCATAATGCATAAAAATCATGATAACAAACATTTAATGGAAATATGCTCTTTTTGGTTTAAACGTCATATTATATAAATAAGAACAACATTTAACATGTTAGAAACACATAAGATAACACTTAAAAATATTATCACATTTTAGGAAAACATTACAATAACCCACAACACTGTTACAGTTAATTCCTTCACTACTACAGGAAGTTATCCCACTTCACATTGAAAACATTCTACCATATCATCTTCTCACTAAAAGCTATTCTAAGGCTCACTTAAAAAAGATAAAATGAGACTGCCCATACACTTTCCCTGGGAACACCTAAATGATCCTTAAGAACACCTGTAATGAGACACACACACTTACAATACACTAAACAGATGAACATATATGATATGACATTCACCTCAACAAGGTTATCAAAATACTTCCATAAGTACTTCTAGAAGAGAAGGCCCATACACCCTCTTGAAGATTACCTAAATAATACTTAAGACTTCCTAAGATTAGATCATGCCTACTTAATAACTCAACATCCCTAACTAGAGTAATTCCAAAGAATTCGTTAGGAAATCCTTAAACTTACTCTACATTAGGTATTCTTTCATTACATGCTTCCTATCATAATTAAGTAATTCATTAAGAGACATTCATCTCATAAGGACATTATAGTAATTGTCTAGGAGAAGACCTAGGGACTCTCACTAAAATTTTAAAATACTATTGTTCAATGTCTAGACAGCCTCACATACCACCACCTACATTTCGTATAACTTCTCCAATACTAGTAGGTATCCCATATGATGACAATAGGCAACAACCTACATAGACCATGGTAGCAAAACAAGGAATCTAGAGTTGTAGCCTACTCCGTTGGAGGTTTTACTACTTGCCAATGGTAGAACTTGGAGACATCGCATGTAGGCACATGGTTAAGGAATATGATAGGTTTATTTGCATTCTAGACTCATTCTTCGATAGAGATACTTCCCTTACCATACTCATTCGGTGCTACCCTTTGTTCTCATAGATTAATTTACATTGAAAGATCATACAAATGGGTTGCATATCTAGTTTATAACCCAAATAACATTCACCCTACCAAAGAGATCCCCTAGTGCTGCATTACTATGGCGAAGAGTATAGATTAATGAATTTCCTAACGATGATATTATGCTATTCTAGCTAACCAACCTTAAGTCTATCATTTATACAAGAAGGATATCGTTACGAATTTCGACTTAAAGGATCATAACCTTATCACTAGGTTGAAAGTTCCACATAAAGGACCTTCTTAGAATCATTGAAGGTATCCTTTAATTTGTACATACAAAACTAAGTGTATTTAGCATCCTAAGTCAAGATATTTTATATTCACATTCCATAGGTATCCTCCAAGACACAAGTCTACCAAACAAGACACATACATACTTTACTTTACCACATATAACATATCGTATTCAAGAATCACATAGGAAAAACCTTCATAAATATAACAATCATAGACTCACATAGTCAAGTAGGAATAATCATGCATCAACTCTAAGATGAAACACATAAAGACATAGTCATAGTCTAACATGATCACCTAATATGAATAAAAGAACACATATACTTTCGTATTACTCACATTTAGATAGATATTATCATACTTCACATAAACAAACTACACAAATCATCATAGTATATCAAGTCGTGGCCGACAAGGCCATGATCATCATAATACATAAGGTAACTCCGATGAGGCCACATCATTCACATCGCAATACCACCATAAGTTTACCATACTAATAACAACATAATTCAAGAACTACATTATATAAATTATATAGAATTAGATAATCCTACAACAAATATTTTCTCTCCACTTCAATAGCTTAGATAAATCATCAAATTCATTACCAATAGGCCCTTACCCATGACCATGATCATCAATTTAATACAAAAATCATAATACTCAATTCATGTAGGTCAATTCAATATATGTTTATCAATGCAAGAAAACCTAAACATAAGTTGAATACTATAATTACATCATTCAATAACCCATAGAAAACTACACTAGAATTCATAACCATTAGGAAAATATCGTGTCAACCACAAAGTAGTAAAAATCTAAGGATTGGGAATTACATGGGTTCATAGGTTAATTATATTAAAATAATATAATGAACATCAATATAGTCAATATATATTGATTAAGAACCTTCAATGCAAGAACCCATGGATAGATCATAAAATTGGACAAGTTCATCTTTTTAAACCTGTAGAAATCTACTCTAAATTTGAGCTCCTTGATGAATAGAGTTTCAAGGATAAAAAACAATGCCTAAATGATGTTAATACATCAAATTGATGAAGAATCACCACTCAAATCTCCAATCTAAGCTCTTCCTTGGGTTTTGGCTTCAATGGAGTTCTAAAGAATTATTTGTTAGAGATTTTGAAGTTTTGATTTGAAAGAATGAAATCATCTAGGTGTTTAGGACTTATTTAACAACTTAAAATACCTAAATTACCCCTAAGTAACCGCCTAAACTCTTATTTGGACGTTGGGTGAATTTACCAATTCACCCTCCCTTATCGGTGAACCTGCGAAATTGCAGGCCCATCCACGACTGGTGCATCGACGGACCGTCTCCCCTCAAACAGACCATCCTGTTGGTCCTTGGTTTAGGTCTGAGACTGTTCCTTGGATGGTTATCTTCCCCACACCTATGTCCTGACCAACAAACACCAATTACGGGGCATCGACCAGCCTACTGGCCTTTGATTGCCTCAGTCGATTGGGGCTGGTCTTGACAACCCTTAGCTTTATTGAAGGGTCCTTCCTCAAGGACACTTGGTTTGTGATTGGGGACTTTCACCTGGACGTGTTCAACCCTAGTATTATCTTGTACAAGTTTAGGACCTCATGTATTAATTTAATCAAAAACAAACACAAACAACATTACGAAACATGCGAAGACACAAAAGGTCGTTTCAAGGAAAACCTTTCGAATGTCATGGACGTTCATTGACGTTTGACCTCCAAACTTCATAAAACATGACACACTTCCTATATGCACTATTAAAACTCATGTAACGACCTAATATTCTCATAAAACGTACATATGATCACATAAACACGCATGAGGCACAAAGATGACTAGTCGTTGACGTTTTAGTCGTCCCTTGACGTTTGACTTCCATTCACTTGAACTCTTAGACACTACCTCAAGACCAAATTATAGACCATTTTAGGACCTTAGACCCTCATGACAATCATGTTAGGATGTACTTTACCTAAGTCATTGTAGAGGTGTTACAGGCCATGACCTAGTTCTCTAGTGTAGTTCTTCTTTCTGGGAAAGAGAAATAAGAGAGAAGGAAGTGCAATATGTGTTTGGTAAATTGTGGAGTTTTTAGTTGATTTTAGGCTTAGGGTAGGTTATATAGTTGATTAAATAACCTAATTAACCAACCCATAGTAACTAATTGAACCCCTAACTAACTAACTTAATAAAATGAAGTCCCTAAAACTCACCAGCAAAATTGCAGGTCTGACGTATGAGAGCATGACCTATGGTCTGTAGGTTAGCCGATGGTCCTCAGGGCCAACCGTCCTGCAGGTCCGTTGTTTTGGTTAGAGACCCTATATGTTGAAACTTTTGGAATAGTGGCTAAGTGTCCAACGATGGAGTCATTGATGCCCCATTGTCTCACCTACGTCCGATCGATGGCAAGCATAGTTGGACACTACCTTCACTATCCGATTTGACAACTTTAGGTCAAAATTAAAGGTCCTACTTTAGGACCCTAAGGTGGTTCATGGGGAGTCTTACAAAATTTCATACTAAACCTACTCTAATATTTGTTATACACCTTTCCACCAAATTTCATCAATTTTCAACTTTTACAATCTTGTGAATTATGCTAAAACATGTTAGCACTTTTAGCACTAGTCTCCGGATGTCAAGGACGTTCCTTGACGTCTTAACTTTAAATCTTCCTAAATGACTTATTACACTATGATTGACGTTAAAATAGTGTTACAAACCTTAGACACTCATGTGAGGCTATTGATTAGGTTTTAGACTTTCGGAGTGTTACAAAAGTCCTAGGAGGTTGTTCTTATGTACTTATAATATGAATGAAATATACTTGATTACCTTACATTTAAATGATCCTATATGATTTAAGTTTCATTTATGTACATGTTATTTGTCTAATTGATATAAATGATGAAGAACATGCATGATGTGAAGGTACATAAAATGTTGAAATTGCTTATGTTCTTTTACTTAGCTTACTTGATTATATGAGGTTATGGGACTTCACATCAGCATTAGACTTGTAGGCTTGAGAAGGGGTTTTGAGTAAGGGTCTTGTATATATGGTGATGTTATGAAATCTTGTACATGAATTGTTATGCTAATACTATGTTGGAGTTATTCATTCCTATATGATCTTGATATGATGCTATTCATGCTGGTATGACTTATATTGATAATATTCATGTTTACTTTATTTAGTGGTGATTTTGGTCTTGGGTTGGATATGGAATTGTCTCACGTAATGTTGTGCCCATTGACTTATATGTGTTTTTGATTGTGCATAAAGGCTTTTCAAAGTAACTTAGCATGGTTTTGAACAAATGTCCCTTTAAGCAAGATTTCAATGTTTTATGTGCATATGTTTCCATACATAGTACAAGTGGTTGTACTAAACCATATTTTTTACCTTTTGTTCCAAACAATGTAGGTTCGGTCCGTTGAGATATCAAGGACTCTTTGGAAGAAGACATGGACTTTCCCAAGTTTTGGTAGGTCCTCTAGTTCGAGAATGGTGCCACACATTCTACCTTGTGACATTGCTATAGTCTAAAGATATTCGTTTTTTTCCTATTGTTTTAGATATTGTTGTAAGCCCTATGTGGAAATTATTAATTTGTGTAAGGGCCACGGCCGAATGTTCTACTTCGTTTTAGATGGTTCAATATGAGACAAGGTATTAGACTAATTCCAATGTATTGGTTGCGTTTCCTAAATGAGAAACCTATGTAAGCTTCATAAGTGAGGAGTCTAAGTAAACTCCATATATGATATTTGAGAGGTATATTACCTCAATGTGTAAAAAGTTAAAATTTTTCCTTTTTTAACCTATGAATTGTTATGATGAATTCTAAGAGGCTAGTCGTAGTCCTCTCCGAGGACAACGATCTGGTTACGTCTAGGGGGTACTCCCTGGTCGTGAAAGCATATATCAGGCCTAAAATTCCTGAAATTTGTTGAGTCGATGAAACAAACTAGGGACCTCATTTACGAGGCATCAATCCATTGATGGTCCACCGATTGTGAGCATCATTGGTGACCTGCAAAGCTATTATGTTTCGGTCAAAGACAAAGGTGGTTTGGTAAATTCAATCCTTTGGCTAAATAAATGAGGGGGGTATTTACGGTAATATAAGTAGGATTAAACTCTAAAACATATAATTACACTTCATTCTTTGAAACTCCAAACCCCTCCATTCTAAAGTTCTCTCAAAACTCCATGGAAGCTCAAAGTCATAGATGGAGCTAGGGTTGTGGATTCCTATGGATTTCTTCGTCAATTCTATGGGATTTAATCTAATAATGTATTAGAATTATTTATCTAATGTTATATATCAGCTTAGAGCAAATTTCTAAGTAACTTCAATGATTTCAAAGTGTATGAAAAAGCCTAATTTTTAATCTAACAAAAGGGTTCTTGCGTGGAGCAATTTCAAATCATTATATATTATATTATTGATGTTAAAGTGATAATTTACACCTAAAATCTCCATGAACCCTTAATTTCACAAAATCCTTCAATTTGGCTTATGAAAGGGGTTTACTGCTTATGATCTAATGTTGATCGAATTGTTACTATAATTGAGTTGTATAGTTGATTCTATTGTTAATTATGTTATTATATTGTGAATTTTTTTAGATGTTATGAAATTATGATCTTGGTCACTTATAAGTTCACTTAATTCCTTACTAATGTAGAATTGATGTATAATTGCTATTGTGTTGTATGGTCTACTTAAAGTGGCGGTGTTAACCTCTTTTTGTTATTGTTATCATGGTCTTGTAGGCATTGTTACGTAAATTGTAGTAGTACCATGTTATGGTATTAATCGAAGGTATTATGTGATATGTGATCTTATAGTATGTGAAGGTCTTCACGTGATCTTGAGGAGATCTTGAATAAGCCCACGTGACATTGTGTATGAAAACATGTTCCTATAAATGTTAGAATGTGATGATGATAGTAACGACCAGGGAGAACCCCCTAGAAGTCCCACAACCCTCTCATATTAACAATTGCACAATATACTTCTAAAATAAGTAAGAATTTAAAACTTTCTTCACACGAAGAATACTTTCATCAATACACAAGCGGAAGACTTTTTTTAAAAGCCATCCACCTTTACTAAAGAAATAAAAATAAAGAAATAAAAGAACATGTGCATCTTGTCCTGGAATTAATGAGGACACGGGAACACTTCATCTTTAACAACTTAGAAATCTATCCATCCTCCAACGCATATAAGGACTTCCAATTCGCTGCATTTTAGTTAAAAAGGGAAAAGAAGGAGTTATCACATTGAATGCACTAAGCATGGAATCCATGAAAACTCCATGAAAAAAGGGACATTCAGTATATATATATATATATATATATATATATATATATATATATATATATATATATATATATATATATATATATATATATATATATATATATATATATATATATATATATATGCTTTAATGATATTTTAGTAAAAGACCTTCATAAAAGAATTTAGGAGACACAATACAAGTCAATAATCACATGTAGAACATATTCGAGTAACATCAATCACATAAGCATATTCACATGGACCCCTCTACTAAAGGTTATCCTAAGACCCATCTGAGTAAGATATAAAGAGTCTTACCATACGACCCTTTCACACACACCGAGATTGTCCTCAAGACTACCAAAAGTAAATTTACTTCAGTACATCACATATCACATAGCTCATATTAAACAATACAGGACTTTACATCATTTAGACTCCCTATCTAAGGCTACTCTAAGATTCAAATAATTAAAAAATGAAGAGACCACCCATACACCCTCTTAAAGACTACCTAAGCAATTGTCAAAGCTACTGTAGATAAGTATCATTTCTATAAAACATACTTAATTAAGAAACAATATTTTCATGAAAACCATTTTTAGAGGATACCATAGATTTATAGGACTTCAAATAATTGTCTTGGAAAAGACATAGGGAACGTACATTCTAACATCTTCAAAGCCTACTCGTGCCATTTCTAGATAGCGTTCAATTTCCTTAACTTAAAGTTGTAGGATTTCTCCAACACTAGAATGTATCCAACATGATGAAATAGGCGCGAATCTACATAGAACGAACTAGCTAGGCATGGAATTTGGAGTCTAACCTACTTTGATTGAGGGAGTTTTACTTGCAAATGGAAGAACTAGGGAACATCCCATATAGGCATATGGTTAAGTAATATCAAGGGTTTCATTGTACTAACGTCTCAACTTAAGTAGAGTCACTCACAAAGTATATTCACTCGATGCTAGCCTTTGTTCACAAAGATTAAGTTCAATCACACAAGGCATATGAAAAGGCGACCCTTCTAGTATTATCTAACAACAATGCCTTACAAAAGATGGGTCCTAAAGGCCGCCACTCAATGTTTAAATTGTATAGCTCTATAAATTTCTTGGAAATGGTTTCATGTCATTCTAGCAAACCTATGTGTAAGTAAATAATTCACTCGGGAGGATACCATTACAACATTCAACTACAAGGATATCATAACCTTCTTAACATTATTTCAAGGTCATACATACAAGACAAGGGCGCTTTAGCCTACCAAGTCAATAGATCACATATTCATATATCATTCATGCATCAACAAGAGGGACTTAGGTCTACCAAATCAAGAAAAAATATTCATTATATTACTCATACGATGTTATCAATTATCAAGTAGGGACACTAAGTCTACCATAGAAGATACCACATAAACATATATAGAAACTCATAAAAATCTACCATAAGCACCTATAGCAATTCAAAGGAAAACATGTTTGAATCTCATTTATACATACCAAAAATTACAACATAAGGCATTTCCTAGTCTTTTATTAATATATACCATCATTTAAAGAAGAATCATAGCCTTAGAATTCAACTAGAGTCTAAATGAGAGTTTAATAACCTAAATTCTCCAAAAATACACAAATACACCTAAAACAACCGTCCTCTTAATTTATAAGTCTTAGGGTGAATTTCCCAAAACACCCCAAGTTAAGACGTGTGTTTATAGCTTATGCATGTCATAACCACACCCTACCTACGATGTTTCTTTGTCTTGTTTGCGCCCAATCCTTTTGGGTTTGTGGTCTTGTTTTGTCAACTTCTAAGGTTTCATGCTCAATAAAATCCCCAAGTTTATAAGTCATTGTTTGATCGAGTGGCCATCGTTTGGGGGATGTTTATTGCCACTGCAAGAAAGTCTGCCCTTTCTGTGTTGGGGTCCATTTCTAGGGCCCCTTATAGATCCTAGGTGGAGTCGTACTCAGATTTTAAACCCCTAAACATGCACGCTAGGTTTTAGGAACCTCCCTTATTAGTTTCAACAATAAACACTCACGAATCATGTAAAGAAACACACAAACACACAAGCACGTCCAAAGGCTAACTTTGGAACGTCTAACCTCTCAGACGTTCTTTGATGTTTGACTTCCAAATTCTTGCAAACTCAACACACTGATTTGTACTAACATAATTCATCAGTTAAAGACCTTAAAACATAGGACGCACACATAATCACTTAGGTGACTCATCATCGAACGTCTTGGTCGATCCTTGACGTGTGAAATCAAACATAACTGTAATAACTTCAAAACTCAAACACACACTTATTAAGCTATTTAATTTCCCTTAGATTACTAGTTAAGCCTAGTTCATTTTAGCTTTGTTACATTCTCCCCCACTTTAGAACATTCGTCCTTGAATTAAACTTAAACAATTAAAGAGAAAACGACCAAAGCAAACAACCCATATTTATGCACACAATATCATAAATCAAACACATAACTAAGAGGAGCTTATTTCTCTATAAACAAAAACCAAAAAACTTCATGCAATTTAAGCAAAAAGAAGTACATCTATCAACTCATTATGCTAGATTCATTATTATTTCTCATGCTATTAGGGAACTTCCTTCTCCAAGTTACATCACTCTAATTTGAATATCATAAAGAACATCATGTAATTTCTCATTAAAGTATAGTTATGCAACATTTTCATTAAGGAACATTTAAGAAATTCCCTCATAAAAGCTTAGCATGCAACTTCTCAATAACACATTAGTCATGGTCAACAAATCAATCTTATATAAAAAAATTTCATATGCTCATTGTTCTACCTCAGGAAGCAAATAGACAACCTACACTTGATGCACATGAGGAAAATATCATTCATGAAAACTCATTTTATCATTTTAAAAAGAATTCAACCAAAACATGCATATAATAAGGAAAATATTTGGAAACTCATTTTTCACAAGAGACTCCAACATAAACCAACATGCTAAAAACTCTTTGTTTTAGGCTTTAACAAGAACAGAAGGAAAAGATAAGGATAACTCACTCCCAACAATCATACTATTCACCATATAATCACCCACTTAGGTGAAACCTAATCTAAGGTCAACATAAACATATTACAAGAAACTCATTCAAGGAACCTTAGACCTTTGTAACAACTTTTTACCAACTTTTCAATATAATAGACCTCTTGACACAGAACCTCAAGTCAATCCCGAGAAAAACAAAGATTCTCTAAAGTCTCACCGTCTATCCACAACATCCTCCTTACTAAAAGAAACTCACATTTACTCTTTCTAATATCACATCCTTCCTTTCTAAGGTCGGATCTAAACAACTTTATGTAATCTCAACTATTACTCCTCCAACGTTGTAACATTATTTTTAACCCTTTGTTAAAAAATTTTCCACTTCATAAGGTAACTCAACAAACCTAAGGTTATCATCATAAACTTCCATATCCCATCTAACAAGTCACACATCTAATATTTTTCTATCCCTGAACCAAATATCCTCAAAAGCCAAACTATAAGGACCATTGCATGAGGAACAAGGGAAAGAAACCATATAACAAAGTCTTAGGCACGATTAGACGAATGAAGAAGTGAAACTTTCCTAGAACCCAATATCCTTCTTTATATATTTTGGCGCGCTTCACATGTTGAACAAGTCTCTACAGGATGTAGTTTTTGAGACAATCTAAGAGACTCCCAAACCTTATGCTATGATACCAACTTTGTACCGAGTGGGAAACACACCCTTGAAGTTACCCACCAATCGAACCTCGAGAAGTCTCACACAAACCCCTCGTATAAATCATTGAACAATATACTCAAAATATAAGTAAGAATTTTAAACTTTCTTCACTGATAAAGAATATATTCATTAATATGCATGAGGAAGACTTTATTCAAAACCATATATCTTTATAATATTTTACTAAACCATGTAATACTTTAAATGTTCAATATTGGGACTATGCACATACAAGACTTGAAATAAAAGTAAAGACAAAAAGGAACATGTGGGTCTTATCTTCGAAACAATGAGGTCTCATGAACACTTCATCTTCAACCCCTTAGAAACCTATCTATCCTACATGGCATATCAAGCCATCAATTTTCCTACACATTAGTCAAAAATCGAAAAGAATAGGTTTGCACATTTAATAAACTAAGTATGGAAGACATGCAAAAATCATGAAAAAAGGACATTTAGTATATAAACATTCTTTCATGACATTTTAGTGAAAACATTCATAAAAGTATATTACATGCATATACAAGTCAATAATCACATATAGAACATATAAAAGTAACATTGATCACATAAGCATATTCATGTGGACCCATTTACTAATGGTTATCCTAAGACGCATCTAAGTATAATATGAAGCGGCCGCCCATAAAACCCTTTCACACACACCTAGATAGTCCTCAAGACTACCTACAGTAAAATTAGTCCAATACATCACATAGCATATTTCTCAAAATCAATTAGACAAGACATTACATAATTTAGATACCCTACCTAAGGCTATTCTAAGACGTATCTAAGTTAAACATGAAGGGACTGCCATAAACCCTCTTCAAGTCTAGTTAAGCAATCCTCGAAGCTACCCTAGATAATTACCCATTCTATAAAACATACTTCATTAAGACACTGTACTTTCATTAAAACCCTTTTAGGAAAAAAAACATACATTTACAATACTTCATATAATAGATTTGGAAAAGACCTAGGGAACCTACATCTTAGCATCTTCAAAGACTACTCGTGCCATGTCTAGGTTGCGTCCCATTTCACTACCTAAATATTGCAGAATTTCTCCAACACTATAATGTTTCTCACATTATGAAGATAGGCATTATCCGACACAGAACATACTAGATGGAACCTGGAGTCTACCCTACTCCAATTGAGGGAGTTCTAATTGCAAATGGTAGAATTAGGATACATCCCATGTAGGCACATGGTTAAGAAAGATCAAGGGTTTCTTTGTACTCTAGTCTTAGCTTAAGTGAAGTCACTCCGTAAGCATATTCACTCTATGCTAGACTTTGTTCTCATAGAGTAAGTTACAATCACACAGGGCATATGAAAAAGAATCACTTCTAGTCTTAACTAACCACAATGCATTTACAAAAGATGGGACCTCAAGGTCTGCCACTCAATGGTTAAATAGGATAGCTCTATCACATTCTTAGAGATGGTTTCATGCTGTTCGAGACAAACTATCTCTACGTCCATCATTCAAACGAGGAGGATACCATTACAAATTTCAACTCCAAGGATATAATAACATTCTTTGCATCATGTCAAGGTCATAAAGACAAGAAAAGGGTTGTTTAGCATACCAAATAAAGAGATCACATATTCACATATCTTTCATGCATCAATAAGAGGGGCTTAGGTCGACCAAATTAATACACAACATTCATCAAATTACTCAAACAATGTTATTCATGTACCAATTAGGGACACTAAGTCTACTACACAAGATACCTCATCAAAACAAAAAGAATCTCTTCACCATCTCTTATAAGTACCTATGGACATTCAAAGGAAAACATGCTTGCAAATCACTCATACGTATCCTACATTACCATATAAGACACTTCCTAGTCTTCTATCACCATATACAATCATTTAAAGAATAATTATAGCCTTACCATTCATACAAAACGACATAAACAAGATAAGAGTATTTTACTTGATATGTTCATAAAATAGAAGATTCACACCAATATCAAATTATACATCAATTACTATGTTCATACAAGCCTTAATAGCTTATACATGATTACATTATCTCACATAAACATCTTCAAGTTATGCCTTCATATTTTCCCTAATCATGGTACTACTATTATTTACATAATAATGACGACAAAGGCCATGTTAATCACATAATCATAAGATAACCCC
This sequence comes from Solanum chilense, assembly GCA_032847665.1. Taxonomy (NCBI): domain Eukaryota; kingdom Viridiplantae; phylum Streptophyta; class Magnoliopsida; order Solanales; family Solanaceae; genus Solanum; species Solanum chilense. The sequence goes on from CM064973.1 coordinate 42,786,112, forward strand.
GCCACTGTAAGTGTATCATACCAATCAATAGAAAATATATAAAAAAAATTACACAATATATAATGATCAAGACAACTTACCACCTTCATAAGGCACATTTAAAAAGAACGACATATTTATAATCTTACTTCTCATGACAAGCCTTAATAGTCCCATTACCAATAACCTAGTAACTTCACATTCATACAATTCAAGTAAACACCGCCACCAATAAGGTGGATCATACCACAAAAGATTATTTCAAAATTAAAGCTAAACAACATAACCAACTTACCCTTTAATTCAAGTTTTCATTACCTACAACAATTTACTCAATATTTCATCATAACATATCCCTTTGGTCAGTAGCTAAACATCAATAACAACATAAAGAAACCAAAGATCAAAGATTACAAAACTAAGCTCATTTAACTCATTTCTTAAGCCAACATTAGTTGAAAAGATTTAACATGGTTTTAATGAAATTTTAACCTTAAAACCATCAACTAACATTAGAAACATCATTATTAAGTCATTTGAAATGTTTTCATTCAAGACCCATATTTATATTTGAAAATAGAAGAAATTAGGGTTGAAAACTCATTTTGAAAATTTATTAGAATGGACTCCTTGAATGGAAAAGAGTTCAAGGATGGATACCATACCTCACATTGAAGAAATACCAAAGATTTTTTATGAAGAACACGACCACCAATATCCCTCCTAGAACATCTTGGCTTCTATGTTCCCTGGTGACTTGAGAGAATCTTCTAAGAGAGAGGGGTTTTGGGTTTTAGTATGAGGGGTCCCTAATAAAACCTAAAACTAACATCCTAGGGTCTGATGTACCATGGTTTCACGATACACTAAATGCTTTTTCCTTAAGTTTAGTGCGTGTCTAGGACCTTTCTGTAATAATTTTAATGTGTTTTATCTATGTTTTGCAGGAAAGTTGTCCAAAGCAGAAATCAAAAATATTGTGCATAAGAGGTTACCCACGAAGCCATCAACGGCTCGTCGTCCCAACGACGGTCCGTAGGTGGTGATCGTCGACTGGAGGTCCAAGCATCTAGAAGCAACTCAGGGAATTCTGACCAAGTGTGGGGCTATGAAAGGATCAACGGTCCGTGAACTAATCGACGCACCATCCTGGCAAACCGTCGATCTGATCATAGATTAGTCCCAATACCCGATATTGAAGAAATAACTAAGTATAGGACAACAAAGGCATCGACAAACTGTGTTGTTGTCCGTCGATTGGATCATAGAAGATGCAAGATTGAAGGTTGAAGAAGAAGCTAAGTATGTACTGACAGAGGTAGTCGACGGTACGTCGTTCCATCGATGGACCGTTAGTGAAGTCGTCGATTGAAGACACATTTCTGGACAGACTTTCCTTATTTTGAAATCCTTTTAATTTAGAACTTCTTTTTATTATAAATAGGGTTTAAAACCTCATTTTTGGGGTTAGAATGTTTATTATTTTTCAGACTCTTGTTATTGGAGACTTAACTTTGGATTTTAGGAATAAATTCAAATTTCCAGAATTGATTCTCAAGTGAATATTGATATTTCAAGTGCAATTTCTGCATTTTCTTCAAACCTGTCAAAGTAGGTACATAAATTATTGTTTAACAACCATGAATTGTGTATTTATAGGCATGGCTAAATCCACAACAAGGGTTGTGGTAACCATGGATAGTTAACAAGGTAAAACTAGTTAAATAACAATTCTAGAATAGATTCATGCATTTGTTGATAATTCTTTTATTTAGAAGTCTTTTTAACGAGTGCACGCGTTAGAACTTTCCCTTTTCTACTTGCCGGAAAAAGGAGGTAGTTAATTGGTAAAGAATTATCAACATAGATTTAGTGGACACTATCTAATAGGCTAGTGTGTGAAGTATTAACTTAGCCATACATTATATGATTCTTAATATGAGGTAAGGTATGGTTTAGTAAATTAGACACACGTAGCAAGACCAAGGTGCGAGGTGAAATTCTTTAGTTGTCGGACCAAGGAATTAGAGATATCTAACTTGCGACTTTGCATGCAAGACACTAGAAAAGAATTGTTATTGCTAGGATTACTATGTTATAAACCTACGGGGAACACTTACACCCTAGTTTTTCTCATCACGTGATAAACACCAAAGTTTTAGTTTTGCTACTTGTTTTACTTAGAAATAATTGAACACTTTCTTTTCACAAAAAACCCCATGTTGATTTACTATTTTCCGGAAAGGACTTGACTAAATAGACGTAATCGTAGACTAAAGTTAAGTCTAAATCATTTTACTCGTAGGATTGACCCCAACCTAAAAATTGAGTTCTCTACTTGGTACGACCGCTTATACTTCTTTGGGCAAGTATAATTTGAGCATATCAAATTTTGGCACCGCTGCCGGGGAAAGTGGCTTTTAGATTAACTTTAAGCGCAACTACTGAATTTTAGTCAATAATTTCCTAATTTTACTTTAGTTCTTTATTTTTGTGTCTTTCAGGTCTAGCTCCATGTACACGAGTCGAGGAGAACCAACACTTCTGTTTGATCCAGAACTGAACCGCACACTATATAAAATGAATGATCCACACAATCCTTCCAACCATGGTGATGGGATCAACTGTCAACTTCCTCCACCGGTTGATGCTCATAACCAAGTAATCGTGGAAAACCCTAATGAGGGCAATGTTAACATCATCAATTCGTATGGACCTCTTTTCCTACCTCCTCTACAACAAGGTCATTCGTTCGTGGTAACTAGTAGCTTGATGTAGATGCTCACTTCTAGAGGTTTGTTTTTGGGGCTACCATCTGAGCATCCACATGCTCACATCACCAAACCGAGGTCGGTGTGCAAAAGTTGTGTAAGAAGGACAAACTTGGACATAAATATCATTGGATTAAGGGTGTTCCCTCTCTCACTGACGGGAGAAGACGTAATTTAGTTTACTGAGTTGCCTTATAATTAGATCTATCCTTGGGAGCAGTTGAGGGATGTGTTCCTAAAAAGGTATTACCCGGTTCCTAAAATCTTATTCACAAACATAGGGTGAACAACTTTGTGGCATTGCCTTGGGAGTCGGATAGTTGTTCTTGGGATAGGTTCACCTCATTTGTGAGAAGTTTCACAAACCACCGCGTTGATGATGAATCATTGAAGGAGTACTTCTTTAGGTAAGTATAATTTGAACGTATCAAATTCATAAAAGACTTGGGGTGAATTTACCAAACACCCCAAGACATTACAGGAAACTTACAGATTTTGGGCAGTCTTCACCAACGGACCATTTATCAATGGACGGACTGTTGGTGGTGTCTTATTGGTTGAGACTTAGATCCATTTGGAGACTTTCCATCCTGACTTGCAGGGCCAATCGACACCCTAGGTCGACGGACCGTTGGTAGACCAATGGACCGTCCTTAGGGTCGTCTATTGGTCACTGTTTTGGCAGCTTGATCCTAATCTTGGGCCCTTCATCTTGGGCCCCTTTTGGGTCCTAGGTGGGGTCCGGACTTTAAACCCCTAAACTAAGTCGTCTAGGTCTTTGGAACATCCCACATCAATTTCTATTAAACAAACACCGAAAACTAATTCAAACACATCATGAGACACAAGCGTTATCTTAGGCACACCTTCCGAACGTTAAGGACGTTCTTGGACTATGACCTCCAAACTAAACCAAACTTCCCACACTACCTAAGAACACTTAAGTAACTCATTTTTAAAAAAAAATAACTCAAAAAACACTCACAAGGCTCTAGTTCACCTTAGTTTGTTTTAGGGAGGTATAGTATCCTCTGTATACTTGTGGTTAGGGATGTTCACAATTTGGACAAAAGTCGATCAAAACAAAAAAATATATATCAAAAAATTCAATTAATCAATTTTATGTGGGTATGGTTTTTTTGTTTTTAGATTTTGTAAAATCAATAATATTATTCGCTTCCTGGAAAAAAAAAATTGAAGAAATAACTTAACCGATCTAATAAATTATGGATGTACACATATTTTATTATTACTAGTTTCTGGACACGTGTATCCTATCTAAACTAACGTAAAATGTTTTAAATAACTAAAATATGGAAAATCATCTTATAATTAAATTACAATAATATCATATCATTCCTTTTTACAAGAACAGTTCAAATATTTGAGATCTACTCTTTGATATCAGCATATAAGGTAACTAATTAAAATATGATAGCATAGTATCTATCGTCGATCTAAAATAGAGATGAAAATACTTCTTAATTTAAAATGTTACAATTATGAAGGAAACTTAATCGATGTGTATTATTATCTAATACACGAAAGACCAAATTCAGACAAAAAGACAGAAAAATGAAGAGACAATAATTATAAATAAATATCAAATATAAATGAAGGTTGCAATTGACCTTCAATATTGACTTTTTTCATCATAAAGGAATATCAAATATTGATTCATGTAAAATGAAATATTATTAGCTCTGAATATAGATAGAGGAGTGACAACTTGGATGTCAAAATGTATGAAAAGTTTAAAAATGAATTTACATTTCTCAAAATAAGATAAAAGAAAAAATATAAATATAAATGAAGAAATCATATCATGACTTCTTCCATGAATGAAATAATTTATTATAAGTCTGATCATACATTACGTTTTATACCTCAAATTATTTATTGTTTCTATCTTACACCTTCCTCACAAAAAATTAATTAACGACACTATATGAAAAAATACAATACACTAAACACTTACACACCCTTTAAAATTCAACTCAAAATATTTAAATGAAAAAACCTTAAAGCAAATGAAATAACTTTTATCATCAATTAATATAGTACAATAATGTAATCATAAAAAAGAACAAGAAAATTACATTTTTAAAAGTTATGAATTATCGCAAAAGTATATTAGTAGTGTTATGATCTTATGTGTGACCTTTATTGTACATTCAAAATAAGAGAAACTATATGATAAAATAAAAAAATAAAAAAAAAGAATGTAAAACATATCCAATTATTTTATGTACAATGATGTCTCCTTCATGGCAGGAGTATATTGACAGTGTCATGATCTTATGCCCTACCCTTTATTTTACATTTGAAGAAGAGAAAATATATACTAATTAAAATAAAAATATATATAAACATAACTGATTGATTTTTTTGTGATGATGTCTCCTTTGAGAAGATGAAGTGTTTCACCTTTGTGCTTTGATATACCATGGTTTCACGGTATTATTAATACTTTTTTCCTTAAGTTTAGTGTGTCCAAAACCCTTTTTGTGCTAATTTTTATATAAGATTCTCCTTATTTGCAGGAAATATGTCCAAAGATGAATGCAGAGGTTTTTGAGCGAAGAAATGCAGAAGAGACCACCTACGAAGCTTGTGACGGTCCGTCATACTTGTGCGGTCCGTAGGTGGCAGCGTAGTGCAGCTGCTGAAGGAAGATGGGGAAGTCTGACCAAGTGTGGGGTTACGGAGTCCATGACGGTCTGTCGTGTCTATGACGGTCTGTCCTGCAGGTTCGTCATGAAGTTCAGAGAAGTAGTCCAGTACCCATATTCCAAGAGTTTAAGTGTTTTCGAACGAAGACCCTCGACGGACCGTTGTGCTTGTAACGATCCATCATACCTGCCATCGAGGGTAATGAAGAGAGCACCAGAAGAAATTGCAGAAGTATGGGACGACGGAGTCCATGACGGTCCGTCGTGACCATCACGATCCGTCGACCCAGCCGCATTTTGACATATTTCCAGCAAATAGAATCCTTGATTAATTAGGTTTTTATTTTCTATAAATAGTTTGAAAAACCTCGTTTTTAAGGTTTTTTTTTTTTAAAGGTTAGAAACTGTATTGTTAGGTTAGACTCATGATTATTTGGTTAGGACTTTGATTATCGTTAGACTTTTTGTGAGATTCTTGTAAGTTATTGTTGGTGATTTTTGTTGATTAATCAAGCGAACTTTCGGATTTTACTCTTTCTCATTGAAGTAAGTACATGAATTCTTATGTCATATATTTGAATATTGTGATTATGACTATGGGTAATTAAACTCCATAACTAGGGTTGTGGGAACCATAGGCAAATAATGAGGTAAAACCTAACTAAAATAACAATACTAGAATAGTGTCTTGCATGTACCAATAATTCTTTCGCTTGGAAGTCTTTTTAACGGATGGCCAACGTTAGAACTCGCCTAAATGCTACTTCCAAAGAAGTAGATAATAGGAAAAGAATTATCAACACAGATTTAGTGTATACTATCTAATAGGCTTGTAATGATTGGTACAAGGTAATAACTTAGTCAAATATCGAATACGATGCTTAATATGAGGTAAAGATAAGGGTAAGGATAGCAACACACGTAGCCGGACCAAGGTCCGGAGTGAAATTTTCTAGATGTCGGACCAAGGATTTAGAAATATATAACTTATCACTTTGCAAGCAAGATACTAGGAAAGAATTGTTATAGTTAGAATTATCAAGTTATGAACCTGTGGGGAACACGTAAACCCTAATTACTTTGATTAATTGATTAAACTCCAACATTCAAAGTTGTCAAGTGTCTCTTTCAATTTCGTTAGTTATTTTCATTCATTTAGAAATCGAAACCCCCCTTTTATTGTTTTTGCTTTCCAAGGAAGTAATTGACTGAACAATAGTAATAACAGATTGAAGTTAAGGCTAAACTATTTTCCTCGTGGGAACGATCCCAACCTCACTAGTTGAGTTATTTACTTGACACGACCGCTTTACTTCTTATTTGAGAAGTAAGTTTGAGAGTATCAAATTTTGGCGCCACTGCCGGGGATTATAGCTTTTAGATTAACTTAAACTTATTACTTTAGTTTAGTTAATATTTTCTTGATCTTATTTTGTTTTTATTGTTTTTGATTCGTGCGGAACCAACCTCCTTGTATGCCAAATACACGGAGAGGAAGAGAACCCTTTTTTCCCTACGATCACGAATTTGAGCGTACACTACGCAACATGAATCGAAACTTCGGAATCAATGGTGATGATCAAAACCAGAACATCCCAGCTCCGGTTGATGCTCATGGTCAGTTGTTACCCGATGCCCTGGGTGAACATCAACAGAGGGGACAAAATCTCGTTCCACGGACCCAAGCATACTACAGAGGCTATGATAACATAGCAGACTCCAATGGGCCACTTGTCTTGCCTCCTATACCCACAGGCCACACCTTTGTGGTAACTAGTAGCCTCAAATTCTCACTGCCAGAGGTTTGTTTTCAGGGCTACCTTCTAATGATCCACATGCCCATATAGCTAAGGTAAAGGCAGTGTGTAAAAGTTGTGTAGGGAGGCTTGACTTGGACTTATATGTAATAGGGCTTAGAGTGTTTCCTCTCTCACTGACGGGAGAGGCTGATATATGGTTCACTGAGCTCCCGTACAACTCAATTTTCACTTGGAACCAACTAAGGGATGTTTTCTTAGCACGCTACTATTCAGTCTCCAAGAAACTAAACCACAAAGACAGAGTAAGCAACTTTGTGGAACTACCAGGAGAGTCAGTTAGTAGTTCTTGGGATAGATTCACCTCGTTCTTGAGAAGAGTCCCAAATCACCGTATAGATGATGAGTCACTGAAGGAATACTTCTATCGGGGATAGGATGATAATAATAATAAAGTGGTGTTGGACACTATAGCAAGTGGATCTTATGGGGAGTGTCCTTAAGCTGAGATTGCTAAAAAATTAAAGAAAATCTCCCGGAATAATAAAGATTAGAGTACTAGGAAGTCAGATACCGGTTGAAACACCTTCGCAGTGCAGTCCACTCACAACCTAGCCACAGATGAGATTCATGAAGAAATGGCTCAGATGAGAACTGAGCTTGGGTTGGTACTAAAACATGTGACTGGAGGTGCAGAAAAGATAAATGCAATCAACTACTTGTCGAAACCACTGCCACAAAATGATGAGTGATATTATGAGGAGGATTCCTATGCAGTAAATGAGCCAGTTTTTGACCTAGTGCCCAAGGATCTAATCAGGAGAATTGGCGCCAAGGTCAAGGGAACCAAGGTCGGAACTATGGTAACTACAACCGTGAGGGTCATTATGTCTGAGATGGAAACTACAACCGCGAGAACAACTTCAACAGGGGTAACTATGGTAATAGAATTGACAGGAATGGGCCCTATGTTTCTCCTCAAGATCGTGAAGTTACTCCTAGGGATGGTGGAGGTAGTATGTTATGAGTGGAGGATATGTTGCAAAAAATGTTGAGGAGGTTCGATGGTAGTGATAAGCACAATAAAGAGTTGGGCAAAAAGTCGATACACATGAAATATCAATTAATCAACTTGAGTTACAATTGGCCCAATTATCTGCGACTGTGAACACACGGCAACCGGGCACTCTTCCTAGCAACACTGTCCAAAATCCAAAAAATGATGGACATTGTATGGCCATCACTACTCGCGGTGGCAAGCAAACCATTGACCCACCTATGCCGTCTAATGAGAAAAAGGTGACAAAACATACTGATAAAGTGGTAGATGTTAATGGTAAAATAGAGGATAACACTATAAAAGATGCTGAAGTGCCTAAAAAGGTAACTCCCATGACTAGTCCACCACCCCCATTTCCTCAAAAATTATTGAAAAAGACCGAGGATGGTAAATATCGGTGTTTTATAACAATGTTGAAGCAACTTTCTATCAATGTCCCTTTGGTAGAAGCTTTAGAACAAATGCCCGGTTACGCCAAGTTTATGAAAGATCTGGTTACAAAGAAAAGATCGGTCACTTTTGAGGATGATGATAGAATGCAGCATTGTAGTGCTATTGCTACAAGATCTCTGGTATGAAAGAAAGAAGATCCGGGTGCGTTCATTTTTCCTTGTACAATCGGGCTATTACATTTTGCGAAATCATTATGTGATCTGGGCGAAAGCATCAATCTCATGCCCCTCTTGATTTACAAGAAGTTGGGTTTGGGTGATCCAAACCCACTGCGATGCGGCTACTTATGGCTGATCAAACAATAAAAAGGCCTATAGGGATACTCCACGATGTGCTAGTAAAAGTGGAGTCGTTCATATTTTTGGCAGATTTTCTTATTCTTGATTGTTAAGTCGATTTTGAAGTTCCCATTATTCTTGGGAGGCCATTCATTGCTATGGGAAGAGCCTTAGTAGACATGGAAAAGGAGCAGATGAAATTTTGGTTGAACAATGAGGAAGTGACCTTTAACAATTCTAGGTCCATGAGGCAGAAAGGTGAGCTCCAATCGGTATCTTCTATATCCTACAACATGGGTGAGACATCTGAGACACAAATAAAAGAACGTATAGGTGTAGAAGCATTAGCGGCAGTGATAATTAATTTTGATAGCGATTGCACTAAAGAGTATGAGTCATTAGTCGCGGCTCTTGATCGAGGTGATGTTCGGTTTAAACCGAAGAAATATGAGTTAGAACTAAAAGCTCTCCCACCTAATCTCAGGTATGAATTCTTAGGAAATGGTGACACTTTGACGGTAATCATTGCATCAGACCTGAATGAACAACAAGTTGAGAGTTTGGTGAAAGTGCTAAAAAGGTTCAAAAGAGTTATTGGGTGGACTATTATGGACATTATTGGGATCCCTCCTGGTATTTGCTCTCATAAAATCCGACTCATGCCTGATCATAAGCCAAGTATTGAGCACCAGAGATGCTTAAATCCTCCTATGCAAGAGGTCGTAAAGAAGGAAATCATTAAGTGGTTGGACGCCGGAGTAATCTATCCGATCGCCGATAGTAGCTGGGTATGCCCTGTTCAGTGTGTACCTAAAAAGGGGGAATTACTGTGGTCCCCAATGAAAAAAATGAACTTGTTCCAATGAAATCGGTTACTGGATGGAGGGTGTGTATGGATTACCGAAAATTAAATTCATGGACTGAAAAAGACCACTTTCCTATGCCCTTCATGGATCAGATGTTGGATATACTTGCCGGAAAAGGGTGATACTGTTTTCTTGATGGATATTCGGGGTATAATCAGATTTCTATTGCACCAGAAGATCAAGAGAAAATGACTTTTACTTGTCCATATGGGACCTTTGCATTCAAAAGAATGTCGTTTGGGTTGTGCAATGCACCCGCCACATTTTAGAGATGTATGATGTCGATATTTTCTGACATGGCGGAGGATACTATAGAAGTTTTTATGGATGATTTTTCTGTGGTTGGTGATTCATTCTAGCGGTGTTTGACCAATTTACCCGAGGTCCTTAAGAGATGTGAAGACTGCAATTTAGTACTAAATTGGGAAAAATATCATTTCATGGTGAATGAAGGTATTGTTTTATGTCATCGCATTTCAGAAAAAGGTCATAAAGGTTGATCGAGCTAAAGTCGAGGTAATAGAGAGACTTCCCCCTCTAATCTCTGTGAAAGGCGTGAGAAGCTTTCTTGGGCATGCAGGTTTTTACCGGATATTCATCAAAGACTTTTCAGAGATTGCACATCCATTGTGCAAACTGCTGGAAGATTGTAAATTTTGTTTTGATGAATCCTGTCTTAAAGCATTCAGTGAGCTAAAAGAAAAATTGGTGTTTGCGCCTATCATTATTTCTCCAGATTGGAACAGTCCATTTGAGGTGATGTGCGATGCTAGTGGGGTTGCTCTTGGTGTAGTATTGGGACAGAGAAAGAGAAAAATCCTTCACCCCATTTACTATGCTAGTAAAGCCCTAAATGAAGCTCAGAAGAACTACATAGTAACTGAGCAAGAACTCCTTGAAGTAGTCTTTGCTTTTGAGAAATTTGGCTCCTATTTGCTAGGTCCTAGTGTTATAGTGCATACTGACCACTCAGCATTGAGATATTTGATGGCAAATAAGGATGCAAAACCTAGGTTGATTCATTGGGTATTACTGCTACAACAATTTGACTTTGAAGTGATTGATAGAAAAGGAACTGAAAATCAAGTTGCTGATCATTTTTCACATCTCGAGGATGAAGCTATGAGAGAGTTGGGGGATAAGACTGACATTGATGATACTTTCCCCGATAAGCATGTATTGGCTGCTTCACAAGACTTGATCCCATGGTTCGTAGATTTTGCGAACTATATGGCTAGTGATTGTCCTTTCATCAAAGAAAAAAGTTCATGTACGATGTGAAGAAGTTCTTTTGGGATGAACCATACTTATATATGAGTTGTGTTGACGCTTATTCAGCGTTGTGCGCCAGAATGTGAGATGTTGAGTGTGTTGAAGGCATGCGATTCCTCACCCGTTGGTGGACAGCACAGCGGTTTCCGAACACCTCATAAGATATTACAATGTGGTTACTATTGGCCAACTCTTCATCAAGCTGCTCATGAGTTTGCTTAAGCATGTGACAGATGCCAACAAGATGGCGGCATTTCAAGAAAGCAAGAGCTCTCTCTAAACCCCATTCTTGTGATTGAGTTATTTGATGTTTGGAGTATTGACTTTATGGGCCCTTTTGTGAGTTCTCATGGAATGAAGTACATTCTAGTTGCACTTGATTATGTATCTAAATGGGTCGAAGACATCGCCCTCGCAAACAATGAAGGGAAGAGTGTCACTACATTCTTAAAAAAAAAATATTCCCTCATTTAGGCACCCCAAGGGAAATTATTAGAAATGGGGGCTCCCACTTCTGCAACAGATTGTTCAAGTTTTTATTGGATAAATATGGGGTTCTCCATAATGTGGCCACCCCTTACCACCCTCAAACTAGTGGGCAAGTTCAAGTGTCGAATCGGGAGATCTAACAGATATTGTCAAAAACAGTGAATGCTAGTAGAACGGATTGGTCAAGGAGGCTTGATTATGCTCTTTGGGCCTACCGGACAGCGTATAAGACTCCCATAGGTATGTATCCATACCAACTTGTATATGGGAAAGCTTGTCATCTTCCGGTTGAGTTAGAGCATAAAGCCATGTGGGCTATGAAGAAGTTGAAAAGGAATTGGAGCGAAGCTGCAGAACAACGGTTAACTGGGTTGAATGAACTCGATGAATTTTGCCTGAAAGCTTATGAAAGCTCAGCCCTATACAAAAAAAAGATGAAGAAGTACCATGACAAAAAAATTTAAAAACGACAGTTTATGGTCGGGGATTTGGTGCTTTTATTCAATTCTAGGTTGCGTTTTTTTTCCGGCAAGCTCAAGTCCAAATGGACTAGTCCTTTCTTTGTTACCCAACTATTCCCTCATGAAGAAGTTGAGTTGGAAACTAAGGAGGGTGTGCGGTTCAAGGTGAATGGACAACGCATAAAAATCTATTTTGGGCATGCTGAATTGGCGAATGAAGTGATCGAGGCATACCATCTTGATGAAGTCTGAGTAATCAAGTTTCCTCAGTCGTGCCGTGACATTAAATCATGCGCTTGTTTGGAGGCAACCCAATACTTATAGTCTTTTTAGTAATGGTAGCATTTTCTATTGATGGGTTTTAAATTTGCAGGCATATCACCAGGAAATTATGGAGAAAATTACTCTGCAGCAGTCACTGACGGATAGAGCGACGGACCGTTGCGCCTTCGATAGACCGTTGCATGAATCCATCATGCCAGGTACATTTTTCTGTTATTTTCAACCTAGGGCACACACGACGGAACCGACGATGGATTGTCACAACTGAGACGGACCGTCGTCGGGGAATCGTCGCGTCATTAATGAGGCGTACCCGACCCGACCCGACTGGAGTTTTTTTACAAAATCTCACCATTTAAAATCCCCAACCCTTCATTTCACCCCCATTCCTTCACTATTCCTCCTATTTCCCTCCCTTTTCAACTTCCAAAATATCTCCATCTTCAACCGATCATTGTTCCCCAAAAATTCACCAAAGTCCTAAAAGTTATCATCTACTAGTCGGAGTTGCTGCTGTGGGTGTCTTCTTGATTACCAAGTACCTCTCCATCTTATTTTTCTCCAATTATCAATCTCTAATTTCTACTCATTTATCTTGTATTTTTGTTTATCAATTAGTATTAGCCTAGTTCTTCTTGATATGTTCATTTCTTTTATATAAAATTCTGTCTAACCTAGGTTAAAAATCATTGAAATTGCCGTGTTTACAACCCTAGAAATAGGTGCTTTAGAATTGCTAGTTTACTAGGTATTTGGGTTAGAAAAATGTAGATTCAAACACTACCAATTCGATTTGGGTCATAGGGGCTGAATGGGGCACCCCTAGTTCTGTCGCTGATTTACAGAATGATACCCCGATGACGGACCGTCGTACCCACGACGGACCGTCATAGGGTCCGTTCCAAAAGCCCTAACACCCCACTGTCCAATTTTATGCAAGTTTCCTCAAATGGACATATGCGATGGACCGTCATCCTCACGACGGTCCGTCCTGCACAACTGTTTTGGTTGTTAGAGACCCTATTCCTGAGGGTCTCTCACTTTTTCTAAGTGTCCTCCAACAGACACAAGTGATGGACCATCGTCTTTACGACGGTCTGTACTGCACAACTGTAACGGTTGTCAAAGACCCTATTCCTGAGGGTCTCTCACTTTTTCTAAGTGTCCTCCAACGGACACATGTGACGGAACATCGTCTTTACAAAGGTCCATCCTGCACAACCGTTCTGGTTGTCAGACCCTGTTCCTAAGGGTCTCTCTCCATTTTTCTAAGTGTCCTCAAACGGACAAGTACGACGAACCATCATACCCACGACGGTCCGTCTTTCATGACCATTATGATGGTCAGAGACTCCTCTCCTAAGGGTATCCATATTTTTTTCAAGTTTCCTCTTACGGACACCTATGACGGAACGTCGTACCTGTGACGGTCCATCCTTCACATACCGTCATACTTTTCAGAGACTCTCCTTCAGGGTTCTCCATATATACAAAGTCTAAGTAATACACGACGGACCCCATGACAGTCTTTCATAGTCACGACGAGCCGTCACCTGGCCCGTCGTGTTTCACTGTTACTATAGAATTGACATTTTATTTTAGCTTTATTTTGTATTTATTTTGTGTGGTTTTGCTTGTCTTGTTTGCTACTTCTAGTACTAATATTGATCATTTATAGTAACTATCTAGTATGGCACCAAAACATGATCGAGTCTATGCACGCGGGCAATCGAAGTCTTTCACCCCGTCTGCCCGCCTGGTCATTGGCTCTGATGATGAGCGTGACCCTGAGTACCTGCCCCCAGGCACTTCCACCCCTTCCCGTGCTGCACGTACTACCAGAGCCACACCCAAAAAGGTGGCATCCAGTATAGTCACTGCCTCCCAGTCTGATGAGGAGCGCACACTGACCGGCACACCTTCTGGGTCAGCCACCAATGAAGAAGGAGCGTCTGGCTCCTTAGGAGTTTCGTGGTCGGAGGAAGCCTCCGGCTTTGAGGTTACCGCACCTGCCACCGCTGCAGCTTCGGCCTCGTCTGATGAAGCTGACAGTTCGGAATCCCACCCGGTTCACCAGCTCATGCTCTCACCTCGGCTACTGACAAGCCCAACCAGTGGTGCGTTTACGGGCAATTTCAAGTCTACTCCGACGCAAAGTTCCTTAATGACAAAGGAGTTAGGACTCGAACACTCACATTGGAGCGGCGGGTCCTTACAGGGAGTCTCCCGACAATGCCTGAGATCCACAATCTCTTCACCAGATATCGACTTGAGTGGACAGCACGTCTGTTAAGACGTTATAGTGAAGAGATGGTCCGAGAGTTCTATGCATCCTACATAGCAACTCTCCGATCACAGATTGATAGGCAGGTTGCCCACACCAAACAGGCCCCGCTGGAGCAGGTCTGAGCACGGGGCATTCAGGTTGATATCTCCCTGCCTGCGATCCGCCGGTTTCTATACGGCGAGGATGTTGATGCTAATCGGACCCCTCTCACTGCCGAGTTTTACTACCGATGGCAGCTTGTTAAAGATGGCCAATTTCTGCGCGAGCCATCGCTGAGAGACACTACAAAGAGGTCGATGGCCCTGCACTTGTCCGTTGATGGAGATGGTGCCGACTGGGTGACCAAGCCGAAGGGGGCCATCAAGAAGGCCAACTTGACTATCACAGCAAAGTTTTTGTTGTTGATTGTCCGCCACTGCCTTTCCCCCATAGCCGCTGATAATATCGTCACATGGGATCGAGAAGTAGTGATGGCGGCAATGATAGCAGGGGTCAAGGTGGATTATGCGTGGCTTCTACAGGCAGTCATGCACGAGAGGGCTTTTAAGGTCACAACTACTTACCCTTTCCCGTGCATGATATTTACTCTATGCATGTGTGCCAATATGGCACGTTGATCAGCTCAAGACCCCTCTAGGCACTGTTGATGTCGGCCTCATCAGAGATGAGGCCAATGAGTTGGCTCCACGCAGAGGGCCCCGTGCAGACCTGCCCCCACTTGCTGACGATCTGGCTGATACGGTAGCCCAGGCCCGCACGGCTACAAAGGCGGCTTCCACTGACACTACCCCGGTCGAGTCTATCCCAGGTAGTAGGACTGCCCCGAGCTCCTCTCGCACAGCCCGTTTACCCGCTCTGGTCCTGCTTGCTAGGGTCCAAAAATTAGAGGCGCAAATGGCTACACTTCTGTATCATATCCAGCTATGGATGCAGAGGTCTATTACCGAGGCAGAAGAGTGCTTGTAGCGGAAAATGGTCCAGCACAGAGAGCAGAAGAACACTGAGGTTTACCAGCACTTGGACGCTTTTGAGTTGCGGGTGCTAGCCCGGCCAGCTCTTTCGGTGGATGTGTCGATTCTTCAGGCTATGGTTGACAGTCTTCGTGCGGATATTGACATGATCTTAGAGGCTAGGGTGCCTGAGCTTGAGGCCCCCTCTGTCGATCCTGCTGAAGACACAATGTTGGCGGCCCTATTCTCCACCTCAAAGATTCTACCACCTCCCCCTCGAGAGCATGACAAGAGGCGTAGGGGTCAAGCGGAGGATGAGGCACAAGCACGGAAGAAGGAGCACTGTGGGATGGAGGCTGCGAGGAGAGCCTTGCTTGCTGAGGAGGAGGCGCACTAGATGAGAGCAGGAGAGTTAGCGGCTGGGGCGTCTAGATCCCGAACTGTGGAGATAGCGGGAGGCACTGCTGATAGTGTTGTTGTTGCTGAGGACACAACTGAGGGTGTCCTGATTACAGAGGAAGTGGGTTCCGGGGAACCGGACCCACCAGCTTGCTTATTATCGGCGCTTTGCGCCACAGGTTTGCTTCACCTACCACTCTAGTATTTCATTTATTTATGAAGTTTGAGTAGCCCAATTCACTATCCTCTTTTGGGGTTTTCTTGCCTGTGTTCTTTTTCCTCAAGAGATACTTTTTCTATTGAACCGGCATGTCTATATCTTGTGTACATAGTTTAATTCTGTAGCATGATGGCTAAAATGATATCCTGATAAAATGGAAAATGATGCATGACTAGGCATAGTAATTGATAAATGTGTGGCTCTAAGCATGACATAGAGGTACACCACTGCATTACCCTAAGTCTAAAATTCGAACTAGGTGTCTGATAATCTAGTAGAGTGATGAGATGTCAAGTGAGTGTGAGGAAGATTTGAAAAGTCCACTATTTGTATTGAGCTAGAACTTGCCTGGTTAGTCCTGCTAAAAGTAAGCGGTAATAGACAATTAGGAAAGGATCATAGGCCCTTATTCAATTTAGCCCATATTTAGCCTAAATAAAAGAAAAACAAATGAAATTTATCCTTCTTTGATCTAAATGATCTGAGCTTAAATTAGACCTTTCTTTTTCACCCCAACTGATCTTTTCTGGGAATAATGTGTTGGCCCTGGTCCCTCCTATGACATGTGCACCTCAACTTATACCAAAAGCATAAGTTGAGGGTGTCTAATGCAGTAAACAACCTTCGTTATGGTCGTGACCCAACTTTGGGTATTCTGTAATTTGACTCATGGCAAAGCCATGTGTTGAGGGTGGCTATTATGAGGAACGCTCTGGAAAGTGGGGTTGAAAA
Organism: Solanum chilense; assembly: GCA_032847665.1. NCBI lineage: Eukaryota > Viridiplantae > Streptophyta > Magnoliopsida > Solanales > Solanaceae > Solanum > Solanum chilense. The sequence continues at coordinate 42,803,040 of CM064973.1, forward strand.
AACAAAGAGGGAGAAAGAACAAAAGTAAAGTGACTCAAGAATTAGTTGAAAGAAAATTAAAGAAAAAGAAAAATATACAGGAAATACAAGCAAGAAAAGAAGAGAGTCACTTACACAAATGAATAAAGAAGAGAAAATAGCAAGGTGAAAGAATATAAGAAACTGGGCGAGATAAAATGATAGAAAATGGTAGGTTTAGCCGATATGTCAAGGAGGGAAAAAAGTCACTAAAGTATACCTAAATATACCCCACCTGACCCTGAGCCTATGTTACAAGCTAAGAAAGTCCTATCATGATCCTAAGGGTTGTATAGCGAACTTAAGGCAGTGAAAATAAGGGCAAGCTTATGGTAATATGTATGAATGAGCGTGAATTTGTTCTGAGAGCGAGTGTTGAAAAGTAATCCTTATACTCAAACTGAAATCATTGTGTGAAAAATGAGGATTTTGTTTTAAAGTGAGGACACTAGTTGCAATACCGAAAATATTAGCATCTCAGTGATAAATTGAAGAGGATAGGTGTTAGTGCATAGTGAGTCTGTGTCATGCTCTGATCCCACATAATTTAAGTCTAATAGTGATAGCATGCATAAATATGATGAGATTAATCAGGATTGATAGCCAAATGATTGAAAAGGATAAAACATGGATACTATTGTACAAAGATTTTGTATTGAGTCATAGTGCGTCGCTTGAGGACAAACAACGAATTTAAGTTGAGGGTGTTTATACAGCGAGTTTTCACGGTATTATTAATACTTTTTTCCTTAAGTTTAGTGTGTCCAAAAGCCTTTTTGTGCTAATTTTTATATAAGTTTCTCCTTATTTGCAGGAAATCTGTCCAAAGCTGAATGCGGAGGTTTTTGAGCAAAGAAATGTAGAAGAGACCACCTACGGAGCTTGTAACGGTCCGTCATGCTTGTGACAGTCTGTAGGTGGCAGCGTAGTGCAGCTGCTGAAGGAAGATGGGGATGTCTGACCAAGTGTGGGGTTACGGAGTCCATGACCGTCCGTCGTGTCTATGACAGTCCGTCCTGCAGGTTCGTCATTTAATTCAGAGAAGTTGTCCCAGTACCCATATTCCAAGAGTTTAAGTGTTTCGGAACGAAGACCCTCGAGGGACCGTTGTGCCTATGACGATTCGTCATACCTGCCGTCGAGGGTAATGAAGAGAGCAGCAGAATAAATTGCACAAGTATGGGACGACGGAGTCCATGACGGTATGTCGTGACAACGACGATCCGTCGCGAGGTCCGTCGACCCAACCGCATTTTGACAGATTTCCAGCAAATAGAATCCTTGTTTAATTAGGTTTTTATTTTCTATGAATAGTTCAAAAAACTTTGTTTTTGAGGTTAGACACTGTTTTGTTAGGTTAGACTCCGGATTATTTGGTTAGGCCTTTGATTATCGTTAGACTTTTTTGTGAGATTCTTGATTACTTTGAGATTCTTGTAAGTGATTGTTGGTGATTTTTGTTGATTAATCAAGCGAACTTTTGGATTTTACTCTTTCTCATTGAACTAAGTACATGAATTCTTATATCATATATTTGAATATTGTGATTATGACTATGGGTAACTAAACTCCATAACTAGGGTTGTGGGAACCATAGGCAAATAATAAGGTAAAACCTAACTAAAATAACAATTCTAGAATAGTGTTCCTCATGTATTAATAATTCTTTCGCTTAGAAGTCTTTTTAACGGATGGCCAACGTTAGAACTCGCCTTAATGCTACTTGCCAGACCAAGGAGGTAGATAATAGGAAAAGAATTATCAACATAGATTTAGTGTATACTATCTAATAGGCTAGTATTGATTGGTACGATAATAACTTAGTCAAATATCGAATACGATGCTTAATATGAGGTAAAGATAAGGGTTAGGATAGCAGCACACGTAGCCGAACCAATGTGCGGAGTGAAATTTTCTAGATGCCGGACCAAGGATTTAGAAATACATAACTTATCACTTTGCATGCAAGATACTAGGAAAGAATTGTTATAGTTAGAATTATCAAGTAATGAACCTGTGGGGAACACGTAAACCCTAGTTACTTTGATTAATTGATTTAACTCCAACATTCGAAGCTATCAAGTGTCTCTTTCAATTTCATTTAGTTATTTTCATTCATTTAGAAATAGAAACCCCTCTTTTATTGTTTTTTATTTCCAAGAAAGTAATTGACTGAACAATAGTAATAATAGATTGAAGTTAAGTCTAAATTATTTTCCTCGTGGGAACAATACCAACCTCACTAGTTGGGTTATTTACTTTACACGACCGCTTTACTTCTTATTTGAGAAGTAAGTTTGAGCTTATCATGCTTCTACCAAGAAAGTGAAGGAATGCGTTGTTCAGTCTTAAATAAGTTGCAATGACCGCCTTTAAGTCTTCAAATAAACAATCGTATTAAAAATTTTCTTGAAATGCTTTATCTCCAAATACTTCATAGGGCTTGTATGTCTCTGATGTTATTCACTCTAATATCACTGACCTTTATAAATAAGAAATGTAGGAGTTACTAAATTATATAAGAGAATTTGTAAAGTCAGGAGTTAGATAAAAACAAACAATGATATATATATATATATATGTTCATGGACATATTAATAACTTTTTTTGGAAGAATGTGAATTCTTTTTTATACATGAATCATATGAATTGTTTGAAAATTTTAAAATAACCTTTGATATTCCTAGAAAAGCTCTGTAATTAATTTAGTCGTCATCGAAACATTTTGGTTTTTTTACAATTTAATTATAGAGAAAATGGTCAAATAACCACCACCACCACACACACAAAACAAAATATATTACAGAATTCTCAACTACATATTTATACTTCAAATGAATCCTATTAACCCCTAAACAATTTAAAAATATAATATATAACCCTTAAAAGCTTACACCCACATTTGTATCATGGAGTGGTTGGCACGCGCCTGCCACATAATAACCCTTCTTATATATCAAATTAAATTAATTCATTTTTTTATTTCGTTCTCATAGAAGCGGCCATCTGCCCAGAGCTGTTTGTCGAAGTTGCACCACTGCCTCAAATTCTTTCAATATAGGTTTTTTCCCACCCGCCTACTCAGTTATCTTCTTTATTCTATCGATTCCATCTTCAAAAATCTCCAATCTTTGTTCAATAGTCATTAAATTATCCGTCAAATTCTCTATTTTTACCCGATATATTTTTCCTCTGTAATTTATGAAATTTTCATTCAAAATCAATGATAATTAAATGCTCTCATATTGATGAAATTTTCACTCAACATTAGTAATAATTGAATGCCCAATTTATTTATTTTTTAATTTAGTTTGTTTTGGTAGGAATGTTTAAATAGAAAGATTTTATTTGTTTTTTGTACAATTAGAAGTTTAGTATAGATTTAGTAGTCAGAGTCTTTTCGAATTTGGAAAAAAAATGAACATCTGACTCTTTAAATTTTGTGATTGAGGTTGAATCTGCATCTCCAACTTTAAATATATTGAAGCTATGGAGAAAAATAGAGAAAGTGGTGATGTTGGTTTTCAGTGAAACTGGTGATTGATGGATATGTTCTCACATGGTGGAGTAACAAAGGTTATTACTTATGGAGTTTTAGTTGAGCTCCTATGAGGAGTGTAAATTTGAAGGTGAAAAGCTTAGTGATAGAAGGTCGCTGATGCGGGCTCCTCGAGGTGGAGGAGCAAAGCTCGTATTATGGATCAAAATGTCGTCGTCATCGGTGTTGTTGCCCACCGACGCAGGTGTTGTTTCTTTCCCAAAAAAGAAGAGAAAGAGTGTAAAAATATCAAAATAAAATAAAAGGAAACATAATTTTTTAAAAAGAAAAAAACAAAAAGCTACTCTAAAATAAAAGAAATATTACTAAATTCTTAATTAGTTTGTTTTTGCTATTCACATTCACTCTCTCAAAGAGAGTGAACTACACACTCTTTGCCACCTCAGCATTAAGGAGCAAATAATTTCATATTAAAATAGTATAGGGGCTAATAGAATCTGATACGCTCAAACTTACTTCTCAAATAAGAAGTAAAGCGGGCGTATCGAGTAAAGAAACCAAGTAATGAGGGTGGGATCGTTGCCACGAGTAAAATAGTTCAGAGTTAACTTTATTCTATTATTACTATCATTTATTCAATTATTTTCCAAGAAAACAAAAGACAGTAAAGGGGGGGTTTTATTTTTAAATTAATGAAAGTAATTAACTAGATTAAAGTAAACAACTAACAGATTCAAATCATGGAGCTTAATCAATTAGTAAAAGTAACTAGGGCATAAGTGTTCCCCACATGTTCCTAACTTGATAATCCTAACTATAACAATTCTTTCCTAATATCTTGCATGTAAAGTAATAAGTTATGTATCTCTAAATCATTGGTCCGGCAACTAGAAAATTTCACTCCGCACCTTGGTCCGGCTACGTGTGTTTCTATACTAACCCTTACATTTACCTCATATTAAGCATTGTATTTGATATTTGACTAAGTTATTACCTAGTATCAATCGATACTAGCCTATTAGATAGTATACACTAAATCTATGCTGATAATTCTTTTCCTATTATCTATCTCCTTGGTCTGACAAGTAGCATTAAGGCGAGTTCTAACGTTGGCAATCCGTTAAAAAGACTTCTAGATGAAAGAATTATGAATACATGCAAGACACTACTACAATTGCTATTTTAGTAAGATTTTACCTCATTATTCACCCATGGTTCCCACAACCCTAGTTATGGAGTTTAGTTACCTATGGTCATAATCACACTATTCATATATTTAATATAAGAAGTCATGCACTTACTTTAATGAGAAAGAGTAAAATCCAGAATTTCACTTGATTAATCAACAAAAGCACCAACAATCGATTCCAGAAAAAGAATAACAATTACTTAAATTAATCCTTCAATAGTTGAATAAGAGAACTGAAGAGTATCCAAAAGTGTAATTATCAAAAAGTCTACTATCAAAGAGTCTACTACCAAAGAGTCTAACCCCAAAAAATGAGGTTGTATGAACTATTTATAATAAAAACAAAAACCTAAGAAAAGAAGGATTGTAATTACTGAAAATCTCTCAAAATATGTCCGAGTCGATGGACCTCGTGATGCACTGTCGTAGTCACGACGGGCCATCATGGCCTCCGTCGTTCCGTACTTCACAAATTCTTCTTTTGCTTTCTTCATTACCCTCAACTGTAGGTATGACGGATCATTCGAAGCCCAACGGTCCGTCAAGGGTCTCCGTTCCATAATACTTAAATTTCTTGGAATTTGGGTACTGGTACTACTCTCTGATCATTAGGACGGACCATCGTGGCTATGACGGTCCATCTTGGACTTCCGTAATCATACACTAAGTCAGACTTCCCTATCTTCCTTCAGCAGCTTCACTACGATGCCACCTATGGACCATCACAGTTTCGACGGACCGTCACAGGCTCCATAGGTGGTCTCTTCTGTATTTCTTGCTCAAAAACTTATGCGTTCATCTTTGGACAGATTTCCTATAAATAAAGAAAAACTTACATAAAAATCTATACAAAAAGGCTTTTGGACACACACTAAACTTAACGAAAAAACATTAAAAATACTGTGAAACCACGATATACCAGAATCCTCTGAAATATAAGTGTGCAGTTGAGAATTTGATATTAAGTTAGGGGTTCATTCGACCATTTTCTCTTAATTTTATATAAATATAAGTTATTAGATGAATATTGGTAATTGTTAATCAAGTGAAGGATAAAGTGGTCGTTTAATTTTTTAGGGACATGTGATCACTATCTAATATTAAAAAATTAAAAAAATTATAATATATTAATTAAGTGTAGGGGCCATATTTTAATTCAACTTTGAAGTTTGGGTCTTCACACTTATAATAATACTAGTAAGAACTTTAATGTTGAGCTTGAAACTTCATCAGATTTTTTGGATAAAAGTGTGGAGTGGCGCGCCACCAAGGTGCCAGCACTACCGTCAATTAGTTTGGGTCCAAGTTCCCCGCGCTAGCATTGCGCCCCAAACTTAGGCCAGTAGTTTGGGGCATGGCGTCCCGCGCCAGTAGTGCACCAAGGTTGTTTAGACTTCTTCCTTCTGTGTTTCATTTCAAACGTGTTAATTGAGTCGTGACTATGTTACCTTCTTTGTATTACCTCCTAGAGGCTTCATTTACCTTTGAAAACTTCTACATGTTCTAATCACATCTCTTGATTAAAAAAATTCAAAAAAAAATTAAAGTAAGTTTAAGAGGAAAGTTCAAGGAGTCCTTTTGATTTTTTTTGAAAATCTTTTGTAAATAACAATTGTTTGAAGTGAATACTTTTTGAGAAATTAAATATGAGAAATGAAGAGTCTTATTCATGATATATGATAAATTTGAAGAAGAAAAAACTGGATAGAAACTATGACGATTATGTTTATATTCTCTCGTGTGTTTGTATGTGTGTGTATATACATACTAGTTATCAAAACGTGTATTCTATACTAATTAGTACTACAAATATCTCATAATAATATAAAAAAGAGTAAAAGATTGATCATCTTGGAGAATTTCAAAAGAAGACCAATCAAAATAAACCCAATAATCTATATAAAACAAAATTTGAAAAGTTTTTTTGTGAGTAAGTATTTCTTAAATACAAAATAGATAATTAGATACATGTATCGTTTAAAGTAAATATTCATGCTTTATCTTTTTAATATTTATTATAATAGTATTTAATCTTTATAATTTCCAAATAACTTTTCCAATTCTTGACACCTTTTGCTCATTTGTGGCTCCCGATGATGCAGGGGAAGAAGGGAGTCTGGCTTAAGCTACCACTGGAAAAATGTGATCTAGTTCATAGTAAAGGTATTTCGTGCTATCACTTTACCCAAATCGATATAGGAAATTACTCTCTCATGCAAAAAAAATTTAAGCTTTTCTTTGTATAGAAAACAAAAGAAATTTGTGATTTTATAACAGAGGATTAAAGTACAACTCTTGCAATTTAAAGGCATAATACATAAATATGTCCTTTAACATGACTTTGAATTACATTTATGCCCTTCAACTTTGGGTGTGCACAAGTAGACACTTAAACTTGTATAAAGTTGAACAAATAGACACACATGTTCCACATGTCTTCCTACATGTCATTTTTTGTCCTACGTGTATTTTTTCATGTAGGATTAACATGTTTATTTATTTAAAAGTTGGATAGTTAAAGTTCTTTTTTGTGCATTATGAAAGTTCGAGGTCAAAGTTAAATTTTGAAGTCAAGTTTATGGTCCAATATATGTATTATGCCCAATTTAAATTACGTTATTATGTGATTAAAATAATAATATTTAATTAAAAATTTAATCATTTTAATTAAGTAGAAGGGCAAAATGATAATTCAACTTTGAGGTAAGGAGATTCCTATTTTTAGTAATACTAGATTCACTACAGGTGTGTTGCACGTATAGGTTATGTTTTGAGTTCTCTATACACGAGAAATTTTATCTATTAAGTATATTTTAGGCTTTAAACATATCAATCTATGTTTAATATTGCACTACGTCATACTAAGTGAGTGAAAAATTTATTTGTCTTCTTTCTTGTTTGGCATGCAGTGACGAACATTGTATTTTTATGAGTGCATTGTTTAGTAATATGATAATATATGTCAGTTTCTCAAAAAATATATACATATATACATTATTTTTTGGTGTGGGTCCGCCTCTACTGTTATACTAGTGTGTGTGTGTGTGTGTATAGATATATATATGAAATCGAGAAACATTGTTTCGAACTCTTAACGTCCAATGGACTCCGCCTCATAGGTACGCGGTCTAAATCCATCTTAACTTCTACAATTATCTTTTTGTGATACTTCATAGCACAAAAGAGAAGAACAGAATTACACGATTACATATACATAACATTTGATGATTCTTTTAATCTTAGGTTGGTTTTAAAAAAATGTGTCCATCATATTGTTGAGAAAATTGATCCCTCAAATGGCTTATGCAATAGGACATAGTTGATTTGTAGAGGCTTTAACGAGAATGTCATACATGCAAAAAAAAAAGGACAATATTCTTCAAACCAGAAATTTACTCCAACAATTATACTATAACAACACCCCTTCCCCTTTCTAAACTAACACTGTTTACGACTTGAAGTGTGTGATGGAGAAAAATGTGCATAAGTTATACAATTTGAAGCAACTAAATATTTACTAGGCTGCAACGTGCAAGACTATATAGAATCAACCTCAATAAAGATATGAATTGTATTTATACCTAAACACTTTGACGCCCACTGGACTCTTACACATAGCTAGATTGTCTAATGTATCCTAACTTTTGTAGTTATGTTATTCTGATACTTCATAGCACAAAAGAGAAGAAGAATTACAGAATTACATATGCATAACATTTGATGATTCTTTTAGTTTTACACATCATGATAGTTTTGAAAGAAAATGTGCCCATCATGTTCTCAAATGGCTAATGCAATGAGATAACGTTGATTTTAGAGGATTTGACGAGAATTTCATACATTTAGAAAAAAACAACAGATCAATATGCTACAAACCAGATGTTTACTACAACATTACAACTATAACCACACCCCTTCCCCTTTTTAAAAAGATAATGTTTACGACTTGAAGTGTGTGATGGAAACCAACGTGCCTGAGTTATATTATTTGAAGAGGATATACATTTACTAGGCTGCAATGTACAAGAATACATAGCTTGACTTCAGTAAAGATATGATCTGTATTTATATCTAAACACCTTAACACCTAATGGACTCTGCTACATACGTACGTTGTCTGATAAATCCTAACTTTTAGTGTTATTTAATTATGATACTTCATAGCACAAAAGAGAAGATACATGATTATATATATATATATATATATATATATATATATATATATATATATATATATATATATATATATATATATATATATATATATATATAATCATGTATCTTCTCTTTTGTGCTATGAAGTATCATAATTAAATAATACTAAAAGTTAGGATTTATCAGACAACGTACGTATGCAGCAGAGTCCATTAGGTGTTAAGGTGTTTAGATATAAATACAGATCATATCTTTACTGAAGTCAATTCTATGTATTCTTGTACATTTCAGCCTAGTAAATGTATAGCCGCTTCAAATAATATAACTCAGGCACGTTGGTTTCCATCAAACACTTCAAGTCGTAAACATTATCTTTTTAAAAAGGGGAAGGGGTGTGGTTATAGTTATAATGTTGTAGTAAACATCTGGTTTGTAGCATATTGATCTGTTGTTTTTTCTACATGTATGAAATTCTCGTCAAATCCTCTACAAATCAACGTTATCTCATTGCATTAGCCATTTGAGAACATTATGGGCACATTTTCTTTCAAAACTAACATAATGTGTAAAACTAAAAGAATCATCAAATGTTATTTATATGTAATTCTGTAATTCTTCTTCTCTTTTGTGCTATGAAGTATCAGAATAACATAACTATAAAAGTTAGGATACATTAGACAATGTAGCTATGCGTAAGAGTCCAGTGGGCGTCAAAGTGTTTAAGTATAAATACAATTCATATCTTTATTGAGGTTGATTCTATATAGTCTTGCACGTTGCAGCCTAGTAAATATTTAGTTGCTTCAAATTGTATAACTTATGCACATTTTTCTCCATCACACACTTCAAGTCGTAAACAGTGTTAGTTTAGAAAGGGGAAGGGGTGTTGTTATAGTATAATTGTTGGAGTAAATTTCTGGTTTGAAGAATATTGTCCTTTTTTTTTTTTTGCATATATGACATTGTCGTTAAAGCCTCTACAAATCAACTATGTCCTATTGCATAAGACATTTGAGGGATCAATTTTCTCAACAATATGATGGACACATTTTTTTAAAACCAACTTAAGATTAAAAGAATCATCAAATGTTATGTATATGTAATCGTGTAATTCTGTTCTTCTCTTTTGTGCTATGAAGTATCGCGAAAAGATAATTGTAGAAGTTAAGATGGATTTAGACCGCGTACCTATGAGGCGGAGTCCATTGGACGTTAAGAGTTCAAAACAATGTTTCTCGATTTCTTATATATATATATATATACACACACACACACTAGTATAATAGTAGAGGCGGACCCACACCAAAAAATAATGTATATATGTATATCTTTTTTGAGAAACTGACATATATTATCATATTAGTAAACAATGCACTCATAAAAAGCATAGGAGAAACCACCTTTGAGACCAGGATTCAAATCCATCTATAAAACTATGAGCTAAGGTAATCCTGGGTTCGCCTCTATATAAAACTACATAGAAACATAATAATATTTTGTAACTTGAAGGCTAATTGTTAAAGAGGAAGAAGTCGTAACTATAATGGTGAAGCCAGGATGGAAGAGAGGAACGAATATTACTTTTAAAGGTAAAGGCGATAAGAGAGAAGGAGACATAATATTTTCAATTTATGAGAAAACACATCCATTATACAAGAGAGAAGGAGATGACTTCTTGGAGTTAAAGTCCCTCTCGTACAAGCTCTTACATGGTGTAGAATTACTGTACCTCTTTTGGCAAAGACGAAGTAATGACAATGTCATTTGATGATGAAATCATTTATCAAGAATTTGAGAAAGTCATACCAGGCTAAGGCATGCCTAAATCTAAAAAAGAAAGAACAAATAGAGGAGACCTTGTACTTCAGTTTCTTATCCAATTTCCTCTAGAATTGATTGAGGAACAAAAGTCTTAGGTTGTTAGTATACTTGAGAATCACAATTCATAGTTCTTCATATTTATGTACTCTAACAAATAGTGTATTCAATTAGATTCTCATCGAATTGTATGTGTTACATAGTAATTACTACATTGATTTTTGGAAAATCATTATTATTTCATATACATTATACACTACACTATCTTAAAAGGATGAACTCCAAAAATGATAGTTAATTGTACTGCTCCCATAAGCTACATCAAGAACTCCTACAAAAGCAAAACCCGCGATAACTGCAAAAGTCGACTCTCTAAAAGTCGGAGCTGACACTTCCAACACCAATCTCATTGTTTATGTTCAAACCTACTATTCCAATTTTTCCAAACATCGGTGTAACGAGTACTAACATGCAATAATGTCAAATAAATGTTGTGACAATAATTTATATTTAGACAATTAATTTAAGGAAGACTAACAGAGAGAAAATAAAAAAAATAAACATAGGAAGAAAAAATATATTAAGCAACCTTCTTAATATTTTAATCATAACAATATATAAATGGAAAAATAGATAAACAATAGGTACATAATTTTTCGAGTGTTTGTCGACATCTTCTCTCATATTCAATCCAAATTGAAAAGTCTTCTCCATCAAGTTAAACTATAACATGAATCTAATAGAAAAATTACTTCAGTTTTGTAAAGTGATATATAATTATATTAAGGTAGATATACTACATACTTTACATGTTGATGACTTCACTACTTTAACCTTAAAATGAAAAGGATAATCTTGGATAGGAATTTCATGAAACAAAAAAATTAATTTATATAGAACAAAAAAGAGGAAAATCAAAAAAATCTTAAAGATAAATTAAACATTTGAATGTTATAAATATGAAAAACATGAAAGTTATGGATATTAAGAATGACAGTTGAATAGGTAAATATAAGTTATAAAGGGAAATATTTATTTAAAACAAATAAATAAGTATTATAATAAATTTAGATAAGAAAAAATAAGTGCAAATAATATTTTAGTGAAACACCACTAATAGTGGAATTCAAAGGACCAAAATAGATAAAGAGAACAACTTTAAGAATATTAAATATATGTAATTAAACCTCCAATAAAATCTGGAAAAGTAATCAATCCTCCCATGAGCACATGAGCTCTCTATTTTCTTGATGTAGTAATTGATTATCACTAATATTAAATATATTTGTAATATTTGAATTTATTGTAGGGGTAAAATGGTATTTTGACTTTCAATATTTAGTGTAGGTATAAAATGATATTCAACTTTCAACTTTTTTTGTTCCTAGTTTTAGTAATATATATATATATATATATATATATATTAGCATAAGTACCCCCACCCCCAGCTTATGTCCGAAATCTTAGAGACACACTCATACTATATGGTCCTATTACCCCCGTGAACTTATTATACAACCAATTTTCTATCCCTTTTTTATCTGCGTAACACTATCTTATGGGCCAAGTGTGTTCTGACAATTTTATCAAGGTATCTGGTTGATAGTGTCACATAGGCCAAAAAAGGATAGAAAATTATTTATAAAATAAATTCAGGGGTAATAAAATATTAGTTTAATATATGTGTTTCTGAAATTTCGAGCATAGGTCGGGGGTACTTATGCATTTTCTCTTTCTTATTTATAGAATATTGAGAGGCTCCCAAACTTATGAAGACTATCTTGTTTGGTAGGCACAAATTAACAGACAACATTGATAAATAAATTGTATACATAGATATATTGAAGATCATAAATATTTAGAAAAGGAGTAGGACGTTATTGGTCAATATAGAGGATGGAGAAGTAGTTTGTAATAGTGATACACTTTATAATTTTTTAAAAAAAGTTGTAAGATCAACCAAATTATAGAATAGCATACCAAGAATCTTTATTAAAATTTTCTGAGTCCTCAACTTGATATATTCTAGTTCATGCAATTCAGGTTCAATAACGATTAATATTTATTTCCCAATCAAGGGTACAATACATTATTTAGTAGTAATTTTTTTTGTATATATTAACGATTAAAATATGAATAAAATATAATTCTATTAAATAGGCTTCTTTCTATATACCTATGAATTTCATTGTATTTAGAAATGATACATTGAAAGAATTCGTTAGATTTTTCAATATCAATAGACTGATAGTTTCTTTCTAGTATCTTTCCAAAGGAATAAAAGATCTCGAAAAGAGTTCAACGGTAGTATGTGGTTGTTTTCTTTTCTTATTTTATTATATGTGTAAATCATCTAAAGGTAAAGCCTCTTTTTTTCCTCGTGTGAGGATTGTCCTAACTTGTAGCTATCCATTATTAAATCATTCACTTAATATTAGTAAAGAGCCAGTATCAGTCGTTGGCATGCCCGAGGTAAGATTGATTGATGCGTAAGGGGCATTTTAGTGATTTTCATTGAATTTGGCCTAGTTAAGAGGGATGTGATGTTTACATGTGTTATTCTTGCATTCTCATTGTTGTCACATTTTTATAAAACCTACCTATTCTTCACTCTTTATTCATCTCTTCAGCTTCTCTTTCGCTCTCGCCGCTTACTTTATGTTCATTAACAAGTTCTATTTATCCTATTTTTCTTTTATTTTTCCAATGTGGGTATATTGTTCTTCTTCTTTTGTTGAATTTTTATAAATCACCCCCCCCCCCTTTTGGGCAATTATTTTCAAGAATATATTACTTTTTATTGGTGGTGTTATCCTCTGTGTAGTTGTGGTTAGGGGTGTTCACGGTTTGAATAAAAATTGATCAAGAACAAAAATTATATCGAAATGGTTCAGTAGATTAATTTTATTTGGGTTTGATTTCATTTGGTTTTAGATATTTGAAACCAACATTACTTTTGATTTTGTTTGAAAAGGGGTCATATTAGTTGTCCTAGTGTAAAGAGTCATTATTGGTCATTCGCATGCCCGAGGTATTATTGATTGATGTAGTGAGGGGCATTTTGTTGATTTTCATTGAATTTGACCTACTTAAGAGTGATGTAACGTTTAAACGTGTTATTCTTCCATTTGCGGCATTGTCACATCCTTATAAAACCTACCTACCCTTCCCTCTTTATTCATCTCTTTAGGTTCTCTCTCACTCTCGACGCTTAGTTTATGTTCAGTAATAAGGTTAGTTCTATTTATCCTATTTTCTCTTTATTTTCCAATGTGTTTATTGTTCTTCTCCTTCTGTTAAATTTTTTTATAGATTTTCTTCTATTTTATCTTCTCCCTCCCTATGTTTTTTAGTCAATCACTTTTCAAGAATAAATAATTTTTTTTTGTTGGTGTTCACATCCTCGTTATACTTGTCGTTTGTTTTTAGATTTTTTTATAATTGATAGTATTTTTTTCTTTGTTTGAAAAAAACCTAAGAATAACTTAACTATCTAACAAATTATATTTATACATAGTATATTTTATTATTACTAGTTTCTGGACACGTGCAACGCACGTGTATTCTCTTTAAACTGACATAAAATGTTTAAATAACTAAAATATAGAAAATCATCTTACAATTAAATTACAATAATATCATTCATTTTTACAACAAAAGTTCAAATATTTGAGATCTACTCTTTAATATCAACGTGTAATGTAACAAATCGAAATATGATAACATATTATCTCTCGCCAAGCAAAAAGAGAGATGAAAATACTTCTTATTTTAAAATTTTATAATTATGAAGGAAACCTAATAGATGTATATTATTATCTAACATACAAATCATCTGCAGGACAAAATTCAGATAAGACAATAGTTATTAATAAATTTAAAATATAAATTAAACTTTCAACGTTGATTTTTTTCATTATAAAGGAATTTCAAACCTCAAATCTACGAAATGAAATATTTTTAAAGATTAGGTTTGAATATAGAAAGACGATAGACAACTTGGATGTCAAAATGTATGAAAAGTTAAAAATTGAATTTACATTTCTTAAAATAACATAAAAGAAAAATATAAATATAAATGAAGAAATCATATAATGAATTCTTCAATGAATGGAATAATTTATTATTTATCTGATTATACATTACATTTATACCTCAAGTTATTTTTTGTTTCTAGCTTACACCTTCCTTAAAAAATATTAATTAACAAAAGTATATTAAAATATATAATACACTACACTCTTACACATCCTTTAAAAGTAAACTCAACATATACAAATTACAAAACCTTAGAACAAATTAAATAACTTTTATGATCAATTAATATAGTACAATAATATAATCATAACAAATAACAAGAAAATTACATTTTTAAAAGTTATATATTACACTGCAAAAGTATATTAATAGTCTCATGATCTTATGCATGACCCTTTATTTTACATTCCAAATAAGAGAAAGTATATAATAAAATAAAATATAAAACATATCCAAATGTTTTATGTACAATGATGTCTCCTTCATGGCAGGAGTATATTGACAGTGTAATGATCTTATGCAGGACCCTTTATTTTACATTTGAAGAAGAGAAAATATATACTAATAAAAATAAAAAAAATATAAAAATAACTGATTGATTTTTTTATGATGATGTCTCCTTTGAAAAGATGAAGTGTTTCACCTTTGTGCTTCTATTAAGAAAGTGAAAGGAATGCGTTTGTTCAATCCTAAATAAGTTGGAATGACCGCCTTTTAGTCTTCAAATAAACAATTCTATTAAAAAAGTTTCTTGGAATGCTTTATCTCCAAATACTTCATAGGTCTCGTATGTCTCTGATGTTATTCACTCTAATATCATTGACCTTCATAAATAAGAAATGTAGGAATAACTCAATCATATAAGAGAATTTGTAGAGTCAGGATTTAGATAAAAACAAACAATGATATATAAATTCATGGACATATTAATAACTTTTTTTTGGAAGAATGTGAATCCTTTTTTATACATGAATCATATGAAATTGTTTGGCAGTTTCAAAATAACCTTTGATATTCCTAGAAAAGATCTATGATTAATTTATTGGTTATTGAAACATTTTTGTTTTGTAATAGTTTAATTTTATAAATATAAGTTATTAGATGAATATTGTTAAATTTTAATCAAGTGAAGGATATAGTGGTCATTTAATTTTTGAAGGACATTTATTTACTATCTAATATTTTAAAAAAATTATCATATAGTGTAGGGGAATATGGTAATTCAACATTGAAGTTTGAATTTTCCATCTTATAATTATCTATGATATGATAGGGTATTACATTCTACCCGCCTTAAGAAAGTTGATCGCAGAATTTAAACAAGGGTGCACCTAGCAGAGGAACAAGCGATGAACTTGACTCGCATATCATCTTTTGACTCCCAAGTAACTTCTTCAATGATATGATTTCTCCAGTAGACTTTCACGGACATAATTGTTCTTGACCTTAACTTTCTTACTTATTTGTTAACAATCACCACATGTTCCTCTTCATATGTTAAATTTTCATCAATTTGTATGGTCGGTGCTTCAAGCACACGAGGGGAGTCTGAGATACATTTTCTTCGCAGATATAGAGCATTGGACGAGTAAAATACATCTCAAGGGAAGTTCCAAAGGATACAACACTACCCTCCCCGCTCCAGAAATTTTAAATGACCTTACATATCTTGAGCTCAATTTAGTTTTTATTTTCTGTTTAATTACTTTATGCCTTTTATGGTGGAATTTCAAGTAAAATCTGGTCCCCAAATATCAGTCTTAATTTCCTTTTATTTATATAAGATTTACATCCTTTTGAACTATGAGTAACTTCAGTCTAATTGGTTAATCACAAATTCTAATACATTCTCCACTTCAAATTCGAACTATATAATAGGAAAAACATCATATAACATACACAGCTTCATATAAAGTCTTCTGAGAGGTTGACTGAAAGTCATTATTGTAGGAGAAGTTTGCCAAGGGTAAGTAAATGTCCCCGATAACATTTTTAAATTGAAAAAAAAAATCTCTTAATATATGCTCCAAGATTTATACATTACGTTCGAAATGCCCGACTGTCTATGGATGAAGCGCAATACATAAAATCAATAGTAACTACTTTCAATTTTCATTCTGGAATCTTAAAAGTAGTAGTAGTCATGTTGGTTGCTTATACATCATTAACATGTTCACAAGTCAGCCATTAGAAATGAAGTTAGCAATACCATTTTTTATAAGTTTCCACCAGTACACATTCTTCATCAGGATTCTTAGTAGATCCAGGATCTACAGTGTATTAAGAGTCATAACTTTTTGAAGAATAACCTCCCTCACATCATCTATGTTTGATTTTCATAGCTATTATCATAATCAACCACTTTTTCCAAAAGTGACGTAAGTGTCAATACTCATATCCATGTCTTCACTCGCTATAACTTTACTTCAATATTCACATGATTCTAATCCGTGTATTTGGTATCTAAATATGCTCTACCAATAAATACTTGGTCTGGACATAAGCCAACAATGTCTCTAAGTTTCTCACACTACTTTGATATCCATATCCTCGAGTGTGTACACATCTTAGATCAAAATCTATGTGCAAGAGCTATATGTCAAATAGTCCATGGATTTTCTTCTCAATGCATCTGCCTTAATATTGTCATTTTTCCATATAACATCAAATAGTAAATTTTATAGTCATTGAGTTATTTCCTTTGGTGGTGTCAATTAATATATCAAATTTTTCTGCTGAAACATGAATACCAAGCTCTTGTAATCTAGATGCACCTCATTGGTTGTGTTGTATAAATATTACATATAAAATCTCTATAACAAATATCATCGAGACTATTTTGAATTTATGAGAGGGATAGTCGTGCTCCCTACTAATTTAGATTTCTCAAATCATAAGATATTACACTACCGTTTTGTCTAGAAACATATTCTAATTTCATCCTCAATATGTCTAGAGTTTATAAGGCTCTACTGGCATTCCCTCATCTAGTGAAATTTATTTATTTCTTTTTAACTTTGAATGTAACGTAAAAATTCTTTAGAACTACTCCACCAAATATTCATAGTAGACTGTCAAGTGATTTTATCCTTTCAGCATACATACTAATTCCAATTTGATGATACACTCTACACTTAAAAAACTTGACATCAAATTGATTTCTTGTTGTTTTTGGAATACCATCCAGAGGTGATCCTTGTGTTCATTCTAGCTAAGAGAACAGTCTTAAAATATATTCCTCTGATTCCAAGATTTGAGAAATATGCGGGTCCATGTAACTAATAAAATAAGTCATTTATAAAAAGGTGATGTTTACTTAATGCACATTATTGCATTGTTCAACTGTTAGCAGTCAATATACTCTCAAGTATCTGCCCCCCCTTTTCCCACAAAGGATATTTGTGTACAATTGGGTTCTATAAAGCCCTTTCCTGCAGGTTGCAATCTATTACTTAACTCTCTCCACTCCATTGGTTCAATATGATACGGAGCTACCAATATGGGCTAGGTGGAAGGTACCAAATCATTATAAATAATCTATTGCTCATATAGACGAATATCGTGAAAAGATCATAGGAAGTACGTCATCTGATTCTCTCACTAATGGTATTTTGTGTAGATCTACAACATTCCTAATTACCATAGATAAGATAGCATAACATTTGTTGTACCATAGATAGGAGCCATATCAATTAAGATGAATGCATCGTACCCATTTTTGTAACTCTTTATCTCCTCTCAAATTTGACAAACTTTATATACATGTCCAGTAAAATAATAATAATAATTCCTCGAGGGTACAAATCGGTAAAACCTTTTTCCAATATCGTTAAGCATTTATAATTCCCAACTCTTTGACTTGTACTAAAATTTCCATAATAAGAATTCTTCGTTTTGGCCTTTGTGGAATGATTGTTTGTATGGTTATTTTCAATCTTCTGGACAAATCCTCAACCACCTCAAACTATGTTAATATCTTTATCCACAGGGTAGTTTAAAGGGCTAACCAACCTTAAGTTGTTGACCACTTAAGTAAGGAACAGGTCAAGCCCATTAAATTTTGGAGTCATATATTAGTTCAATCCATTATTTGAACCAATTTCTTGAACTCCTTATCATGTTACACATTTCCAACGGTCAATAAGGAACAATTCATAAATAACTTAGTAAATCGCCTCAAGGCATCAATGTTCTCTTATTGGTATTCTGTAAATTACAATATCACGCCATGTATTTGGTCATGTTCACCTTCTGAATCTTATGAAAACTACAGTACTCTTGTTGGAACGTGCTAGATCTTGTAAACTTTAAGTATTTACCCACGAATCATTACTTCACCAAAAATCGCTAAGGATCTTCGAGTAGTTAGAACCTACAAACCTAAGAGATTTCATGTCAAGCCCCGAGCCTACATCCTGGACGTGTAGGACACTCAATGACCATTACTGGCATTGAGTGGACCCTCGGCATGACTTACTTAACTCAACGGAAGAATTAACTCAATACAATAAACGTTCTCATAAAATAATTGAATTAAATAAGATGGCCAAAATGGCACTAAAATCTCATAATAGAATATCTTAAATATAAATAATTAAAGAATCAAAACTAAATTGTCTGACTGTCTATGAAGCCTCTATATTACTAAGATGGATGTTGGGACAGACCCTACAACTTTCTATAAAAGAAAACACTGAAAACAATAAATATGTGTCCTCCATAATGCATATAGGTTCACCATTGCCTCCGAGTGTTTAGATTGATCAACGAGGCATTGGATGATGCTGATCCTGGTTACCTGCATACGATACAGTCCAACTGGCATCAGTACATTGGATGTACTAGTATACGATTTAGAATGCTAACAAAAATGTACGCTTGAAAGAAAGTAAGAAAGAACACTTACCTTGGGTCTGCTCAACTCATGACTAACTTGACTTAATATAAAGAAATAAGACATATGCAATATATAAAAACATGTTAAACAATGTAAATACTTAGTTCCTTAAAGAAAATGCAATAAAAACTCACTTTACATATATATGAAGTAATATAGCTTTTGTGGGAGATTGTCTAACTGACAAAAACTATTATGAGCCTAAGTGGTGATACAATGTCTTGCCCACACTGCCAGAACTGTCCTATACTTTGTTGTCGCATAGAACTACTTAAATTAGTGGATCCACTAGCTTAACATACGTGATCATCTATAAAGTATGACCCGTTAATACCCATGGTGGCTACAAGTTTTCATGGAGATTTGAGTTAATATGAACTGTCATTCCCACATCTATGCTTAATACTACTCCCAAAACATACTTTTGCTCATGCTTTAAAAAAAACTTCCTTTTTTGGTTAAGATAATTTCTCAACTGTATGCTTTAGGAAGCTCTCTTGGAATCAATGTTCCCTTTTTCTTATTAAAAACTCTTTCGGGATTCTTAGTTTCCTCTTAACTTAAATGTGAAAACATTTATAAACTCTTAGGAAGTACTTAGTTCACTTATATTTCATTGAAGAAAATAACTTCAGCTCTTTACCTAAATTGAAACTTGAGTCTTAAAATGAAGTTAAAATGTTAAATAAAGACTCTTGAAAACTTTTAAGAACTTTGCTTTATTGTACTTGCTTCTTAACTTTAGACTTGACTCTTAACTTCGTTTACCGTGACCTTAGTTTTCCTATAATGAATTATGAATTCAAGGTTATGATTCATGTTTTTTTGTGATTCCTAGGTGTTTAGGAATCATTTAAAGTAATTAGAGTCACTGGAAGGTGTTTATATACCTTAAAAGGACTTAAAAAGGCCAAATTATGAAAAATTTGCAAAAAATGCAAATTCAGGCGCATCCGGGGCGCACTGCGCCAGGACACAAGTTAAGAGACCTCATCCTGGCTCACTGTAGGTTCCCCACCCCAAGCCCTCTAGCAAAGATGCGGCACGCTTGGCCTTGTGCTGCCAAGGTGTGGATGACAAACTTCTCTTCTTGGTTTTTCAATACTAAGCCCCCTAAACCTCCATAGTTCTTTTCCCAAACCCTTATGATCATTAATACCTTCAATACCCAATAGACCTAACTCTAAAAACGACTCAAAAATTACAAATCAAACATTAATGTGTATTCAAACAACTCAACCACCAGGAATTCGACAAGATTCATCAAGAACTCTCTTCTTAACATGTAAACCATCCTTAACCAGTGAATTGAAGGTGTGTGGATGAATTAACCCAACACAAAGTATCTCACATACCTTGATAGGGATCACCCCTGACGATTTCCACTCGCAAATCATTGGTGTTTTTGGCAAATTCTTAACATTTCTTTTTTTCCTTTTTCTCTTCTCTCTTCTCTGAGTCGTAAGCGTAAAGTTAAATTTTCTAATCAGAACTAAAACTTGTTTTTACCCCAAATAAATCCCTAAAACGAAATAGGAAATTAATTGGTGAGAAGACTAGTTTGTCCTTCCTTAAATCCACATTGGGACCTTCCTTAATCCAACAACCCAACTTTCGATAGGCATATATCCTCATATGATATCGAAAATGTGCAACTCAGCGGCATTTGAGAGATATCTCCAAGGGCTTTCCAACCATATCAAGAACTACCACTAACTCATTTTGAGGAAGAAGGTATGGCCATTTAAAAATGAGTAAAACTCACTTTTTCAACATAATAAATTTTCCAGATTTCTCCTTTTGTTTTAAAAAATGATTATTTTTAGATTCTTAAATTATTCATAGCTATTTTGAGATACAAGATGTTACAATATCTCCCCCTTGGGAGCATTCATCCTCAAATGAGTTTTCTTTCACTATGGTAGGAATAGCAACCTCAAGTTTAACACTCAATAATAAAAAACAAGTAACAACATGCATACTCATAGTTTATAAACTAATAAGAAAAGAATTAGTACCTGGATCTTCATTCTTTCCGGATTCAAAGAGATGTGGATAAGCGATCCTTATCCCAAGTCTCTTCTTCAACAACTTGGTTCCTCCAAAGGACCTTGATTGGCACAATCTCCTCTGTTCTTAACTTGTGAACTTGGCGATCTAAAATCTGCACCAGAATATCTTCATATGATAAGCTATCCTTATCCCAACATTTTCAGTTGCTACAATCAATGAAGGATCGCCCATGCACTTTTTCAACATAAAGATGTGAAATACCGGATGAACCGCTGCTAACTTTGTGTGGCTGCTATTCATAAGCTACATTACCAATTCTCTTGGATATTTTATAAGGTACCATATACCAGGGACTAGTTTCCCCTTCTTACAAAACCTCATAACACCCTTCATGGGTGAAACCTTCAGATACACCCAATCATCTACTTTGAACTCTAACGACCTTCTCCTAACACCTGTTTAGGATATTTGACGACTCTATGCAATTTTTAATCTCTCTTGAATCACATTCACCTTATCCATGGCTTGGTGAACTAGATCTTGTACTATAAGCCCTACTTCACCATCTTCGGACTACCCAATAGGAGATCTGCATCTTCTCCCAAAAAGAGCTTTGTATGGAGCCATTTAGATGCTCTAATGCTAGTTGTTGTTGTATGAAAACTCAATAAGAGGTAGGTGAGCATACCGATTCTCTTCAAAATCAATCGCATAATCCCGCAACATATCTTCTAAGGTCTGGATAGTATGCTCCGCATGCCCATCTGTTTGAGGATTAAAAACAATGATTAAGTTAACCTTCTAACCCAAACCTTTGTGGAAATATTTCCAAAACTATGTACTAAATTGTGCACCTCTATCTAAAATGATCAAATCTAGGACTCCATGAAGTCTCACCACCTCCTGAATGTATAACTTTTCATAATCCTTTGTCGAATGAGTAGTCTTTATCGGTAAAAAGTGGGTTGAATTTTTTATTCTATCGACAATCACCCAAATTGAATCATGCTGCATGCGTGACCTTGGCAATCCTGTGATGAAGTCCATATTAATCATTTGCCACTTCCATTTTGGAAGTTCTATATTCTCAGCCAACTCTCCAGGCCTTTGGTGTTCTACTTTCATTTGTTGGATTCGGGCACTTGGTAACAAACTCAACAATGTACTTTTTCATACTTTCCCACAAATATACCTCTCTCAAATTGCGGTACATCTTTGTATAACTCGGATGAATGTATTATCTTGATATATGAGCTTTCTCCATGATCCTCTCTTGGAGTCCATCCATCCTAAGTACACACGATCTACCTTGATACTTCAGCACACCATTCCCCCTTGTTCAAAAGCTAATGCTCTTTACTTATGAACATTTGCCTCCAAATCAAGCAAAATGGAGTCTTGCTTTTGCTTCTATTTCACTTCTGACACTAATGATGACTCATCCCCACTGGTGATCACTGTTCCTCCTTTTGTGGAATCAATAAGTCTTACTCCTAGGCGTACAAGTCTATGCGTATCTTTGGATAACTCCCTCTTTTCTTCCTCAACATGGGTGGTACTCCCCATACATAACCTGCTTAAAGCATCCACAACCACATTAGCCTTACCTAGATAGTAAAGAATACTCATATTATAATCCATGAGTAATTCTAACCTCCGTCTCTGCTGAGATTGAGTTCTTTCTGGGTGAACACATGTTTTAGGCTCTTGTGGTCAGTGAATATATCAACATGACCATTTTACATATAGTGATGACATATTTTCAAGGCAAAAACTACTGCCGCCAACTCTAAGTCATCAGTTGGATAATTTTTCTCATGAACCTTCAACTGTCTATAGGCGTAAGCTATAAACCTTCCATTCTACATTAACACACAGCCCAACCCAACTCTAGATGCATCACAGTACAGCTCAAAACCTTCATTACCCTTTGGTAAGGTCAAAACCGGGGCAGTAGTCGACATCTTTTTCAATTCCTGAAAGCTTTTCTCACATGCTTCAGACAATTAAAATTTAACTATCTTCTGAGTCAACTTGGCCAAGGGAGATGAAATAGAACAAAAATACCTCAACATACTCCACTAACTCAATCCTACAACAAAGCTAGAATGTAAATGGAAAAGCATCCTCAAAAGCATGAAGGCCTACCAAGTCCGGATGAATGCTCGACGTCAGGATAGTTGCAGCTTTGATCATGTATCTATAGTGTCCACCTGTGTCTGCACCTAAATGATTAGAGTTGTATAGGGTTAGTACACACTTGTACTAAGTATGGGTATATGCAAGCACACACCAAGGACATGCATGAGTAAGAATAGCTCTTTCCTAGCAACATGATTATAGTAGGTCAAGTTAGTGGACTTTCCAAATTTATATTTGGAAAGTGAGTGAACATTCAATATTTGGATTAGGAAAGTTTATGAGCTTTCCAAATTTGGATTAGGAAAGTTATGCCATGAGAGTAACATGCACCATCATACTTAACATTTTGCACACAACACACAACATCGTACACATAGACCATATCATAATTCATATAACACATAACGTGGTTCATATAATTTATTCGTATGCCATGAGACCTTGGAATGATGAACTTGACATTAAGACTTCCAAAATGAGGGATCAACATATGGGACCTAAGATTTAGCAAACATAGAGTCTCCTTCTTTCATTCATATGTACTTCATTTCATTTCATTCATGGGCCAGTGTATACACCAGCTATACCTAGGATGTAATTTAAGACTTTCATCGGGTTTGTTGTGATATGACCAAGAATGACCTAATGTCATTAGTTGAGTTTAACTTACCTCTTGATTATCCTATCCTAACACCTTTGGTATAATTCGTTTCATTATGTGCATCATTTTAGGGTGGCCTCATTCATTCATTGGAAACTCTAACTTTAACTGACATAGATCATGTGAGTATTATGAAATCCAATGTCATAAAACCCCACACCGAAAAGAGGTGGAATCACCGGCCAAAGTCACCCAAAACATGCTAGCATACATGGGAATTGAACCACACCAGATCCTTATATTGGTAGTATAGGTTCGAAGACTGAGAGATATAAGAAGACCCATACCCGGCATTTCGGACAGTCTCATCTGATGAGAGTTACGTGAACCTCCGCCTTCCCGAAAGAAGGCATCACCGCTTATAGCTAGTTTATCCGTGCTCAGTATAAGGTTTCATTACATTCAACTCATACACCATGGAAGTTGTCTTCTAGTATGAGGACATCATAGCTCAATATACGATTTCTCATCTCATCATTAGTATTAAGTGTGTTAATCTCAATACTTTCATTAGAGTGTTCATAGAGGCTAGTCTCTTCATTAATTTCACAGTCTCATAGGTGAGTACATTTTAATAACATTTACTTAGGCTCATTTGAGATTGCTCTCATCTTTTACATTAGCCTCATATCATGTTGTCACCATATTCGCTACATTAGCACATTTCCTCTTCATAATTAATCACTCCATTTTACGTGAATGTTCATTTAATTATATGCCAATGCACTTGGCTATTTAGTGTGCTTCACACTCTTACTTAACCCTTCTAGGGTTTCATCATTTCAGTGTTCATTTCATCATTTCTTTGATCATTTCATCATTTCATTTTTTATTTCATCATATTCCAATGCACTTGGCCAGTTAGTGTGTTTCACATTGGGTTTCATCATTTCATTGTTCATTTCAACATTTCTTTGTTCATTTCATCATTTCATTGCGTACATCCTATGTTCACTTATTTTTAGACGTATTTTAGACTTATGGGTCTATACATACAAGCCATGGGGCTTCGTTCAAAGTTCGTTTAAGTTATTCATATCTTCCTAAGATTATGTGGTTTAAGACTTACACATCTTATATGTATGCCAAGATCTCGATTTCGATCTAAATAGGCAACATTAATCTTGAATATTTGATACGTATGACTTATGTATCAATACGGATTTTGGGCAAGGTAACCCAATTTCAAATCCCTTGGACAACATTTACATTTTTTTTCATTTACTTTATTTGATCCATACGGCTTGGGGACCAAAGTTCGATCCCCAAAGCCTTCATTTTAATTTCCCTTAGTTTCTCTCTTCATTTTTTACTTAATAGAACTAAGAGGATGTGGGATCGAACCCCTACAACCCATTTACTTTTTTATTTTCATTACTTTTAATTTCTCTCCTTTGGTAGAGGGGTGGTGGGTTCGAACCCCCACATCCCCTCTTTAATTTGTTATAATTTTCTCCTTGAATCTGCCTAGGAGGTTGTGGGTTCGATTCCCATGTCTCACATCTCTTTTCTTTCATTTCCTTTGACTCTTCACTGCCTAGAGGTCGTGGGTTTGATTCCCACGCCTCACATCTCTTTTATTTCATTTTCTTTACTCTCCTTTACTTCCTAGAGGTCGTGGGTTCGATTCCCATGCCTCACATTTTATTTATTTTCTTTTACTCTTCCTTAAATATGATTGAGAGGTGGTGGGTTCAAATCCCACTCCTCTCTTTTCTTAATTTTTTTCTTTTAAGTTAAATTTTCCAGCCAATTCCATGGTTCAAATCCCCTTCACCACATTTCTTTTATCTTCTTTATTTTCATGGTTTTTAACATGGTGAGGTCACGGGTTCAATCTTCCATGAACTCACTTGTTTTAATTCCTTTTTTTTTTACATTTTGAACCCTTTTTGCTGACCAAAATTCATCAATAGAAGCTTGAAATTTTCTTTTAATTTTTCAGCATCCTTTAATCAAGTTACACCGTAGTTCTTATGGGAATTTCGTAGTGCATTTAGAACGTTTTAGGTGCATATTCATGTATTCGTTTAGCCAAGGCATTATCCATCAAATCAGCCACATTTCAAATCATATGAACATCACATTTACATCAACATGTGTGCATGAAATATAAAGAACTATCATGTCATTTCAAGTCCTAAACCATGAACAATAGCCACAACAACACACACATACACACGTAGTTACATTTTTGGAAACATCAACATAGGTCACATAATTCCAAACATACATATAAACACATAATCATCAAGAAACACGTTTCACCCCTAGTTTTCTACAAGCAAACATAACCAACCTATGATTAAATGGGATCTAGTGACAGGGAAATGCAACGGGGAACAATCTTAGTTTTCGGAATGAATATTTTGAACCTTAAGGGGCCTCTTGGGAAAGAGACAAATAGATAAGAGAACCCATACCTTTTTGACGTTAAAATCTTGACTTGCTGCCCAAAAACTTCACCCAAGAAAGCGTCTAAGACTCCTCAATACAAACTCCACTCGAATGACAAAATCCCTTAGCTTAGTGTACGATTAACGTTTGTTTTCTGGTGATTTCGTGTGAGTTTTTCAAGGGTGAAGAACTTGGTTTATTTTTCTTCTTTTGTATTTTATTTTGGCAGAGAAAAAAAACGTGAGAAAGAATAAGAGAGATTGAGCGTGAAAGTGGAGAGATAAACGTGAGAGAGTGGGAGTTGTAGGAGGCTTAGGAGTCTAGTTTTAGGACTTAGTCAATAAGGTTTTGTTTATTTAATAAAATTTTGATTTGTATTTTATTTTAAATAAGATAATGAATAATAAATATTAGTTAATTATATTAATTTAATAGCTTAAATAAGAAATCACTTTAATTCATTGCTTCCACCTAAGTTCGCACCCGGGTGGAGCAAGACTTCACTTCAAGAGCCCAATTTTGGCTCTCTCTCCCCAAAATAACCCTACACCTTATTAATTAAATAATTATTTGTATATTTAGATTAATTACGATATGAACCTTAACCAGGAGAAAGACCATTTTAGCCCTAGACCCTCCAAACCTATGATTTTCCCTTTTTAAGTTCGGTAAAGACTACTTCAAGTAAATCTTCGTATTCGAGAGCCCTACATTGTTGGACCCAAAATTTCCAAGCTCAAATAACTCCCCAAAATAGTTGGCTTGAATGTAGCAAGGGTTTTGAGGACTGGTTCTACGCGCATCAATCCATGTGAACCCTGGTCTAATCATAGGCATTCTTGACATATTAAGTATTTCTTATCTTATCGATTTTTAGGGTTGTTTCAATATATCTCCAAGGGCTTTCCAACAATATCAAGAAATACCTCTAATGCATCACGAACTAGAACTTATGGCCATGGAAAAATGACCAAAATTCACTTTTTTAACTTAGGATTTTTTTTTTAGATTTCTCCATTTTTTCCCCAAAAAATGATTATTTTTAGTTTTTTTTTTGCTTATTCTTAGTTATTTAAAGTTACAATATCTTACAGTTAACCTCTGGAAATTCTTAAGAATCATTCTTATTCCAAACAAATCAAAATCTTTGTAGCTACCTGAAGACGATGTTGCGCCCCATTTTTTATGAATCAATTCATTATGTTATCCAGACCAACTAGCTCATATGGGCAAGATAAGTGTCTTAACTGTAAAACTCTCATGTTGCTAAAGTGGTAGAAAACTACTCTTTCAAGAAAAGAAATATATTATATTTCACATAGGTGCACAAAAATCCCTCAAAGTGCTATAATGACCTCTTTCTCAGCTTTTCTACCACTTCAGTAAGCTATCTTTACATGGAATATACAAATGTTCACAAATCTGTCATTTTATGCCTCCAAACCTTTGACTACTCTTGTTAGTTGATGTCTAAATACACGAATGTGATAGAAAGATAAACTATGTTAGATTAATCTAGTTGACCCTATGAGCCTCACAATCAAGACAAAGTAAGAAAAAAAGGACAAGCGATATCCTATCACGATACACGTTCTCGCAATATCACGATTATAGAAATGACCAACAACATAACCATAATTGAATTCTACTTCTAAAATCTGCTCCATAAATCACAAGAATTACCTAGGGCTATGATAACAACTTTGTGATGAACCAATCTAGAATCGTGACCGGCGCAAACGAAAAGAATTCTAAAGAAAGCCTTAACCAAAAATATCTTAGAAAATCGCATAGAGTTTCCTTTAATTATTTGCTTATCATGAAATTACCTGTATGCAAAATCAATAATGCAGCCAACCAATCTCATCATTAATGCACCTTATTCATTAATAAACTATTCAAAGAGTAAAAATACTAATTCCGACTATAAAAGAAAAGTCTCATACTGGACACCTGTTTACAATACGAAAGAATAATCATAACTTCTAATAAATGAAATGACTATGGACAATGTCATACTCGTGTCACATCCGGGGATCACCCCTAGATGTAACCAGCGTTGTCGTCTTCATCGAGGACTAAGACTAGCCTCTTAGCTTAAATCACTACATTGATAGGTTAAAATGCAGAAAATTTTAAAACTTTTCTTCTAACTATCATGCTCTTTATATAGACCTCTCGCATACACATAATATAGTTATATCTAGTATACATAGAACCTTCGTATAAGAAGATAAATTAGTCTTCTACCACACACACACACACACACACACATATATATAACATAGTCTTAAAACCGGATGTCTTATCTCATTACCATCTAAACAAGAGTATAACAATTGGGCATAGCCCATACATCAATACCATAAAATCCACATGTAGGCTATACAAATTTTAGTACTCAAGTGAAAAGAAATGAACATATTATCTTTAAGACTAATCAATATCTGAATCTAGAAAATGGCATTGTCCTCGAAGTATTGAGGACCTACCCAACTTGGAGGGTGAGAATCCAAGTCTTCCTTCAAATGTTTTCACAAGCCTTCAATGACTGACACCAAAAATGTTGCAGAAAAGGGAGAAAATAGGGTTAGCACATCACTTGTACTAAGTATGAGACCATATGCACACATAACATAAAATTATGCTAAAAACGAACATTTCTTTAAAATATGCAATTTACTTTGGAAAGATTTATACCCAATCAAGATAACCATACAAATCAAAAAGACATATTCATTAAGTTAAGATCATGGACATCACAAGACCAACAATACTAAGTCTAGTCAAGACAACATGCATATTACATAATTGAGCACATAATCATGACAACCCTGTCATCAAGTTATAGTATCAACAAGTATGGATAAGATTTCCTATCATCATAAACCAATCTAGATCATTACTCATGAAACCTCATTGAGTCAACTAGTACAATGACTCAGCAAAACCCCATAACTTTACTCAATCAAGCAAACCCAAAAAGAACCATAACAAATGTCAAACTTCACATAGCATATCATTTAGAGTACATATCATCATACTTTAGCAATAGAGACCAAACACATGTTCATAAGTGAAACCAATCATCATATAGTATCATCAATATGCAAGATAATAATTTACATATCATGTGCAATTATAAGACCATACATATATAAGAACATCCTCCTAAGACTTCTCTCAAGGCTAACTACTGCAATGTTTAGGTAGAGTATCATACCTCTACCTAGACTAAGCTAAACCCCTTAGGTCATCCTAGTTAGAGTTTATTTCATTACTTCATTTTACCTTTTGGGAACATCTTGCCTTAACCGACGTAAACCACATGAGCTAATGTGGAATCCGGTGTCATGGAACACTATACCGAAGGAAGATGGACTACTTTCCATGTAGTACCAAAACATGAACATAGCTTCTAGGGGAATCCACTAGTTAGTATTCCTATGGGGACAACATAGTTAAGGAACTAGGATATATAGTTGGGACCCTCTTTATGCTACATGAATTATAGGCTCCAGTCTCATGAGAACATTAGTGATCCTACCGTCCCTACGTGGGAAGGGACACTTCTCACTTTAGTTCACTCGGTGCTAAGCTGGAGTCCCTTTTGAAATATATTAAACATCCTTATTAATCATCATAGCTTTATGTAGGTCATAGGGTAACTTATACAATCGTCATCATCATAGCTCAATAAGAATTGCATTAGTATTGTCCTTTAATTACAATTCTCACAAGTGAGGTTAGCACATTTACATAGTCACATCATAACAAGGTGCATTGGTAAGTTATCACCATCCTTATAACATTTACATCTTAGGAAACAACTCAAAATCCATAGTTCAAGACATTTTAATTCAATATCATACAAACCCTATCACTCTTAATATAAGGTATACTTCAATACAGCATCATCACTTAATCGTAAGTAATCATAATTGAGGTAAAGATTAGAGATCACAAGACTTAGTCAATCTCCTTCACAATGCCATCATCAATGTCTTCCCATAAACCCTACAATTTACCAAAAAATGGGTATAATACCATCACACAATAGTAACCAATATAATAACAAGAACAATTGAATTATTATACAATAATTCATCACTATTTCATAGCCTAGATTTAGAGACATAGAGTAGGTTCATAATCTACCTCACAACCTAGGTCAATTACTTAAGAACTAGCATAATTGGATTAAAATACAATCTACTAATACTTAGAATAATAACAACATGGTTTAGGAATTCACACACTAACACAACCAATTGAGTCAATATTATACAATTCAATTCAAGATCACAACCTAGGCTTAAGGGGTAAATGTTATCTTCCACAAACTAGGCCAATGGATGAAGAATTAGCATAATTTAGCCATAATACATTTTAATCTTATTATAATAACCAAAAGGAATCATAAAAAAATCAATTCACAAGATAAATTTCGTATTGGAAATAAACGCACTTGAATTTTATATTTTTGAAATCAATTTGGAGGAGCCTTTTAGGAAAAGAGATCCCAATGGTGACAGGAATCTCATACCTTTATAATTCATGAAGTTCGATGGGGAAACTTGATCCTTAGAATCCCATAAACCACCTTTTGCTTGGTCTTCACTGGGGTTTCTTTTGGAGAGAGAAAGAAGAGAGAAGGAGGAGCAATTTGGTTTTGTGAAATTATGAGGATTAGGTTAGTTTAATTAAGTTAGGGTATTTATATAGGTCATTAAAAAACTTAATTAGACCTCATTAACCCTTAGATAATTAAATAACCACCTAATCAATTAATTTAGCAAGCTCTAAAATGTGCAGGAAAAACAATTTTTGACTGGCGAGGCCACGTCGACGCCCCTTTTGTCAATCGACGGACAAGGGACCAACCGTCCTGTTGGTTCGTGGTTTTGGTCAAAGATTTGTCAAGATGACTTCCAATGAATTTGGATAAGTTTCCATCAAATGTGGACATCGATGCCCCGTCGATTAGACCACGTCTCGTTTATGGCCTTCGTTGGTAACACTGTCCCTTGACAACTTTTTGCAACTTTTGCAAGGGTCCTCCTCAAGGTCCCCTTGTTGGTCTTTGGGGAGTCTTACCTGGACGTTTCAACTATAAACTATCTATAATAAGTGTAAGACACCCTTCCACCAAAATTCATCATTTTCCGACTCCTAAAACATAGTCAAATAGGCTAAGGCACACTAGTAACTCACTGAACTAGTTTCCGGACATCATGGACGTTCCTTGACGTTTTGATTCTAAAACTTCCTAAATGACCCAAATAGATTATAATTGACTTATATGATTTGATAAGATTTAACTAGTCTGTTTGATTATGAAATGCTTCTACTGAATCACAAGAAAAATATAAATTATAGTAGACCTTGATGAATATTGTAGCTAACGACAGGTACGTTATACCTGTGAACCTTTTAATTACCGAATGCTGATAAAAACCATTTTACTGGGATGGTAGAACTAGTATACGGTTACCGATATCCCTCGAGAAGGGATCTATTGATATGAATATTTAACTCCTTTATAAGGAGTTCACTGTTATTTGTTACTTCTTAAAGAGAAGACCACTCTAGTTACACGATTCATCCTTAGAAACCTCCCAGCTATAATATTTAATATGAAAGTGTTTTCTGAGATTACAACTATAAGTTTTGATATGAAAATGTGTTTCTAAGTTTACTATTAAGTATTTACATTGATTTTGCTATATGAGGCACATAAGATTGAATATTGTTACCGTCTATGAAAAGACAATGTTATCATTTTGACTATAATACTAGAATGTTTTATGACTAGTCCCTAGTTAAAATTGTTGTGGTTAAGTATTATTAATGACTAACCTAACGTCTCACTCCTCGCTAGTGTTTTTACAGAGATGGCAGGTGACAGTGATAAGGACCTTCTTATCTAGTGCTTCCGAGTTGATAATTTCTGGTGTGCCCCACACTTGTTCGCATGGATAACAAACTTATTAGTTGTTATTGACATTTATTGAAATTCTTAGTCTCTAAATAGTCATTCCTTTTATTAGAAGTTATGAGTATTCTTTCGTATTGTAAAATTGTTTCTAGTATGAGGCTTCTTATGTTTTGGAATTTGAATTAGTATTTTTACTACTCGAACAGTATATTGATTATTAAGGTGGATTAGTTATGAGATTGGTTGGTTTCTTTATTGATTTCTGATGCACGTAATTTTATGGTAGGCCCAAAAACAGAAGAAATTTTGCCTGATTTTCTCTACATTTCTTGTTAAGGCTTGCTTTGGGAATCTTTTCATTAGCGCCGACCACAGTTCTAAATTTGGTCATGAAAAAGTTGGTATCTGAGCAATACATTATTCTTATAACTTATGGATCACAATTTAGCAATAGAATCTAAATTATAGTTATGTTGCCGGCCATTCCTATAATCGTGATTCTGCGAGGACGTGATAGGATGTATCTTCCCGTTCTTTCTTACACCATATTATGTGTGCGACTGATAGGGTCAACTAGATATATCTAACCTTTTTGTTTATCTTTTTAACACATTGAACTTGTCGTCCCATAGCATGAATAATGCAAAGGTTTGGAGATAAGGGCCGCCTTTATAAACACATATCTTTTCCAATGAAGGGGAAACAAACAAAAGTGGTTAAAAAATCCAAGAAAAAGGGTTGTCATATTATTGTGGGGAATTTTCGCGCAGCTATGTGATTTTGTTGGTGAAAAGAGTATTAATTTCCACTTTAGCAACATGAAAGTGTTACCCTTGATACACTTATCCTTCCGTAACCGATCTAAAGATAATAATGGATATAATGATTAGAATCAGAGAACTAAGACCCGTACCAGCTCAAAACTTCTACAAAGATTCACGTGTGTCTTGAAAGAAAAGAAATGTAGCCTGAAGAGTTCTTAAGGTGAAACATCTAAAGTTCTAACAACTCGAAGATCCTTAATGATTTTTTGTGAAGTAACGATTCTTAGGTGAATACTTAAAAGTTTCAAGATCTAGTACGTTCCAACAATAATATTGTACAATGTGATGGCGTTTAAAAGGTGAACATGACCAAATACATGGTATAATATTGTATTGTTCGAAATACCGATAGGGAACTAATGACTTGAGGTGATTTACTAATTTATTTATGGATTGTTTCTTTCTTGATAGTTGGAAATGTGAAACTTGATAAGGATTTTAAGAAATTAATTTGAAAAAGGATGGATTAAAATGATATATTACTCTAGATTTTTCGATTGGCTAGGTATGATCCCTACGTTTTATCTAATGAAGTATTTTCACATTTATAGATTGGTTAGAAGGTTAGTAAGCCCTTTAAAAACCTTATATATGAATACGTTAACCTACTTGGAGGAAGTTGACATTTTGCTAAAAGGATTAGAAATATATAACGTGATTAGTGGACGATCAAACATTCATACAAAAGGCCAAAACTAAGAAATCCTTCTATGAGAATTGTAGTGAGGAGTTGGAAATTGTGAATGCTCAAGATATTGGGCAATACTTTTATTGGTTTCTAATCCTGTAGCATCATGTATACAATGCTTGTCAAGATAGAATTTGCAAGCGAGGATATCATAAATAATCAGATCATATTTATATGGCTTAATTGATAAGTCATTGTTTTTGAATGGGCTATTTTCCTCTCAGAATACTCTCTCTGATATGTCATGAGAAGATTGTTTAGTTGGAAATCAATGAATCCATTGTTTCGAAAGAAAAAGAGAATGGGAGGAAATATTTCAAGATAATTTTTTAAAAAAACTCGACAAAGGCATTGAAAAAGTCTATGCGATATGATCTTTTAGATTTATATATGCTCCCGTTACTTGAAAGATATGTGTAATGGTTAGTTATTGTATATGAGTGTATTCTGGTGGCTAGAATGAATAAAGATTGTCTCAATACTTAGGTTAAAACTCTACAAGAACTCACCCTCTTTGAGCTTGAAAATGTTTGTCAGAGGATGTAATTGACCAAGTTAGCACAAAATAAATAAATAATCAAATTAAAAGTTTTGGATAACAGAAACATTTGAGTAGAGCTTACGAAAGCTCAAGAACAATCGGCCCCCATACTAGTGTTAGTGCACCTATTACTGGAAAATAGACCTACCACAACGACCTCTACTGCAACATTTCAAAAAGCGTTGCCATAAATGGTCTATGGCGACGGTTAAAACCGTTGCATAGGAAATACAATGCTATGAACATATATTATCAAATGAACGTTGCAAATGTGTAAAAACCGTAGCCACAGAAAACGTAATGCAACGACCCTGCACAACCGTCGCAATAGATTATTTTTGGCAACGGGTTTGTTTCTATTGCTACGGTTAAATAATTTCCTCATTATTTTACCTCTAGCTTTCATAATACCGCTAAAACATAGTTATAACACTTGCTCCTTACTAATTATTCCGTTCCAAAATATAACAGCCGATTTACTTGAGAAAAATGGTTTACAGGTCCTAGTCTCTTTGAAATTGATAATACGAGATCAGAGAAAACATTCCTTAGAAGAATAAATATTTTAAAATCCTTGGTAATCTGCAGAAGTTGGGGGTTTTAACTTATCAGAACATGATTTTTAACTTTTGTGGCATTTATCCAGAAACCGTCAATGGACTGACTCATTGGAGAGCTCAAACTTTCCCAGAGTAAAATGTGTCATTAGAGAGTCAAAAATAGCTCATCGGAGAGTAAAACGTTTCTCGTTTCTAGACCAATTTCTCTTGTTTCAAAACGATGGTAAGTTTTCTACCCTTTTCCCTAATTGTTTTACATAATCGATAGTATGAGTTGCACAAATCATTGCTCATCAAAGTGTATTAATCTATATTCACAAAAATTAGTGGTCCATGCAAAGGTTTTTTGGAGTTAAAACACAATTGTACAACTTTTTTTATGCATACCTAGCTTTTTTTCTACCAGATTTGTTCTTCTTTAAGTTGGGTGGGTAATTGATGTGCATAATTGTTAGGTTCTCTTTCGCTTTCTTTTTTGTTGAGCCTCTATGAGTCATTATGCACAAAGTCAATTCTTAAATAAGTACCATCTCTTGCTTTATATCTTGGTATGTATTTTTATGCTTCATGTTTACATTTTCTCTATTAGTTTTTTTATTTAATTTTGGGTGCTTGTTGATTGTATCTTTATTGAAAATAAAATTAAAAATACCATTTGTCTTTCAAAATTTAGACACTCATTTTGGACAAATATGTAGTTTCACTACAACAATAATTACTACAGGAGAAACGACCTCTATCTCGATTCACTAAATTTTCTAAAGCGGTCGCTATTAGTCAATTAAGATTGGAAAATATCCTAACATAACAGAAAATAGATTGCTCTTGTTCTTGAACTCGCACTGCACTTTAGTCAAGAAATTAGTTCTTCAAACTTTTGATTCTTGACCAATTGAATGTAAATTTCTAAACTTCTTAGGACAATATTCTACACATCAGTTGAAGAAATTCTTTAAGACAGTATATAAAAAAAACACTTAAGCTCTAATGTCTTTTCCTTTCTACTACATCAATCCTCTATTGTGCTCTATTTTCTCAAAGTATAATAATCTAGCAAGTCTTATCTAGTACGAGGTCAATGATAATAGGTATCTTTTTTTTAATATGTTGTTTTATTTTCTCTGTTTAGGCATATTGTAAAATGAAAAGAGAGTGAGGTTATCATTTGAATTGAATAGCTCGGTAAATTGAACTATTATAACTCTTATCTTTTTCCTTAGGAGAAACTGTCTAACTCGTTTTAAAGCATAGATATCAGAGATACGAGACATTGTAAAGATAGTGGATGAGGACAGAATAAGAAACCCGAGTCTTTTTTCCTTATGCTTTTGCAAACTGTGTTTGTTTGAGTATCCTAGAAACATAAAACTTTGTTTGTGAAGAAGAGGTAAGGTGATGAACATTATCATGTAAATATTGAATTTCTCACATGTCATTTGTGTTGGGAATTAAACACACAACACACACAAATAATCTAGAGAAAAGAAGAACGGAACACAAACGGGACACACAAGAATTTAACGTGGTTCGGTTTCCCTACTCCACGACTGTAACAGGAGGATTTTATTTCACTTGTGCTGCTTTTTGAATTACAAATACAAGGATCATATTTATAGGAAAACCAAATAGTTAACCTAGGGTTTCAGTAATGGGTCGGGCCGGCTCACAAGCCTCCACAAAGCCCAACAATCTCCCACTTGGAGGCTTGAAGAATTTCAACTGCCATCCACTTAGAACACTTGTATGTCTAGTAATCTTTTTCAACTCTCTCCTGCTACAGCGGCCTTCTCATCAGTCAACTGAAAGGCCCGTTGAAGCTCCCCGAAGCTTCAACACATCAGTCACGGCTGAAACTGCCCTTGACTCGTCCTCGGTCCCTACCGGCTCCCACTTGAGACACGAACTGCCGGATCCTAGAACTCCCTGAGAACAAACACTCTCCATACTCAGCAAGATATTTTCTGGAGACGTATCAACAGCTGGAATACTGGTTCTCTTGACCCACTGTCTTCTAGGAGCCTTGGCTGAAGCACGGCCGGTGCTCCCACTGCCACAAACGCCTCTGACTGGTCTTCCTGAACCTTTCCTTGCTCGTTCATCCTGAATC
Source organism: Solanum chilense (assembly GCA_032847665.1). Lineage (NCBI taxonomy): Eukaryota > Viridiplantae > Streptophyta > Magnoliopsida > Solanales > Solanaceae > Solanum > Solanum chilense. The sequence goes on from CM064973.1 coordinate 42,840,525, forward strand.
TGACCTGTGGCTCTGGATTTCTTTCTTGCAAAGACAACCTTCTTCTGCCCACGAGATTCTGTGAACCGGACTTTGTTTTTCTTCTGAACTGGGACGGTCACTCCCTCAGACGGTAATCCGACAATATACAACGATCCTCTTTTTGTTCCACGAGCCATGACAAGATTGCCCCTCACGACCTTCCACTGCCCATTTCCGAACTTCACATGATGTCCCTGTTCATCCAACTGCCTAACAGAAATCAAACTTTTCGTCAAGCTTGGAACAACTCTGACATCCTTCAAGGTCCAGAAACCGACTGGCGTCTTCAGCACCATGTCACCCATGCCCGTAACATCAAGAGCTCTATCGTCTGCAAGCCTTACCTTTCCAAAGTCTCCAATAACCAGATTCTGCAATGCTTCACTGCTGTGGGTAGCGTGAAAAGAAGCACCAGAATCCATGACCCAGGAATCCACATTGCTCTCCGCGCAACAGATAAACAAATCCTCGTTGGCGCTGTCTTCTGCAATGTTGACTTGTTTGTCTTTCTGGCATTGATTCCTGAAATGCCCCACCTCCTTGCAGTTCCAACATGTTACACCTGAGCCATCCCGAGCCTTCGACTGACTCCTTCTTCGGTTCCTGCTCCCACTACCTCTGTTATTTCCTCTGTCTCTGACGACGTTTAGCATATCACCTGATGATTCTCCAGAACTCCTTCTTCTGACATCCTCGCCAAGAACGAGATCACGAATCTTCTCAAAGGTGAATCCATTAGGTCCCACTGAACTGGCAACTGCTGTAACCGTTCCGGACCAACTGTCAGGCAATGATGATAACAGTAGTAAAGCTTGAACTTCATCATCGAACTTAATGCCAACTGACAAAAGTCTGGCTAAGATCGAATTCAATGAGTTGATGTGCTCGGTAACTGAACTGCCTTCCTTCATCTTTGTGTTCACCAACTCTCTAATCAGAAAAATTTTGTTTGCTGCAGATGGCTTCTCGTACATGTTAGACAAGGCTTCCAAGATGCCTTTCGCTGTCTTCTCCTTAAGAATGTTGAACGCAACATTCTTGGTCAACGAGAGTCGGATAACTGACATAGCTTTCCGATCCAAAACTGCCCACTCTGCATCAGACAATTTTCCTTGCTTGTCACCCAACACTACGTCCAAATCTTTCTGAACCAGCAAATCTTCAATCTGCATCTTCCACCAACTGAAATCTGTACCATCGAACTTCTCAATTCGGAACTTCCCATCTTCTGTCATCTCAAAGGACTAAATGAGATACTCGGTACAACTAATTTCAGATCTTGGTAATTTCGTCAGAAATATTGCACCACAAAAAAAATCGCACACACCTTCGGCAATTCCCTTAACGGCGTCTTGCACGGCTGTAGCTTGCGAACGGCGGCGGCACACTCCTTCCTGCACACAGTTCTTCACACAAGAACCCTAGGTGACAATTTCTCACAATTTGTGTTACAGTGTTGTTGAAACCTCGCTCTGATACCAATTGTTGGGAATTAAACACACAACACACACAAATAATCTAGAGAAAAGAAGAACGGAACACAAACGGGACACACAAGAATTTAACGTGGTTCGGTTTCCCTACTCCACGACTGTAACAGGAGGATTTTATTTCACTTGTGCTGCTTTTTGAATTACAAATACAAGGATCATATTTATAGGAAAACCAAATAGTTAACCTAGGGTTTCAGTAATGGGTCGGGCCGGCTCACAAGCCTCCACAAAGCCCAACAATTTGATAAAATTTGGGTATCAAATTATCTGATTTATCTGAAGTTGTATGTCTTTTCTCTTTTGGCCTTTTTACAGTTCAAGATTTTATAGAGTCAACATTTCAGTGGCTAGTTGCTACATTACAAGATAAAAGGTAGCCTAACTTTTAAACCTAATGGCATATTTTGTTTTTAAAGTACAAAATATTTTAAACGTTAGACTGAAATTAAGTCAGTATATATGCGACAGGTTAGGATAAACTCAATCGTGTAAATTGTTCTTTATGTTGTCAATGTATATATGTTAAATCCTCGATAAATCATTGTACGCCACATTTTATGTATAAATTATAGCCATGATTCTGTAATACCTCATACACAATATATGTTTTGTGTCGGTATATATAAGACAAAAAATTGCGTAATCTCATGATACCCTTATTCTATATACTAGTTTGATATTAAGATAGTTGTGGAGTTTTATATATTTTACCATGCTTTGGGGTATGTTTTACTTGATTCATTTGAAAATTTTATCTCCACAAGATGAGTTTGCTATATGACATTTTCATTACGCCAAACATATTAAACCTGGTTGTGAAGACTTGTTTGTCCAATAAAGAAATATGTTGATGTAATAATTCCTCAAGTTCCAGATAATTATGTTGCAGTCGATTTTTAAGTATGCCAAAGTGTTCATGATAGCATTCCAATTCAAGAGCTGGGAATTTTTTAATATGCTATAGTGTCTTGATCTGTGCTTCAACATTCTTAAAAACCAAGAGGGAACAATCTTATAATAGTTGTCCATTTTCTAGAAGATGGGATGCATACACTAGTCAGAAATGCACAAACAACCAATAATGAGTTTGTTTATTTTATGCGTAAGGAAAGGATACACTATTGTGCCTATGATAACATTTCACGGATAACCATGGTGGGATGCATACACTATATTTGTCTTTGCATCTACGTTTTTGTGTCATGCTTTTGGTTTGAGTTTTCTATTGATTGAATTTTAGAGTCCCTCAACAACTCCTTGAAGTTTGGATTTTGTATACTATCAATTTTAGTATCAACTCTCATAGGAATTTACGTAAACTTCTCCCCTTGCAGCTGAAATTCTGTACAAAAGAAGATAATACACAATATCAGTTTTAGTATTATGTGTAGGTGTATCAATTTTAGTATCATGGCTATAGATTTATGTGATATTTGTTTTTCTGATATGCTTGGTCGACAGATTCTTTCTTCAATTTATATTTTTGATAGCATCCGTTAGATCATAGTAGAAATCAATCTATTGAAATATTAAATATTTTTATATAATCATGTGGAAAGCTTGTTGTGGTAAAGAAGAAAGAAAAGTGCACTTTACGATAATTGTATTCTCTCGTGTCATTTTAGATCTGTTTTGAAAAAATGTATGCTTTCAAATTATAAATATTAATGTCTCTTATAAAGTCAAAGGATGCTCTATAAAGCTTTTGTGGTATATATTCTTATGATATATCTTTGCAGCTACAGTAAGGTTGATCTGCACCTGAAAATATCATTTGAAGTTTGGACACATCTTACAACTGTAAGTCTTTTGGTTGTCTCTTAATATTAATCGAATAGTTATAACTTGTGGTATATTTCCTAGTTACTAGGTATGACCAAATTCTTTACACATTTCTTTCTATTATGTTTAAGTTATTGCTATTAATTTTCAATGTAATTGAATAATTGGAAACATGTCTTATCTGAATGAATAAAGATGTGGTTTTGTGCTTGAAGTAACTATGGCCAGGAACAATCACTCTATTTTAATATTTATGTTGTGTTTTGTCAGAATTCTAGTTAAGAATTTGGTTCATGCAACTTATCAAAATTCTTGAAATCAATGAGATTATTTATCTTCTTTTGTTAGGTTTGGAAAATGAAGGAAGGGCAGAAGAAAGTAGTGAGAAAGATGTTACCTAATTACTTTAGATGTTATGTAGGTAGTGATAGATAGATATGTTCTAATATTTCATTTTTCTATCAAACGTTATGAAACTTATTGTAATTCTTGAAATCATGTAAAATTTGACATGTTGGGTATTTTAAATTATCAATTTATATGAATTTTTAGTTTTGTAATTAATTTAATTTGTAGTTAATTATATTTTTTTAATATATGAACGTTGCTAACTAGTATTCCTATTCATCAAAATCATTGCAATAATAGGACATTGGAGCTGTTGCAAAAAGGTCAAGTTAACCGTTGTAATATGCCTTTCAAACTGTTGCATTCTTGTGCTATTGATAGTTTCTTTATCCCAAAACAATCGTTGCAGTATAAAAATACGTTGTTGCAATAGATGTCTTTGGCGACGGTTATCCACCGTTGATATTATGATATATTTTTCGTTGCAATAGTAGAAAGAATAACCATTGCTATAGATGTATCTACAACAACGGCTTTAGGGACGGAGGGGCTCGCGTCTGATTAGCTAGTTGGTGAGGCAATAGCTTACCAAGGCGATGATTAGTAGCTGGTTCGAGAGGAAGATCAGCCACACCGGGACAGAGACACGGCCTAGACTCCTAAGGGAGGCAGCAGTGGGGAATTTTTCTCAATGGACGAAACCCTGACAGAGCAATGCCCCGCGGAGGTAGAAGGCCCACGGGTCGTGAACTTCTTTTTCCGGAGAAGAAGCAATGACAGTATCTGGGGAATAAGCATCGGCTAACTCTGTGCGAGCAACCTATGCCCATGGGAGTTAATGTAACACATCGTGAAGTGTTGCGGTAACGCTATGTCAATAGTTATGGAAACATTTTTACTTGTGTTTCCATATGTCTATTCCACTAGTGTATAGCTCTTGTGAATAGAATTTTGACCTAAGATGTGTATAGACTTAAGGTATGGATATCAAATAAGTGTGAGAAATTTAGAGACGTTGTTGGTTTATGTTCGGGCTAAGTCTTCATTGGTAGAGCACATCGAGATCACCAAACAGAAGGATTAGAATTGTGTGAATATTAAATTGACGTTATAATGAGTAAAGACATGGATATAAGTATTGAGCGTTATGTAGCTTTACAAAAATTGTCTAATTATGATAATCGTTATGAAAATGAAACATAGATGATGTGAGAGAGGTTATTCTTCAAGAAGTTGTGACTCTCAATACATTATAGTTCTCGGATCTACTAAGACGCCTGAAACAAGTGTACTGGTAGAAACTTATAAAAAATGATATTGCTAACTTTAATTCAAGTGGTTGGCTTGTGAACATGTTAAAGATGAGGATAAGCAACTAACATGACTACGAAAGTTTAATATTCCTGAATGGAAATTGAAAGGAGTGTTACTGTTGATTTTATGACTGTGCTACCACGAATCCTTAGAGGTTATGAACCTGTATGGGTATTTGTAGATCGACTTACGAAACCATAACACACAACTTACTGTTCAAAAGCAGATAAAATGAAAAAATATCTGCAGAAAATTATTTGAACAAAATTGTTCTATTTCATGAGCCTAGTGCCCATCATGACTAACAGAGCATCACTCTTTACTTCACACTTTTGAGAAGCTTTCTAAGAAACATTGAGTACATGAATAGTTCTTAATATTGAGATACAGACAATTTGAACGCACTATACAAATCTCGGAGGATGTTGAGAGCTCACATTCATTATTTTGGGGTAGTTGGGATACTTACATGCCTTAAGGTGAATTTGCCAACAAAAACTTTCCGTCAAACATTGAACTAGCTACATATGAAGCCTTGTATGATAGGGATTTTCGTTCTCCTATAGGGTGGTTGAAATAGGAAAGGCTAATATGTTGGGACAGCCAAGGTCCAAGAAACTATCGACAAGGTCTATTGAATCATACCGAAGTTGCACAATATACAAATAGATGAAAGCCTGTTATACATAAAAGGAAATGTATTTAGAATAGATAGTTGGAGACCGGAACATCCTAAGAGTCCCTCTATGAAAAGTGTGAAGCGACAAAGGTAAATTGACCTCCAGATAGTGAGACAGTAATTTTTCTTTTTTGGCAAGTTGTGAGTAGTGATCTGTCGTTTGGTATTTCATTATAAGATATGTGTTTCTCGTCTATCGTACCATATATTTTAAGAAAATGTATATTATACTGTTATTGTGTGGTAGAAGCACCAACTATCAACTAGATGAAAATTAAACATATGAAGAGGAACCGTGGGTATTGTTGAAAAACAAGTAAGAACGATAAGGTCAAGAGAAATTAAGTCCAGGATAGTCGTATGGAGAAACCATACAATTGAAGAAGCTACTTAGGAGCTGAAAAATGATATGTGAGTTAAGTGTCTTTTCTTGTTTCAGTCTACAAGTTCATACTTGCTTAAATTCGGGGATCGAATTTCTTAAGATGGTGAGAATGTCGTACCCCATATGAAAATTAATTTCAGCTGCAAAAAAAAAACGAAAAAAAAAGAAAAAGGAAAATAGAGAGTCAATGACCATGTAAAGAATAATAATGTTAGTAATGGGCTTAGCCCATAATCACATGCCCGACAACTTTCTTTTAAAAAAATAAGAGAAAAAAGGGGTTTAGGTATTGCGATAACAGAAAGCAAATACGGGCAAATAGGAGATTTCAAGTGGAAGCTTTGGCAAACCCCTTTTAAGACCCAAGGAAAATAAATGACACAGTATGTGCCTCTCATTGGAGAACACAGAAAAAAAATGATCGAATGGGGAGAGGAAGAAAAGAAAAGGAGGAGGAACTCAAGGTAATCTTCATACCTAATTAAAAGTCCAATTTTGTGAGTTATGGACTCACTGGATTTTAATTAACTTATGAATTGGGATTTAATTGTACTCTGTTGGAAGATAAGGCAACCACTAGGAAACTACTTACAAACAACACATGAGTATTCTAGATGAATAATTGGTATTGTTCAATGTTACACTTTTTGAGCTCTTCATTTATGATATTAGAATTTTAGTTGAACATCAAATTAGAGTGGATGATAAGTAAATATTAATATGTTTCTATAGAGTTGATTAGTATTCAATCGACTCATGAACTAGGAATGAAGAAATTTTAGAGGAATCTCCTTACATCTGTGTAGGATTTTGGACGACTCTGCGTTGTTATCAATATATCTTGAATAACCCTTACTTTTGCTATTGCTTGATTTACTTATTCTGGTCCTATCAACCTATGTTCATCAACCTCAAATCATCCAATAGGAGATATGCATCTTCTCTTATAAAGAGATTAATGCAGAGCCATTTTGATGCTAGAGATGTAATTGTTGTTATAAACAAATTGTATGAGAGGTAGTAATAATCCCAATTACCCTTAAAATCAACCACACAAGATTTCAACATATCTTCTAAAGTATGAGTTGTGCTCTCTGCTTGACCATCAGTCTGAGGATGAAAAGCAGTACTCATGTTCACATTTGAATCCAAACCTTTCATGAATGACTTCCAAGACCGTGTAGTGAATTCTTAAACTCTATCTAATATAATCAAAACTGGAACTCCATGAAGTCTAACTACCTCTTGAAGATATAACTTGGGATAATAATTTTCTGAATGAGTAGTCTTTATTGGTAAAAAGTTGGCTGAATTAGTAATTCGATCTACAATCACTCAAATTGAATCATGTTGCATGCTAGACCGGCGTAACATGTAATAAAGTTCATATTAATCATATCCCACTTCCATTCCTGAAGATCTATATTCTGAGTCGGGCCTCTGGTGCTCCACTTTAACATATTTGAAATTTGAACACTTAGCAACAAACTCTGCAATGATCTTCTCTTAGAGTTCATCCACCATTTTCACACACAATCTACCTATATACTTCAATACACCATATCCTTATTAAAAAACAATAACTTTTTGCTTATGAATGTTTAACTTTAATTCAAGAAAATAGAATCTTGATCTTGTTTCTTTTTTAACATCAGACACAATTAACAATTCATCCCCATTCATTACCACTACTCCTCCTTCATCAGAATCCATCAAAAGAACTCCTAATTGCGCAAGTCTAAGCACCTCTTTTGCTATATCTTTCTTTTCTTCCTCAAAATGTGCAGTAGACCCACATACAATCTACACAAGGCATATTCAACAACATTAGATTTACCTACTTGATAGAGAATACTCATGTCATAATCATTTAGTAATTCTAACCACCTCCTTTGTATGAGATTAAGCTCTTTTTCACTAAACACAAACTGAAGGCTCATATGATCGGTGAACACATCTACATGAAAACCATAAAGAGAAAGACACCATATTTTCAAACCAAATACTATGGAAGCCAACTTTAGATCATTGGTTGGGTGATTCCTCTCGTGAACCTTAAGTTGTCTAGAGGCATAGACTATAACATCACAATTCTGCATTAACACACAACCCAAACCAATTCTTGATGCATCAAAATAAACCACAAAACGTTGTGTACCCTCTAATAAGGTGAATACTAGACAGTATATAACATCTTTTTTCATTCCTGAATGTTTTTCGCACAAACTTCCAACTATAGAAACTTAAAATTTTTAGATCCAACTTAGGCAAAAGAAATGAACTATAACAGAACCCTTCAACGAACCTTGTATAATAGACAACCAATCCCATGACACTCCTAAAATCAGTTGGAGGAGTGAAACTAGGTAGATTTTGCACTATTCCTATCTTTTGAGTGTCTACTCGAATCCCATCACCGAAAATAATGTGGCCTTAGAATGCCACAAACTCAAGTTAACACTCACACTCGGAAAACTTAACACATAACTTCTTATCTTTGAGAGCTTGGAGAACTATTCTGAGATGGCTAGAATGATCTTTCTCACTCCTCGAATAGATTAGAATGTCATCAATGAATACAATAACAAACATATCGAAACAAGGTCTAAATAATTTGTTCATAAGATCCATGAATCTTGAAGAAACATTGGTCAAACCGAATGACATAACTAAGAACTCATAATTACTATAGGGGTTTTTAATTCTATCTTATGGATATAAATCTCTTACTCTTAACTGCTGGTAGCCAAATTTGAGATTTATTTTTAAAACACAAGTGGAACCCTTAAGTTGATCGAAAAGATCATCAATTCTCGCAAGTGGACACTTATTCTTAAAAGTGACCTTGTTCAACTGAACATAATCTATGCCCATTCTAAGAGAACCATCTTTTTTCTCACGAATTAAATGGTAGCGCCCCAAGGTGAGACACTTCGTCAAATAAAACCTTTCTCTAGGAGTTCTTTAAAATTCTCTTTTAACTCTTTCAACTTTAGTGGATCCATTATATATGGAGTACATATAGGAAGAGTATCGGGAAGTATACTGAAGTACATTTCACTCTCAGGAGGAACTTCGAGAAGATCATCTGGGAAGAGTTTTAGAAACTCACTAACAACTGAAACTGACTGAAGCAGAGGTGTTTGAAAAAGATTCATTAACTTGGACTAAGTTATACACACAACCCTTGGAAACTAACTTCCTTGCCTTAAGCTATGAAATAATATTACCCTTAAGTGCTACTGAACTACTCTTCCGCTTTATAATTAGCTCATTAGGAAACTTGAACATGACTATTCAAGTTTTACATAGACTGGGGTATAACAGGCGTGAAGCCAATCCATACCTAGAATGACATCAAAATCTACCATATCTAACTCAACTATGTTATCCATAATGATCTTGTGATTGAATATAATGGTACAATCACGGTAAACTCTATCAACAATAATAGACTCACCAACGGGTGTACAAACACTAAAGGGCTGAAGAAGTTTCTCAGGAAGAATACCAAAGTTTATGGAAATATAAGGATTCAGAATAAATATACTCACTTTTGGATCTAGTAAAGCATAAACATCAAAAATTAAGATTTTGATCATACTAGTTACAACATATGGAGAATTCTCTTGCTCTTGGCGACTAGTGATAGTATATAAGCGGTTTTATCCTCCTCTAGTCCCTGAAGTAGCTTCTTTAGGTGTGGCCTCGTCTAGTGGATAAACTGAAGAAGATTGGGCTTTATTGTCCCTAGTGTACACTCATTCATGAAACGATCCTCTTTGACACACTTCAAGCAACTAGTAGAGCCATTATAACATGTCTCGGAGTGATTTATACCACACTTAGATCATGTAGGAGCTTAGTTACCTCCTTGCACCACAATACCTTCAGACTGTATAGGTCTAGCTCTGAAATCCTATGAATTCTGACAATTATACTCACCTTTGTTCCTTGGTGTTGGTACATTGGAAGATGATGGAGCAAGTCAATTTTGTTTATGTTGGAAAAATAACCGGTTATCATTACTCTACAGCTATCCAGATTCATTAACAATTCATATGAATCATTGACCATGCTATATCCATATCACCTATTAACATAGCTATCTTACATTCCTTACTTGACAGACGAGACAACCCAACAACAAATCGAATCATCCTACTTCTCATATGCACAATTTTTTCCGGAGCATAACAAGAAAGTTAGGTGAACTTAGGGTTGTACTCGTGAACACTCATGCAATTCAGCTTAAGATTAAGGAACTCTAGTACCTTCGCTTCTCTGAGTTTCCAAGGAAAGAAATTCCCCTAGAAAGTCGCCTCAAATATAACCCAACTCACATTCGGTGAACTCTTAACTCTACGATTCTTCCATTGATCGAACCAAATTGTAGCAACAACCCTTGGTTGGTATGCAACTAGTTCAACTCTGTCAACATCAGTGACATGCATTCCCAGAAAACTTTTGAATATCTTCAACAAAAATTTTCTAGATCCTCAGTATGCTTTAAAAATGAATCTTGGAGGATTCATCCTTAAGAAATCTTGGATCCTAGATGTATCAATTACATCTTGTTGAATCCCTCTTTGTCCAACTTGGTTGGTCATAGCTTGACTAAGCATTCGAATAACTTCCCAAAATTTAGCATTGGTGACCTCTCCTTGGGGTGCAATTCTGAAGCATTAGGTACCCCTTATTCTACAATGTTCCTCCTAGTGGGAAGGCCTCTAACAGCTTTCCGTGGAGGCATGATCTTAAAAATGTGCTCAAGCACGAGTTAGAAAGAGTCTTTTTGAGAGATACACTCTATCGCACAGAATAAATATGAAAGAAGAGATATAATTCCTAAATGTTGTCGCCTCCTAATAATAGATGTGACGCTCTTCATAGTGATAACTAGGAGTCTAAAGACACACAACTTCGTAGACACTTTAAGAATCTCGAACTCTTTGCTCTTATATCAAGTTTATCATGCCTTGAGCCTACACCCTAGGCGGAATTTGCACTCGACATCCATTATTGGCCCCAAGCAAACACTTTCCTAGATTACAACTTAACAGAAGACTTTTCTCGACGATATAAACTCAGGAGGGTAGTTAAAATGTTATAAAGGAAAACATTCAACTGACCAATAAGGAAACTAAAGTATTATAATCAAAACAAATGAAATGTCAAGACTAAAGAACAAATAGCTGACTGTCTATGAATACTCTCACAACTGAGATGGAGGTTGGAAATGGACCCACGACATCTAAATAAATTAGAACCAATAAATAAATTAAAAGAAAATCCTCTGGAAGCAAGAACGCTCACTAACTAACTCTTAGTGCTCAATCCAATCAATGAAGCATTGGATGATGATCGTGGTTACATGTATCTACATTATAAAATGATGCAGGACAAATGACATCAATACATCTAATGTACAAGAATGCGAGGGGAAAACTAAACATGACATAATATTGAAATAAATTTTCAAACAAACTTTATTCAATGCATGAATACTCAACTCCATGCATAAATAAACAACAGTAAAGATGCAATATAGATAAGGCATTTAAACAATAGGTAGCAAGTCAATGTATTGAAAAATAAAATTACAAATTAATGTATATGCATACATTTAATTCATATACTTAAATGGTTGGTTCTGCAACCGGCAACAATCACTATGAGCTATTTGATGACACACCATCTCGTCAACATTGCTAGAATTGTCCTATAATTTCTCGGAAAATAGAACGCCTCAAATTAGTGGATCCACTAGTCCATGCAAAAAATCATTAAGGAATCATCTAAAAGGTATGACTCTTTCTTTCCACGATGGCTACATGGTTTATGGAGACTTGTCATTATGAACTCTTCCTCATATCAGTGTTGAGTACTACTCTCTTTCAAGAACACAACTCAAGATCATCAAACTTTAAACTCTTTAGAACAAGTTTCGCTGAAATAAACATGTTTGACGCATAAGTGAATGAACTCAACACTATGAAAGCCTAACATACCTCATAGGATTAAATACTTGGCGAACTCCGCAACCAAAATCTCAAGAACTTGAGGAGTATTGGACCTTTTCTCCTCTTAATTTTTTTAATCTAAAAACCCTAGCGTGAAATTTGACTGTGTATATAGAATAAATTACTGAATAAATTCAGCTTAGACCCCAAATAAATTACTAAAAACGGATTTAATTAATTGGGTAGAGAAAAGACAAAAATAACCTTGAAAAATTCAGGTGACATTCCTTGTTCAGACAACCCAACTTCAAACAGGTATATCACCCTCATACAAACGCGAAAATAAGCAAACTTGGTGGAGTTGGAAAGATAATTCAAAGATTTTTCCTATAGTATCTTGGAGCCCACCTGACTCATCATGTTATTTGAGTAATGGTCATTTGAAGATTAACAAAAAATTATACTTAGCATAACTTGTCAAAATTTCCAAATTTGATTATTTCTAAAAACAGTTTCTTCGTAATTCTAGTTCTTTGAAATAACAAGGTGTTACAATTTAAATTCTTAATTACCCAATATGCTTGTTGTTCTAATATCATCGGAAGATTAGATTCTTCTCCAAATAATATGTGATAGGGAGAAGTCCCTATGGCTGTCTTATATGTTGTTCTAGATGGCCACAACACATCATCCAACTTCTAAGACCAATCCTTTCGTTGTGCATTTATCGTTTTGTACAAGATTTTCTTCTTTTCTCTATTCATTATTTCCACTTGATCACTTGTTTAAGTATAGTAAGTTATAGCAACCTTATGTTGAATATTATACTTCGCAAAAATGTTCCTCACTAGTTGGTTAATTAAATGCTCACCTCCATCACTTATGATTTCCCTTGGCGTTTCCAAAAAAAGTGAAATCTGCTTCTTCATAAATTTAATCCTTACTCTTGAATCATTCGAGGGAAAAGCTACCGTATTACCCCATTTGGACACAAAATCAGTAGCCATGAGAATATATTGGTTTCTACTAGATAACAGGAAGGGACCCATGAAGTCAATACCACACACATAAAACAATTCAACCTCAAGAATTTTACTTAGTGGCATCTCCTGACTTCTTGATATAGTACCCAACCGTTGGCACTTATCACATCCATTCACATAAGCAATAGAATCGTTAAATTAAGTGGGCCCCAAAATAGACCATATTGTAGTACCTTATGCGTCGTGTGATTTACCCCATATAGGTTTACATGACAACTATCGAGTACTCTCTTTACTTCACACTCGGAATACATATTCTTACCACCTAATCCACTCCTTTATTTAATAAGAATTGTTCATCCCATATATAGAACTTATCATCATGAATTATCTTTTTGTTTTGTTGGGTAGTTGCACCGGAGGGTAGTCTCAACTTACTATAAGATTCACTATATCCGCATAAAAAGACACTTGAGAGATATCTAGTGCCAAAAATTGTTCACCTGTAAACTCTTCCCTGATTCGTTCCCATTCACATACATGGGAAAAATCTTCTAACCTATAGAAATGATCAACTATTTAACTCTAGTACTCTTTCTATCTTTGATCTCAAGGTGAAATTCTTGGAGAAGAAATATCCACCGAATCAACGTTTGTTTAGCACCATTCTTGTTGAATAGGTACCTAATAGCTCCATGGTCAATATAATTAATCACTTTGGTACCTACCAAATACGATCTGGATTTGTCGAAGGCGAACACTAGAGCCATCATCTCCTTCTCAGTCACTATGTAATTAGCTTGAGCTGAATAAAGGATTTTGCTTTCATAGTTGATTGAGTGGAATACTTTATATTTTATTTTCCGAATACTGCACCAACTTCTACATCGCTTGCATCACACATGAGTTTAAATGGTAATAAAATTAGATCAAGTAAGATATGAGCTTTAAATTATGTTCCTCTTGAACATCTCAAGAGCTTTCAAATGCATCTTATCAAATTCATATTTTATCTCCTTCCACAAAAGACTGCACATAGGTCTCACAATCTTTGAAAAATCCTTGATGAATTTCCCACAAAAACATGTGTGTCAAAGGAAACTTCGCACCCCTTTTACAGAGATATGAGGGGCAAATTTTTCAATAACTTCCACCTTTGCTTTATCTATCTCTTATCCAGGTTTTGACAACTTATGACCCAGTACTACACCCTCTTGAACAAAGAAGTGATACTTTTCCCAGTTTAGCACTAAATTGGTGTGCTCACATCTACTAGGTACTTTATAAAGATTCTGGAGGAATACCTTTAAAGACTTCCCAAGGAGAGAGAAATAATCCATAAAAACCTCTACAAAGTCCTCTATCATATTATGAAAAATTGCAATCTTATACCTTTGAAAAGTTATCGGTACAATACAAAGTCCGAATTGAATGCGTTTGAAAGCATATGTACCATAAGGACAAGTGAACATGGTTTTTTCCTTATCCTCGGGCGCAACCAATATCTGATTATATATAGAATATCCATCTAAGAAACAATAGTAATCCTGCTCTACTTTACGGTAAAGCATCTGATCAATAAAGGGGATGGGATAGTGATATTTTCGTGTGGCCTTATTTAGCTTTCGGTAATCCATATCAATTCTCCATCTAATTACTTTTCTAGTGCAAACTAACTCATTTTTATCATTCTTCACCAGTGTCATAACTCCTTTTTTTGGGACACAGTGCGCAAGACTTACCCATTTGCTATTGGAAATTGGGTACATGATTCCAACATCTAACCACTTTATTACTTTTTTCTCACTACTTCTTTCATCAAGGGATTTAGTCTACGTTAATGTTGTGCACTCGATTTGTGATCCTCCTTTATATATATTTTTTGCATACATAATTACTAACTAATCCGATGAATATATGACATATTCCACCCAATAGCTTTCTTTCTCCCCTTTAAGAGTCTTAACGCTGCATCAACTTATATTTTAGATAATTTGACAAAAAAGTTTTACGGGTAAAGTTTATAAGTACCCAAATACGCATACCTTAGGTGACCAGACATAAATTTTAATTACAACTTAGATGCTTCTTCAATTGAGGTTTCGGGTGGAGGCCCTAATTCACACTCCAATGACTACTAATGTTTGACCCCATGGTTGCCAAATTCAAACCAGTCGCTATGTCACGAGCTTCATTATCACCCTCTATGTCCCACTAACACTCTTTGTAAGAGAACCACATGCATAATGAGCTATGATTCCATTGTGAGATCTACAACTACTATAGCAAACAACACTTTCGATATAGAAGGAAATTTCAAGACGTGATAAACATCAAATACTTCAACCTTAGCGTGTTCCCTTATAGTAAATTGTCAAACTGCTACATCAATCAATGCCCGCCTTGTATCCATGAGCGGATGCCCCAAAATGAATTGATCTTCAAGGTGAGGCTCAAAGTTTAAGAAAACAAAGTCCATCGAAAAGATCGATGAACCCACTTGTAGTAACATATCATCTACTACCCCCTCTTGCCTAGTGATGTACCTATCAGCGAGTTTGAGAATGACAATGGTTAATTTTGGACCTCCTAGCCCATGTTTCTTATATAATGTTGCATGCAGAAGATTAATGCTTGCACTTAAATCACATAACCCACAGTTGCAAATATTTTTCCCATTTATAATTTGCATTGTGAAACTACCTGGATTATTTAACTTATTGGGTAATCAATTTTGAATTCTAGATTTGCACTCCTACGTGCTACCGTTTAATACTCTATAAGCCTTCTCTTGTTAGCCACTATCTCCTTCACATACTTAGCATACTTTGGAATTCCCAGAAAAATGTCAACCAAAGGTACGTTAACATGAACCTATTTAAGGAGAGAGAGAAACTTACCAAAGCATTTTTCTTAATTCTACTTTCTATGTTTTTTGTGGAAATTGAGGCGGTGGTTTTATTTGGGGAACGAACTTCTCAACATTGGATTTATTTACCTCATATTCTTTTTTTCTTTATTAATTGCCTCATTTTCTATCTTAATTGGAGCTAGTTCTTCTAGTTGTGACCCACTTCTAGTACTCACCATATTGAGTTGATTAATGTTGGGTTCAGTGTCACCGGAAAAACCTCCCTGAGGATGCAATTTCAAGGAATTACCTACCTGCACATCTTGTTTCTATAAACTCATTTGGGACATTTGGATGTTTCTTATGCTCTCATCTTGCTTGTCTATCGTAACATTGTTCTTTGTACCGATTTCTGCCATTGGTTTTTGGAGTAACCCTTCATCATTCATTCCCCCTCTCGAGCACTCTGATTTACTCACAAGCTAGGATTTTGGTATTGTTACCTCATTCCGCAGAATCGGTATTGGTTATGTAACAACCCTAAAAATGGATATACTAAGTGATACTTAATGTGGCAAGAATGCCTATGATTAGACAAAGGATCAAACAGATTAACCCGCGTAGAACCAGACTTCGGAACCCTTGCTACATCCAACCCAACTAACTTGGGGAGTTATTTGAGTTAGGAAAGGGTGGTTCCAACCATGTAGGGCTCTCGAATACAAAGATTTCCTTGAAGGAGTCTTTATCGGACTTAAAAAGAATAAATCTTAGGTTTTGAGGGTCTAGGGGTAAAATGGTCTTTTTCCAGGAAAAGGGTAATATCGTAATTACCCTAAATATATAATTTATTATTTATTTAATAAGGTGTAGGGGAAAATTGGCGACAGAGAGACGAAATGGAGCTCTTGAAGTTAAGTCTTGCTCCACCAGGGTTCGAATCTAGGTGGGAGCAATGATTTAATGTGATTTTTTTATTGGTGAATTAATTTAATCAATTATTAATTAATGGCTGATTTAAAAAGGAAAATCATATTTTTATTATTAATTATTATTTATTTATTAATTTATATGTTTTTATGACTAAGTCTCTTAGTTGACTAAGTTTAAAGTACTTCACCTCTTTTAATTCTCTCTCACGCTCATCTCTCTCACGTTTCTCCATCTGTTTTTCACAATTGCTCTCTGCCTAAAAACTACAAGAACAGAAAAAATTACTAGAGTTCTTCACACTTGAAGAACTCACACGATAATATAAGAAAACAAGCTAAGTGAACATGTTAGGCAAAGAGAGGGTTTTTCCGTCGAAAGTTTTTTGTTGAACACTTGGCTTGGACGAAGTATTTGAGAGGTTTTGGGCAGAAACTTCAAGGTTTGAACGTCAAAATAAGGTATGGTTTTCTTATCTCTTGGTCCCTTTCCCAAAAGACCCTTTAAGGTTAAGGTTATTCATTCGAAAAAAAAGGATTGTTTCCCTTTTGCATTCCCCTGTCACTAGATCCCAATGAATCATAGGTTGGATATGATTGCTTGTAGATTAAGGTGTATGTTATGATTTCGTGATGAACATAATATTTTTTGTATACTTGAAATCGTAGGTTAGACAACCACGTATTCGAAAGTTTGAACAAGTGTGTGTATTTGCAAAAAGGTTACAGTGAATGTACTGTGAATGAAGTCTCAAGTTAAGGCTTCAAGTTTGATATTGTTTTGATTGTCATTTTTTGTGTATAAACCTATGTAAATCGTGATGTTCATTAAAATGGAAGTGGGGCTGATTTGAGCGTCAATATATTGGTTAAACGAATCTATGAAATACACACCAAAAAGTGTTAAGCGATCCATGAATCTTCCTAAGTTTTCAAGTGGAAAATATTGATGAAAAAAATTAAGAAAATGATTAAGTTTCCAGTAAAAATATAAGTTTAGTTTTGGCTAAAGTTTAGTGAAGAAATTTAGAAATTTTAATTAATTTTAAAGGGTTGAGGCCACCAGGATTCGAACCTGTGACCTCACCCGTGTGACAACTTAAATTTGAAGTAAAAGGAAAGGGGTCGGAGGGATTCCAAATGGGGTCTACTAGTTGAGAAAAGACAGAGAAATAATTTAAATAAATAAAATGGGAGGCGTGGGAATCGAACCAACGACCTATAGGCAGCGAATGAAGGGAAATAAAAATAAAAGAAAGGAAGTGTGAGGTGTGGGAATCGAACCCATAACCTCAAGGCTGGAAGGGAGAATGGGCGAATTAAATAGGAAAATAAAGTGAGGCTGTGGGGGCTCGGTCCCATAACCTCACTTCCTACGCATAGCTAAGACAAATTTTAAATAAAATTAAATTAAGGAGGCTGTGGGGGTTCGAACCCACAACCTCCCAATTCCCACCGAAATAAAGAGTAAAATAAAAAGAAGTTGTGGGGGTTTGATCCCACAACCTCTTGGTCTAGGCGAATTGGACAACAAAATTTTAAATGAAAAATAAAAGGGGTTGTAGGGGTTTGATCCCACAACACTTCGGACAAATAAGAGGAGAATCCAAGGAGAAAAACAAAGATAATATGTTGATGTTGGGGCTCGATCTAGGGTCCCAATTCATGAAGGGTAAAAATAAATTTAAGGTAAAATGTAAGTATTATCCTAGGGATTCGAACTTGGGTTCCCTTGCCCAAATTTTTGTATTGATACATAAATCACACGTGAATTAAATGTTCAAGAATAACGCCACCTACTTAGATCAAAATTGAGATCTTGGCATACATACAAGATACATAAGTATTGTACTAAATAATCTTAGGAAGATATGAGTCATTTAACAAACTATGAATGAAGCCTCATGGCTTGATTGTATAGACCCATAAGTCTATCATACGATTAAAAATAAGTGAACCTAAAATGTATGTAATGAAATGATGAAATCCAAGAAAGGTTAAGTATGAGTGTAAGATACACTAAAAGGCCAAGTGCATTGGCATATTATGAAATGAACAATGAAATGATGAAACCCTAGAAGGGTTAAGTAAAAGTGTGAAACACACTAAATGGCAAAGTGCTTTGGCATACAATGAAATGAACATTCACGTAAAAAGGGGTGAGTAATTATGAAGAGAAAATGTGCTAATGTTAATAAATGTGGTGACAACATGATATGAGGATAATGTAAAAGATGAGAGCAATCTCAAATGAGCCTAAGTAAATGTTACTAAAATGTACTTACCTATGAGAGTGTAAAGTTAATGAAGAGACCAGTCTCTATGAACACTCTAATGGAATAATTGATATTAACACACTTAGTACTAATGATGAGATGAGAAATTGTCTATTGAGATATGATGTCCTCATAGTAGAAGCCAGCTTCCATAACATATGAGTTAAATGTAATGGAACTTCATACTGAGCACCAATGGACTAGCTATGAGGTTATGCCTTTATTCGGGAAAGGCAGAGGTTCACGTAACTCTCATGAGATGAGACTGTCCGGCATACCGGGTATGGGTCTCCTTATATATCCTAGTCTTCCAACTTATACTGCCAACATACGTTTCTGGCGGGGTACAATTGCCATGTACGCTAGCATGTTTTGGTCACTTTGGCCGGTGATTCCACCTCTTTTCGTTATGGAGTTTCATGACACTGGATTTCATGATGCTCACACGATCTATGCCGGTTAAAGTTAAAGTTCCCAATGAATGAAGGAGGCCAGCCTCAAATGACGCACATAATGAAATGAATGATACCAAAGGTGTTAGGATAGGATAATCAAAAGGTGAGTTAGATTCAAGTAATGACATTAGGTCATTCTTGGTCATTGCACAACGAACCCGATAAAAGTCTTAAACTATATCCTAGGTATAGCAGGTGTTTACACTGGCCCATGAATGAAATGAAATGGAGTACGTATGGATGAACGAAGCAGACTCTTTGTTTGCTAAAGAAGACTCCCTAGTTGAGGTCCCATATGTTGAGCCCTAATTTCTGGAAAGTCTTAATGTTAAGTCCATGATTCCAAGGTCTCATGGCATATGAATGAAGGATAAGAAAGATGTTATGTTCTATATGCAGTATGATATGTGCTAAGTGTAAGATGTTATTTTCTGTGTGCAATATGATAAATATGATGATGCATGTTATTCTCATGGCATGACTTTCCTAATCAAAAATTGGAAATTTCAAACACTTTTCTAATCAAAATTTGGAAAGCTCACTAACTTTCCTAATCCCAATTTGGCAAGTCCACTGACTTGACTTTCCAGATTCATGTTGTTACGAAAGAGCTATTCTTACTCATGCATGTCCTTGGTGTGTGCTTGCATATACCCATACTTAGTACAAGTGTGTACTAACCCTATAAAACTCTACAATTTTAGGTGAAGGCACAGGTGGACGCTAGAGCTACAGGTTGACGCTGAAACTATCCGGACGTGGAGCATTTATCTAGACTTCGTAGGCCCTCATGATTTTGAGGATGCTTGCCCATGATATTCTAGCTTAGTTATAGGACTGATCTAGTGGATTATGTTCCACTATCGTTTCTTTCCGCTTTTGTTTAGAAATTGTATTGGTGCCATTTTGGCAAGTATACATTTAGTGCTATATTAAACTATTTCTTTTATTTGATGATCTTAATGTTAGATGGTTGATGGTGAACAATTATGAATCTAATAGAATGATTAGTATGTATATTAATAAATAAAAAGGTTCAAATTTTCCGCTAAAATTAACCTAGACGAAGTAAGAATGACGTAGGTAGGCTTGTCTGCGACCTCTGAGAGGTCAACAACGCCGGTCTCGTCTGGGTTCTAGATTGCGGTTGTGACAAAGTAGGTATTAGAGTAGTAGGTTAAATTTCGAGGATAATAAGTTCACATAAACCACATTGAGTAGTTCTAAGTCATTGTAGTGAAGTGCACAACTATCATGAATTAGAGACTGCATGATGCGTAGGAAAATTTTCCTTCTTCTGATCTTATCGTGCCTTTCCTAATTTTTGACTTTCATGATGTTATGAGTGTGTCTAACATGAATCCCTATTTTTTTTTACAGAGAATGAACACTAGGAGAACTATTGGTCAGAGCAGAGGAGTAGCAGCTTCTGGGGACAATCAAGTTCCACCCCAGGCTCCAACTGAAGGAGTAGTCATGCTAGTTAACCCTGCTGGGTTGATTGATGCTGAGGTGAGGGCATCTCTGGCCCAATGGAACAGGCCATCACCATGCAAGCTCAGGCCATGACTGACTAGGTAAATCAGCAAAATGTCCAGAGAGAGAATCCACAGGTTCGCAGTATGGCTGATAGATTGAGGGATTTAATGATGATGAATCCTCATTTTTTCACAAGTTCTAATACTTCAGATGATCCCCTAGAGTTTGTGGATGATGTGCATAAGGTTTTGGTGTCTATGGGGGCCACAGATACTAAAAAAGCAGAGTTGGGTTCCTATTATTTCAAGGATATTGCACAGACTTTGTGCAAGATGTGGCAGGATAGCAAAGCTTTGGGAGGAATTTCGGTCACTTAGGAGCTATTTAAGACAACCTTCCTGGATATATTTTTCCATACGGAGATGAGGGATGCCAAGGTTGAGGAGTTTATCAACCTTAAACAAGGATCGATGACTGTCAGGGAGTATTCCCTGAAGTTTGTGATATTATCCAGGTACATCACTTCTCTTGTGTCTAACATTATAGACGAGATGAGTAGATTCATGACAGGAATTGCTGAGGATATCGAGGAATAGTGTAGGGAAGCTATGTTGCATTACAACGTAGACCTTTCCAGGCTTATGGTCTATGCCCAGCAAGTGGAGGAAAGCAGAAAGAGAAAACACTAGGGCAGGGAACATGCCAAGGCAAGTTGAGGAGAATTTTTCAAGGAAGTGTAGTACTGAAATCAACGATAAGCCCAGGTTTAATAATGGACTCTTTCACAAAGGGGAGTCAAGTTCATCAAAGGGTCGCCATGATAGGAATTCCGAGTCCAAAGTTAAGAGAAACAATGAAGTAGATACACCTTAGGAGAGACCACCTTGCAGGAAGTGTGGCAAACTACATGGAGGAGAGTGTATGATGGGCACTAATGCTTGTAATAGTTGTGGCAAACCGGGTCACATGGTGAAGGATTATCTGATTAAGAGAAGTCAAGAACAAGGAAGGAGAGATTTTTGTCTAATGGTCCAAGTGAAGAGGCTCCATGGAGGCAACAATTTTTCACACTCAAGTATAGGGGTGCTGGGGAACGCAGTTCTAGTGAAGTCTCGGGTAAGTAGCCTTAATTAGTTCTCATATATTTGATTGTGTATGGTGTTTATGCACTACTATGAGGTTAATATTGTTGAGTCATCATGTTGGTTGCTGATTTGTATGACTTATATGTTTACTAATATTGTATGCTTTGATGAGACTAGTTTAGGAAAGAGTTCCTTAGTCTATTAATGTGAAGCTACTAGTATGTTTCAAGGATGTGCACCATCATGTTAATATGTGAATAACATATTCACCAATGGGGAGTATTGAATTACGTATGTATGCATACGTCCTATAGATGACTTACTTATTGTTAGTAAAGAGTAGTGTCATTCGAGGATGAATGTTCCTATGTAGGGCGGGGGGGTATAATGTAATAACCCTAAAAATTGATATACTAAGTGATACTTACTGTTTCAAGAATGCCTATCATTAGACAAGGTTAACACGGATTGATGCGCGTAGAAACAGACTTCGAAACCATTGCTTCAGCCAAGCCAACTAACTTGGGGAGTTAGTAGAGCTAGGAAAGGTTTGTTCCAACCATGTAGGGCTCTTGAATACGAAGATTTACTCGATAGAGTCTTTACCAGACCTAAAAAGAGGAAATCTTAGGTTTGGAGGGTCTAGGAGTAAAATGGTCTTTTTCTAGGCTAAGGGTAATATCATAATTACCCTAAATATATAATTATTTATTTATTTAATAATGTGGAAGGGCAAATTGGGGAGAGAGAGACGAAATGGAGCTTTTAAGTCAAGTCTTGCTCCACCTGGGTTAAAACCTAGGTGGGAGCAATGATTTAATGTGATTTTTTATATTCGTCAATTAATTTAATCAATTATTATTTAATGGATGATTTAAAAAGGAAAGTCAGATATTATTAATTATTATTTATTTATTAATTAATATGTTTTTATGACTAAGTCTACTAGTTGACTAAGTTAGACTAAGTCTAAAGTGGTTCACCTCTTTTAACTGTCTCTCACGCTCATCTCTCACGTTTCTCCAATTTTTTTTCACTATTGTTATCTGCCTAAATAACTACAAGAACAGGAAAAAATACTAGAGTTCTTCACACTTGAAGAACTCACACGAAAATATAAGAAAACAAGCTAAGTGAACATGTTAGGCAAAGAGAGGGTTTTTCTGTCGAAAGTTTTTTGTTGAAAATTTGGCTTGGACGTGAGTTTTTAAGAGGGTTTGGGCAAAAACTTCAAGGTTTGAACGTCAAAATAAGGTATGGGTTTTCTTCTCTCTTGGTCTCTTTCCCAAGAAACCCCTTAAGATTCAGGTTATTCATTCGAAAACTAGGATCGTTTCCCTTTTGCATGCCCCTGTGACTAGCTCCCAATGAATAGTAGGTTGGGTTTGATTGCTGGTAGATTTAGGTGTTTGTTATAATTTCGTGATGAACATGGTTTTGTTTGTATACTTGAAAGAGTAGGAAAGACAAACATGTATTTGAAAGTTTGAGCAAGTGTGTGTCTGTGCAAAAAGGTTACAGTGAATGTACTCTGAATGAGGTCTCAAGTTAAGGCTTCAAGTTTGATATTGTTCTGATTGTCATTTTATGTGTTTAAACCTATGTAAATCGTGATGTTCATTAAAATGTAAGTGGGGCTGATTTGAGTAACAATATGTTGGTTAAACGAATCTATGAAATACACCCCAAAAAGTGTTAAACGATCCATGAATCTTCCTAAGTTTTCAAGAGGAAAATATTGATGAAAATAAGTAAGAAAAAGAGTAAGTTTCCAGTAAAATTATAAGTTTAGTTCAGGCTAAAGTTTAGTGAAGAAATCTTGAATATTTAATCAATTTTAAAGGGTTGAGGCCACCAGGATTCGAACCTGTGACCTCACCCGTGTGACAACTTAAATTCATAGTAAAAAAGAAAAGGGGTTTGGGGGATTCGAAATGGCGTCTACTAGTTGAGAAAGTGGAGAGCACCAATTTAAATAAATAAAATGGGAGGCGTGGGAATTGAACCCATGACCTCTAGGCAACGAATGAATGGAAATAAAATTAAAAGAAAGAAAGTGTGAGGCATGGGAATCAAACCCACGACCTCAAGGCTGGAAGGAAAAATGGGCGAATTAAATAGGATAATTAAGTGAGGTTATGGGGGCTCGATCCCACAACATTACTTCCTATACATAGCTAAAGAAAATTTTAAATAAAATAAATTAAGGAGGCTGTGGGGGTTCGAACCCACAACCTCCCAATTCCCAGCGAAATAACGAGTAAAATAAAAAGCGGTTGTGGGGGTTTGATCCCACAACCTCTTGGTCTAGGCGAACTGGACAACACAATTTTAAATGAAAAATAACAGGGGTTGTAGGGGTTCGATCCCACAACCCTTAGGCCAAATAAGAGGAGAATCCAAGGAGAAAAACAAAGATAGTATGTTGATGTTGAGGCTCGATCTAGGGTCCCAATTCATGAAGACTAAAAATAAAGTCAAGGAAAAATGTAACTATTATCCATGGGATTCGAACTTGGGATCCCTTGCCCAAATTTCTGTATTGATACATAAATCACACGTGAAATAAATTTGCATGAATAATGCCACCTACTTAGATCGAAATTGAGATCTTGGCATACATTCAAGATACATAAGTCTTGTACTAAATAATCTTAGGAAGATATGAGTCATTTAAAAAACTATAAATAAAGCCTCATGGCTTGAGTGTATAGACCCATAAGTCTAGCATACGATTAAGAATAAGTGAGCCTAAGATGTATGTAATGAAATGATGAAATCCTAGAAGGGTTAAGTACGAGTGTAAGATACACTAAATGGCCAAGTGCATTGGCATATGATGAAATGAACAATGAAATGATGAAACCCTAGAAGGGTTAAGTAAGAGTGTGAAACACACTAATAGGAAAAGTGCATTGGCATATGATGAAATGAACATTCACGTAAAAAGGGGCGAGTAATTATAAAGAGCAAATGTGCTAATGTTAATAAATGTGGTGACAACATGTTATGAGGATAATGTAAAACATGACATCAATCTCAAATGAGCCTAAGTAAATGTTACTAAAACGTACTCACGTATGAGAGTGTAAAGTTAATGAAGAGACCAGTCTCTATGAACACTCTAATGAAAGTATCGAGATTAACACACTTAATACTAATGATGAGATGAGAAATCATCTATTGAGCTATGATGTCCTCATAGTAGAAGTCAGCTTCCATGACGTATGAGTTGAATGTAATGGAACTTTATACTAAGCACCGATGTACTAGCTATGAGCGGTGATGCCTTCTTTCAAGAAGGGCGGAGGTTCACGAAACTCTCATTAGATGAGACTAATCGGCATACCGGGTATGGGTGTCCTTATATATCCTATTCTTCCAACCTATACTGCCAATATAGGGATCTGGCGGGGTTAAATTCCCATGTACGCTATCATTTTTTAGGTCACTTTGGCCGGTGATTCCATCTCTTTTTGGTGTGGGGTTTCATGACACTGGATTTCATGACGCTCACATGATCTATGTCGGTTAATGTTAAAGTTCCCAATGAATGAAGGAGGTCAGCCTCAAATTTTGCACATAATGAAATGAATGATACCAAAGTGTTAGTATAGGATAATCAAAAGGTGAATTAGATTCAAGTAATGACATTAGGTCATTCTTGGTCATTGCACAACGAACTCAATAAAAGTCTTAAACTACATCCTAGGTATAGCAGGTATTTACACTGGCCCATGAATGAAATGAAATGGAGTATGTATGAATGAATGAAGCAGGCTCTTTGTTTGCTAAAGAAGACTCCTAAAAACTCTATGAACCCATGTAAGTCATGAAACCCTAGATTTGACTACTTTGTGGGATTGATTATGTCTTAATGCTATTGAATTCTAATGTAGTTTGATTAGGACTATTGAATTATGATAGAATCATGCTAGAATTGTTAGTTGGCTTCCCTAATTTCATAAATTCATGTTGTATTATCCTTGATTCATTATGTATTGTGATTATTGGGTTGAATTTGATTATCATGGGCATTGGTAAGGGCCTTGGTATATTTTTTTGGATGAATTGGCTATGGATTAAATTTGTGAGATTGGATTCATGGTATGTTGATCTAACATTCTCTATATTGTGTAGTATAGGCTTTAGATAGCAATGATGTTTGGTATAGTCCACTTATGGTGGCGGTGCTTATGTGCTATACTTGTGACTAATGTGGCCTTGTCAGCATTACTTTATGAATTGTGAATTATGTGGCCTCGCCGGCATTACTTTATATATTATGGATTTATCATGTTATAACTTTATTATGTGAATATTATGAATTCTTTGATTACTTATGTGTTTATGTGGAGTCAAAGCATGAGTTCTTATAGTTGATGGTATGGGTCTCTAGTAGACTATACTGTAGTCATTATGAGTATTGCTTGGTGTTAAAGTATGATTTGTATTGATAGATTATATGATACATGTGATACTTAAATGATATTATAGTAGTCAATAGGGAGACCTATAGATGATATTGGTTATACATATATTCTTTAGAATGATATGTTATATGTGAAGTATGTGTGCGTCCTATTTTGGTAGATTTGTGTCCCTTACTTGATACGTGTAGAATGTGAATATGAGTTCTTGACTTAGTATGCTAAAGCTTCTTAGTATTGTATGTGTCATTGAAAGGTGACCTTTAACATTGTTAAGAAGGCCCTTATGTGGAACCTTCAAACTAGTTGGAAGGTTATGATATCCTTGAAGTTGAATGTTGTAATTGTATCCTTCTTGTATGAATGGTGGACTTAAGGTTGATTGGCTGGAATGATATGAAATAATCCTTAGGAAAGTCATTGAGTTATCCTGTTGATAGGTAGCCTCAGTGGTCCCTCTTTGGTAAGGTGTAATGTGATTGGGTTGTGAACTAGATATGGAACCTCTTCATGTACTCCTGTATTGAAATACTCTATGAGAACAAAGGCTAGCACCGAGTGAGTATGGTTTGGAAAGTAGCTCTAGTTAAGGATGAGGGGACAATACAAAGGAACCCTTCATATTCCTTAACCATGTGCCTACATGGGATGTGTCCTAGTTCTGCCATTGGCCCATAGAACAAACCTCCGACGGAGTAGGTTCATGACTCCGGATTCCATGCATAGATAGTATGGTCTATGTTGATTATTTCCTATTCTCATCATATGGGATACCTACTAGAATTGGAGATTTTCTATTAAGTTTAGGTGGTGGTATGAGACACTATCTATACATTGCACGATTAGACATTGAGATGTTAGTGAGTGAGTCCCTAGGTCTTACCCAAGACCATTATTTGACTGTCTTTATTGTGTTAAATGTCTCTTAATGAATTAATGAAGAAAATGACATAAGTTTTAAAGTATTTTAAATGACTAAGTACTTACCTAAAGTAGTTTAGGGTTGCTTAGTTGAGGTATGAAGGGGGAATATGAATGGTCTTTTAATTTCTTATCGAGGGAAGTCTTAAGAATGACTCTAGATAGGGAAAAGTAAATTGATAAGGTAGACAAGCTTTAAGAGCGTCTATGCCATCTCTTCTTCATTTACTTAAGTAAGTATTTTTATAAACTTTCGGAGAAGAAATTTATATTATATATATTCTATTATGTGAAGTGAGAATGATCTTATCTTAGGTAGTGTAAATGATCTCTTAGGTGTGTGCGAAGGGATTGTATGGCGGTCGCTTTAGAACTCACCCAAGTGAGCCTTAGAATCATCTTCGGAAGGAGGATCCATGTTTATATGTTTTTATAGGGGTTATTGATGTTATCGTGTGATGTGTGAATTATGGGTGAAGTTATAGATAAGTCACTGCAAGTTCACTGTGAGTTCAGTGTGACATTACTTTAATGTACATATAAATTGAGTATAATTTGTAACGTGTCCTAAATGTTATGGTGTGTGCTTAAATGTGATTCATATGCTTATTATATGATGTTTTAATAAAAAGAGCATGTTTCTCATAAATGCTTGTTTCTCATGTTTTATGCATTAATACATACTTAGTACATGTGTTTGTACTAATTTCATACACATTTTATATTTAAAGGTGTAGGTGGAAGGTGAAAAGCGTCTTGAAGCAAAGCTTGGAAACTAGGATTCTTTCAAGCAAGTTGAAATATGTCCTCACTTGACTCGAGGACATAGCTATCTTTAGATTTTTAATTCAAAGTATTGTAATAGACTAAGTATTTATATATTCGTATTGTATGAGCCATGTCTCAAGTATTCTTGAGTCTATGATTGGCGTATGTTGAGACTTAGTATTTTCCAATCATTTTAATACGAAAGATGTTTTAAGATATTTCGTGTGAAAAGTTATAATTCCTCACTACTTTTCATACATGTATGCAATGAATGATGTCAAATGGCTTTTACAAGACTTCTAATAGGTCAAGTATACCATGAAGCACTCCGGGAGTGTCATATCTTCTAGGGTGTACTCACGGGATGTGACAACACATATCAAATACAAAGTAGAATTCATTAGAGTAACTCTTTAAGCTTGACTCATCGAAAATGAGAAAAGCTTTTAACCTAATGAATCCTTTATGTAAGAAAATCCTTTCACAATCATGTTTGAGTAGTATATGAGAAATACTTCAGAATAACAACAACAACACTAATGCTTTATTCTCAAAGCAACCTGCAATTATTCTCATTAATTTTATAGAGAAATATGCATATGTTCATAAAATTCATCTTTTGCAGTCCAAAACCAACTTAGTATTCAACTTAACAACATGGAATTACTTCAATTCAGATATAAAAAGACATAAAACCATCAATAAGATCATAGTTGAATGGAACCCTTTAGATTGAAGAAAACCTTAATATCTAATGCAGATTCTATCTTGTAAAGTTGGAGAATTTTGGAACCCTATGGAGACATCGAGTCATCCTCCCCACTTATTAGAAAAATTATTCAACAAAAAATGGTGATGCCAAGCCTCATCAATTTTATTGAGTTCTCTTAGTTCATATTACTCATATACATATAATTTTGAATTTTTTATTGAAGTTCAAGAATAATTAACAAGTTAAGAAAGCACAACAATAATTTATCACATGACTATTGTAATATTTCCCCCTAGATCTCGTGTCTCATTGAAATTGTTTGTCCTTTCATCACAATGTTTCTCAAAGTGAAACAAAATCGACCACTAATTCACAGATGAAGTAAATGAAAGAAAATATTGTTTTAAAGAGAAAATAAACAATGTCACACAATATACTAGTAATAAAATTTAATAATAGTTTAGAATTTTGATTCATATATCTCGTGTTCTCATTCAAAATGTTTGTAATTTCATCACAATATTTTGGGAAGTGTATAAAAATTCACCCACTGATTCAAGAAAGAAAATATTATCAAATAGGTAAAATTAACAGCATGACATGATATACTAGTAATAGAAATTTCTTTAACTACTAGGTTGCATCATAAATCTCATGTTCTCATTAAAGTTATGACTTTTAAGCCTTTGTTCAAGGGATGAATTATATCCTCAAATATAAAAACCATTATACTATAACCTAATTATAATTTTTGTTTCATGTGAGGTGTGATTTTTATAAGGAATCACACCGTACAACAACATTAAAAATAACAACAATTTGATAGTCACCAAATAACTCATCAAACACGTTAATAATAATGAGATTATTATATTTTCGTTTAACTCATCGATCACATTGAAAATTAAAATAATTTAGTTTTTTATGTAAATCATCAAACACATTAAAAATTATGATTATTTTTTATGCAACGTGTAGCTCTTCAAGCATATTGAAAATAACAAAGATTGTATATTCATCACATAACTTAACAGCCACATTGCAAATAACAAAAAAATCTTTCATGTAACTGATAAAATACATTTAAAATAATAACAATACAATAGTCATCATCTAAGTCATCAAACACATTGAAAGTAAGGACAATTTTATATTCATCATGTGATAACAAAAATAATATTCATCATATAATTCCACAAACTCATTGATAATAATAGTAATTTTATATTCATATCTCATCCAAATAATCAAACACAATAAAAAAATGACAATTTTATATTTATGATGTAACTTATTAATTTATAAACCACATCAAAAGCGATGTATATGAATCTGGCTAAATGTATCTTTTTGCCTTATTTTGTGTTTCCTAATCTTAATACATCTTTAAGTCACATTTGTTTATTTTTGCTAACATAGATAAATATTATTAAAAATAACCTATAATATAACATCATATGAAAATTGCTCCAAAGAATATTTGATCATCATAGTGAAATGTTGATATATTGGAGGACAATTGTATTATGATATCATCTAATAGAACAAGTACGGACTGTTACTTATCATATCCTTATCACGTTGCAACAAGTCCTTGATATTAGAGAACAACCATAAAATAATCATACAATGGTTTTTTTATTTGTCATTGGGCTGAGAGAGAAGCCTAAACAAACCCACCTCCCCAAAAAATTGCCTCATAAAACCATGGTTGGTATAGTTGTCGTGTTGTTAGATCTATTTAGAAAACAATAATAATCTAGAAAATTATAAACATAGACAAGTTTCCACTCACCTCAGAAAGGGAAGAAGATAATTGACCTTAAAATGTAATTCATATAAAAGCAAAGGAAAGAACACCAAATCTATGAGGTATTTGAATCCGTTTCTCCAATGAGAGCATGTCCAGCAACATAGTTGTCCAAATTTCAACAGAGACCTTTTACTCCTAAAACTTCCACAAAATTTTTCACATACATGTGAATCCTGTTATTTCTAGGTATAATAGATTTTGAAACATACCTGAGTTGCAATATAAAGGTGATTTTAGGGGAAGGTTTGAGTGATTTGAGGGGTAAATTTTATGATTTCTTGAAGGAAAGGAAGGGATTTTCATTTTCTGTCATGGTAGTTGTGCAGAAGGCACAAACTAAATGAATGTTGAAGTAGGTTTCATTAAGGATTTTTTATAGTTGAAACAATTACATGAATGGTTCCTTTTCGGTGATATTGAGTCAATATCGTCCCATATTTATATGAGTTGTTTCTTTTATCATTTGAAAATAATTCTAAGCATATTTAATCGCTAGTAGTTAGGAACCTTTTATCAAACAATTGAGTGGACCTAAAATAAATAATGATTAAAAAAACATGATAATATCTACCAAATGGATGAATTTCATTAAAATTTAGGAACAAAATATACTTGGGAATATCTTTGAAGGTTATATAGATTAATTGGACAATATTTATAAAAACAACATTACTTTTTGATATAGAAATCAAATTTTAGTCACCATAAAATGTATATTAAAAAGTAGCCGATCTTTAATGCAAAATTTAAAAGTAATATTACTAGCATTTAAATTTTCTTATACAAAATTTACATCACGTTTACACTTAAACCTATATATATATATATATATATATATATATATATATATATATATATATATATATATATATATATATATATATCAGTGTGTGTCTTTTAACATTGCCTCAAGTTATCTTTATGCCCTAATGTCGCATTATAAATAAAAATATTAAAAACATTGTTATTTTTCATATGTTTTATTATTCAATTCCCATGTAGGAAATTTCTACATTCTCCTTTATGGAATAAATAATACACAGAAGGATGCGAGAAAGGAAGAAAAACTCATTTTAATTCTGCAAAATGATATCTAACAAATGAGTCCCATATTTTCCCTCCATAAAAATTCAAATTTCTGAAGTCTTGAAAAAAGATTCTCACGTCTTTAGGTAGAAAGTCTCAGAGACATAAATAGGAAAAGGATAATGCTTATATTTGTACTTAACTTGCTTGCTCTATTATTTCATTGATACTTGAGAGTGAATGTGGCATTTCTCTCTTAACATTCATAACTGAGCAAGAATGTGACATTTTGGGTTCTATTAATCATCCATATATACATTAGAAAGAAAGTAATATTTCTAGTTCTTTTGTATCTTTATATATATATATATATATATATATATATATATATATATATATATATATATATATATATATATATATATATATATATATATATATATATATATATATATATATATGAACGTGATATTTCTTGTTTTATAATATCATTCATGAATACATGAGAAAAATGTTACATTGCTGGTTCTATTTTATCATTCATATTTACGTGTTAAAGAATATAACATTTCCACTTCTGTTTTATCATTTCAAAGAAGATCCTCGTTTGGAGTTGATGCTCGCATCAGAATGGAGGATTTGACCTTGATCACTACCTTGTTCAATTAAGAAGATAGTTTAAAATAGAGGGGCACATATAACCACAAAACCACAGCACCAGTATCACAAAATAGGAAACATCAAACAAAAGCACTGCTAGAATAGCTCTTAAGCTAGATTCATGTTAGTTGAAAAAATATTTCAAGCTTTTATATCCTTGATGTAAGAAAATTCTTTCACAATAATGTTTGAGTAATTTGTGAGAAATGCTTCAAAACAACAATAACATTGATGCTTTACCTTCAATGAAACCTACAATAATATTCATCAATATTATAAAGATACAGGCATATGTTAATAAATTCATCTTTCAAAGGCCAAAACCCACTATGTATCCTTATAGTCTAGAAATTGTGGGTTATCTATGGATTTATGGTATTCAACACCATTAATTAGATCATAGTAGAATGAAACCCATGAGGTTGAAGAACTGCCTAATTTCAAATGAAGATTTTATCATATAAAATTGGAGAATTTAGGAACCCTATGAAGGAAAGAACTCCATAAGTCAATACTATTATAACTAGATGCCAAATGCACACAATTATTGGAGAATTGGAGACTAGATCTTGAAACCTAGACTTCTTCTTCAAGCTTTATTGAGAGAAATATTAGGGTAACAACTTCAAATGGTTTTGGGGAAATTTGATGACTAATTTAGAATAGTTAGATTTTAGGCTTAGAATACTCATATAGGGTCTCATATTAGGATAAAAAAACCTAGATGAGACATTTAAAAACTAGGGAAAAGGCAAAAAATCCGTTAAAAATAATTGTCGACCACAATCTACGGGTAGACCTATAGTTTGTAGGCCCTACAATGAACAGTCCTGGTCAATGACAGCGGTGGGGTTTAGGAAATAAGTTTGGGACCCTTATGATGGGACTCATTTATGGTACATTGGTCAACCTACGGTTTGTATATGACCATCGTATGTCTAATGTTAATCTTTAAAAAATTCTCTAAGTTTGGGGTCACCTTTAAGACCTATCTACGACTAGTACATTGAACGACTGACCATTCCGGTGAGCTATAAAAAGGGTTTTGGAACTCGTCTTTACATATTATTTACCCTTACGTACCACCTACGACGTATAAATGAACATACGGTCTGTCGGCGCGGTCCGTCGGTATAGACACTAGTTAAGAAAAGCTGAATTTTTCATTCTTTTCAAATTCGAGGTGTTACAACTGTCAATATTAAAGTATAAACACGCGGTAGAGATCGCGAAAAAATATTATCAAGTCATGGAGACTTAGTTGAAAGGAAAAGATTGGTGGAAAAAATGTTTGCTTCTAGGCATAACAACACCTTTTCTTTAAGTAGAAAGGAGAATAAGGGTGCTACCCAATACTACACATTTAAACATTTAAAAAAGTAACTATAGAAAATATTTACACAAATACGTTACTAATAAGATAATTATAGATATCTATTCTACATTAATATCATTCGGATTCTAAATATTTTAGATGCATTTAGCACACACACTATTTTAATCATAATTTAAACCAAACAAGAAATGGAAACTGCATTTAGCGCCGGTGGAGACGTCAAGTCATGCTCTAACACTACATAGAAAAATTATTAAACAAAAAATGGAGTTGTCAAGCCTCATCGTTTTTATCGAGTTCTCCTAGTTCAGATTACTCATGTACACTCAAGTTTTGACTTCCTTGAAGTTCAATAATAATTAACAAGTTAAGAAAGCACAACAATGAATTATCACATGACTACTGTAGTTTGTTTCTCGTGTCTTATTAAGATTGTTTGTTCTTTCATCACAAGGTTTTTCAAAAGCAAAATACAAATCTGGCCATTCATTCATTGAAAAAGTAAAATAATGAAAAATATTGTAAGAAAGAGAAAAAAAACAACGTTACACAATATACTACTGATAAAAGTTATTAATAGTTTGCATAAGTCTTGTGTTCTCATTCAAATTGTCTTTAATATCATCACAATATTTTTCAGAGTGTATGAAGATTAAACCATTTATTCATGAAAGAAAATATTATCAAACAAGACAAAATTAACAACATGACATGATATACTAGTAATAGAAATTTCATTAACTACTAGGTTGCATCATTACTTCCTAAATCTCGTGTTCTCTTTAAAGTTATGTCTTTTAAGCCTCTATTAAACACATCAATTAGAAATATGAACACCAATAAACTATAATGTTTCATGTAAGGAGTAGTTATTATAAGGACCCACACAGTACAAGAACACTAAATATAACAACAAATCGATAGACACCAGGTAACTCATCAAACACATTTAAAATAACAAGATTTTTTAATTCTCGTGTAACCTATAAAACACTTTAAAAATAAAGAAAATTTTATTTTCTCATGTGACTCATCAAACACATTAAAATAGTAATTATTTTATATTCAAATCATAACTCATCAAGCACGTGGAAAATAACGAAGATTGTATCTTCACAATGTAACTTATCAACCACATTTGGAAAAACCAAAAAAAAAACCTTTTCTTCATCTCATAACTGATCATACACATTGAAAATAATGACAGCACAATATTCAACATTTAACTCATCAAACACATTGAAAATAAGGAAATTTAATATTCATCATGTGACTAATCAAACATATTTGAACAAACAAAAATATTATTCATTATGTAACTCATCAAACTGATTTAGAATAATAGTAATTTTATAATCATATATCATGTAAATCATCAAACACATTGAAAATAACGATAATTTTATGTTTATAATGTAACTCATTAATTTATATCCAAATATCACATAAAAAAGAGGTATAGGAAATCAGACTAAATGTAACTTCTTGCCTTATTTTGCATTCCTAGTCTAAATACATCATTAAATCATATTTGTTTATTTTTTGGCTACTATTGAGAATTATTATTAAACAGAATCTATAACCTAATATCATATGAAAAAGTTTATCTAAAGAACATTTGATCATCTACTGAAACATTGATATAAATGAAGGCAATTGTACACTATATCATCTGGCAGAACGAGCCTGAACCTTCAACATTGTTACTTATCATATCTTTATCATGTTGCAATAAGTCCCTGAGATTAGAGAACAACCTTACAATAATCACAAATTGGTTGTTTTAACTTTTATTTGGCTTAGAGTGAAGCATAAGCACCCCCCCCCCCTTCCCTCAAAAATATATTGTCTCCTAAATCCTCGGATGATATAGCTTTTCATGTTGTTAAATCGATCTAAAAAATAATGACAATCGTGAAAATCATAAACATAGAAAAATTTCCCTTCACTTCAGAAAGGAAATTCTATAATTGATGTTAAAATGTGAATCCAATTAGAACAAAGGAAACAACACCAAGTCTATGAAATCTTCGAATCCTTTTCTCTAATGAAGGGCATGTCTATACGCATAGTGTTCCAAATATTACGAGAGAACTTTTACCCCCTACAATTTCCAGATAATTATTCACATATATGGGAATCCTGTTATGAAGGCTACAAAAGATTTTGAAGATTAATGGGACATTTTTTTATAAAGAACTTAACCTTTGTATACTCAAAAAGTAGTCAATCCTTTATTTAAAATTTAATAGTAATATTACTCGCACATAAATTTTCTTATACAAAGTTTTACATCACGTTGACACTAAAACATAATAAGGTAAATACATGATAGATAATGTGTCTTTTAACTTGACCTCAACTTGCATTTATGCCATGGCCGCATTATATATAAAAAAAGATTACAAACATTTTTATTTTTCATATGTTTTAATATTCAATTCTCATGTAGAAAATTGCTACATTCTCCTCTATGATACAAATAATATCAGAAGGATGTGATACAGGAAGCCAAAATCATTTTAATTTTTCAACATGACATCTAAGAAAACAGTCGCATATTTACCCTCCATTAAAAAAATAATGCTCCTTCAGTCCCATTTTATATGGCACCATGTCCTTTTTGAACTCTCTAAAAAAGTATGGCACATTTCCTTATATTGTAAGTATTTAAAGATACAATTCCTCTTTTACCCTTATTGGATCCAGTTAGTTTTAAAGATATTATGGGGGGGGGGAGAAAAGTGAGTCTTCTTTTTAATATTACTATTTTTTGAAGGGCAATTTGGTAAGCATTTCAAAATTTTCATCTTTTCTTAAACTCCGTGCCCTATCAAATGTTACCACATAAAATGGAAAAGAGAGAATATTGAGTATTTCAAATTTTATGAAGTGTTGAAAAAATATTCTCAAGTCTTTCAATAGAAACATTAAGAGATATAAGGGCGAAGCTAATTTTTTTATTTAAATTTCTTTCTCAATTATATCATTGATACCTGAGAAATAATGTGACATTTCATATTAGATCATTCATACCTGAGAAATAATGTGTAATATCATTCATACATGAGAAAGAATGTGACATTTCTAGTTGTATTATATCATTCATATATACTTGAGAAAGAATGTGATATTTCTGGTTCTTTTATATCTTCATACATACCTTAGAAAGAACATGGACATTTCTTGATCGATTATATCATTCATATATACATGAAAAAGAATGTGTCATTTTTTATTCTATTTTGTAATTCATATTTACATGAGAAAGAATATGATCTTGTTGTTATATTTTGTCATTTAAAAAAAAAAAAATCTTCAGTACAAGTTGATTCTCGCATTGAAGTGGAGAATTTGACCTTAATACCTACCTAGTTCAATTGATAAGATAGTTTACGATAGAGGGGCACATAAGTCCATGAAACCACTATAGCAGTTTAAGAAAAAAGGAAATATCAAAAAAATGCACTGCTATTTCAAGTAGTTTCATAAAGAAAGACTTCTTTTGCCGAAGAAACTCACGGTCAAAATCTTCTTTTAGTAACTTCAGGGTGGCTCATAGAACCATTATAATTGCTTTACTTGTCCGAACCTAAAAGAGGAAAGGTTTAATTTATTCATCCTCATAGGTCATCTGGTAGTATTAGTCATGTCTCCTCTTATCGAACATCTAGGAAGGGAATCAGGAACAACATTTGCCTCCCTGAAGCAATGAATGGCCTCATATTGCAAGTTTTTAAACTTCTCTTTAATCTTGTATATAATCTTTTTTAATGTCCAGGCATATTATAACAAACTTTTGATTATATTGAATGCCATTAGATTGTCTATATCAAATGTAATGTGGGAATTAAAGTTATTTTCACACAATTTCATTTGATGTAATGCTGCTTGTTTCGCCTACCCAGATTGGGGTGCCGCGCCTAGTAGCTTGGCACGATGCGCTGCCAGTGCACCCGGGATGGGTCGCAGTCATTGGTCTCCTATAATGATGCGCCTGAGGTGGGCCATCTGTGGTGGCGTGATATATCCTGCCAGAACCTGCCATTGGTGTTGTGACTTGGTTGAAGTGCGAAACGCTGCCAGTACACTGAAATGGGCTCTGAACTGAGCCCTTAACGTGGCACGCCTTGCCTATGGCCAAACTTAAATTGTTTTACGTATTTCTTCAGTTTCTAATTGGTTTCTCCTACCATGACCTACGCATGAACCAAATGTCGTGACATAATAATGGTGGTCTCCTCCCACCATCTCCTTGAGTTTCGGTTGCAGCACGACTCATATTTTAAATTTTTCATTTAATATCTAATGTCCTATCTAACTAAAAAAAACTAGGAAAAATTGAAGTCTACACCTAAGAATTTAAAACTAAGCTAAAATTACAAAATTCAGTAAGACTACCTATTACATAGAATTCACGAGCTTCCTCCCATGTAGTACTTAATTTAGCGCCGCGACATGATTCAACTTAAATCATTCATCATTTATCTCAAGAACCTCCCGATCACGATCCGAGTCAACACCAAAGTAGTTTTTAACTCTTTGCCTATTTACCAAGAACGCAGGTCTAGCCTCTCCTTTTAGTTCCATTGCCCGAATGTTGTGTCATTCTTACCACTTCAGAAGAACCAATCCGTTAGACCTTAGATTTTCCAGAGAACAACCTAAGTCTATAATTAAAGAATAGTATGTTCTCTCCTGGAGTGAAAGTTCGAGTAATTATGTGCTTGTCATGCCACCTCTTTTGTCTTTTCTTTATAAAGATTTGCATTCTTATATGCGTGGATCCAAAAGTCTTTAACTTCTTACAGCTGATTTATTTTCTTTCTACTGGCTAGCTCAAGGTCCAAGTTCAACTTCTTTATTGCCCAAAAAGCTTTGTGTTCTAATTCTGTCGGAAGATGACATGGTTTCCCAAATAATGTGTGATAGGGACAAGTTATGGGTATCTTGTAAGCAGTCCTATACGCCCACAA
The DNA here is from genome assembly GCA_032847665.1 of Solanum chilense. NCBI lineage: Eukaryota > Viridiplantae > Streptophyta > Magnoliopsida > Solanales > Solanaceae > Solanum > Solanum chilense. Next base: position 42,879,210 of record CM064973.1, read on the forward strand.
TGCGTCATCCTATTTCTCAAACGAATCTTTCCTCTGTGCATTCACTGTCTTCTGCAATATTTTCTTCACCTCTCTATTCTATACTTCCACTTTGCCACTCATTTGAGGATTGTAAGTTGTAGCAAACTCTTGATGAATACCATACTTAGAAAGAATGTTCTTCACAAGATTGTTAATGAAATGCTTACCTTCATCACTTATAATTCCCTTGGAGTGCCAAAGTGAGTGAAGATGTGCCTATTGATGAACTTGATTACCACCCTTGAATCATTGGAAGGAAGAGGGACAACCTCAACCCATTTACTTACATAATCCACAACCACAATAATGTATAGACTTCCCTTAGATGGTGGGAAGGGACCCATGAAGTCAATATCCACACGTAAAAGATTTCCACCTCTAAAATGTTGTTTAATGGCATCTCGTGTCTTTTCAAGATAGTGCCCAACCTTTGGCATCTGTCACAACCCTTCACAAAAGCAATATAATCTTTAAAGAGCGAGGGCAAAAAGAATCCATTATAGTACCTTATGAGCAGTGCACTCTTCTCTATGGTGTCCTCCATATGGGTTGGCATCACAAGTCTCTAGCTCTTTGTTAACCTCACACTCCAGAATGGACCTTTTCACTACCCGATTGACACCTTGCTTGAAAAAAGCTATGGTTCATCCCATATTTAGAACATGGAATCATGATTTAGCTTTTTCTTTTTTTGAGTAGTTTCACCTGGAGGATACACTCCACTCACTATCAAGTTCATAATATCTGCATACTATGGAACCTGAGAGATATCTAGTTCCATCAATTGTTCATCCAGAAACTCTTCCTCAATATTCTCACCCTCATTTATGTGTGAGAAGTCCTCTAACCTAGGTAAGTTATAAGTTATCTAGTTTTCAGTACCTTTTCTATCTTTGATCTCAAGGTCAAACATCTGGAGAAACAATATCCAATGAATCAAGCTTAGTTTAGCATCCTTCTTATCGAGTAAATGCTGATAGTTGCAAGGTAAGTGAAAACAATTACTTTGGTGCCTACCAAGTACGATATGAACTTGTTGAAGGTGAACACTAGCGCTTGCATCTCCTTCTCAGTCACTGTGTAATTACCTTGTTAGTGTCAAGGGTCTTGCTTGCATAATAAATAGAGCGGAACACTTTGCTCTTTTTCTGTCTCAACACAGCACCCGCTGCTACATCACATGTATCACGCATAAGTTCAAATATTAATTCCTAATCAGGAAAAATTAGAATGAGAGCCTCAATTAAGTTCTTTTTTAACATCTCAAAAGCTCTCAAACACATTGCATCCAATTCAAATTTCACCTCCTTCTCTAAAATACTGCACATAGGTCGTGCAATCTTTGAAAAATCCTTAATGAATTTCCAGTAAAAACCTGCATGGACAAGAAAAGTACGCACGCCTTTTATAGAAACAGGAGGGGGAAATTTCTCAATGACTTCCACCTTGGCCTTATCAACCTCTAAATTTGTCCCATAACAATCCCTTCTCTAACCGAAAAATGACACTTCTCCCAATTCAGAACTAAGTTATTTTCTTCACATCTAGCAAGTACCTTATCAAGATTCTAGAGACATACCTTAAAAAACTTTTGAAAGACTGAGAAATCATCCATGAACACTCCTACAAATTCTTCCACCATGTCATGAAAAATGGCCATCATAAACCTTTGAAAAGTTGTCAGTACATTGCAAAGTCTGAATGACATACGTTTGAAAGCATATGAGTCATAAAGACAAGTGAACGTAGTCTTCTACTGATCCTCAGGTACAATCAAGATCTGGTTGTAACCAGAGTTTCTTCCTAAGAAATAGTAGTACTCTTATCCTGCTAGTCGGTCAAGAATCAAATCAATGAAGGGAGCGAGGTAGTGATCTTTTCAGGAATCATCATTTAATTTACGGTAATCCATACAAGTTCTCCACCTTGTCACTCTTCTAGTAGGAATCAACTCACTCTTTTCATTCCTTACTAAAGTCATACCTCCCTTCTTGAGAGCACATTGCACCAGACTTACCCACTTACTGCTAGGGATTGGGTACATATTCTAGCTTCTAACCACTTTATTACCTTTTCTCTCACTTCTTTCATCAACGGTCTGAGTCAACGTTGATGTTGTGTACTATGTTTGTGACCTTCTTCCATATATTTTTTGTGCATACACAACGCCAAACTAATAATATCAACCATCTACAATCTAAATGGCCTTCTTTCTCCGCTTTAGGATCCTTACTGCCACATCAACCTATATTTCAGATAACTCTGCAGAAAGTATAATAGGTAAAAATTCATTAGTACCCAAAAATACATACATAAGATGAGTTGGTAGTGTTTTTAATTCCATCTCTGGAGGCTCCTCAATGGAGGGTTTGGGTGGTTTCCTTAACTCATGCTCTAATGGTTCCATTCTTCGCTTGTGAGGCTTTACTTTCCAGATTTAAACATGTTTCTAATTCTTGGGCCTCTATGTCTTCATCTTTCTTATGAACCAGTAATACTCTTTCTAAAGGGTCATCAGGCACAACTAACGATGAATCTACTATCTGATCAACCACTGTAATAGCAAACTACTCTTCATAAATAGAAGATAATTTAAAAGGGAGCTAAACCTCAAATACATCAACCTTATCATGTGCCCTCATAGTCAATTGGCAAGCTGCTACATCAATCAGTGCCTGACTCATAAAAAAGAAAGGACTTCCCATAATGAATTGGACTTTAGGATCGGGTTCAAAGTCCATGACCACAAAATCTACTGGAAAAATCAATGAACCTACTTCCACTAACACATCCCCTACTGCACTCTCAGGCCTAGCAATGGATCTATCAGCGAGTTGGATGATAACAGTTGTTTATTTTGGACTAGCCACAAATATAAAGGCATCAAATTTTTACGTCCCCAAATCACACAATCTCCGGGCGTGCACAGTTTACCCAATAGTAATATGCACGGTAAAATAACCCTAATCTTTTAACTTTTGAGGCACTCTTTTTTGGATCCTATAGTTGCTCTCTTCAGTAAATGCTACAGTTTCTTACTCCATAAGCCTCCTTTTTCTAGCCAGAATATCCTTCACAAACTTGGCATACATTCGGGATACCCTGCAAAATGTCAACCAAAGGCAGATTAATGTGAACCTATTTAAGGAGAGATAGAAACTTACCAAAGCATTCATATTTATTCTACTTTTTTAACCTTTGTGGAAACAGAGGTGGTAACTTTTTTTGGGAAGAGGTGACTCAACATTAGAACTTTTTACTACCTATTCCACTTTCTTTTATTTAGTACTTACCTCAGTGTCTCTCTTTTTTGGATACAGTTCGTCTAACTGCAACCCACTTCTAGTACTTATCGCATGTAGTTGCTTTGGGTTGGGTTCAGTATCATCGGGCAACCCACCTTGGGGATGCAAGTTCGAAGAATCGGTCATTTGCACAACTTGTTTCTCTAAACTTATTTGGGACATTTGGGTGTTTATGATGTTCTCATCATTCTTATCTATTCTAGCACTTAACATGGTTCCTATTTCAGTCATAAGCTTTTGGAAAAACTCTACATTGGTCCCCCTCCTTTTGTGCACTAGGATTTACACTTTGGTTGGAATTTTGGTATTGCTGTCCAACCCTTTGGGGACGGTATTGATTCAACCCTTGTGCTTGATTTTTGTTTTGGTTTTCACCCTATGAGGAGTTTAGATGGTTTCTCAAACTAGGGTTATAACTTACCATAATTTTGTTGGCCTTGTCCCTTTTGCACATTGCCCACATAATTCACAGAATCTTGATTTTCCTCACATTGTCAATGTCATGGGTTACTCTACCACATACTCCACACCAATTTGCTTCTTATTGTACCACTTTTACTGGTGCCTAAATTAGAGCCAACTATTTAAAGCGTACGTCCATGCTATGTTGCATTGCATCTATTTTTGTATTTGTTGCAGTAACTTTGTCTACATGTAAGATCCGTGCCTCCTTTTGGGTTGTTGTTCTAGACATTTCCCCCTCATACCCTTGGTTCCCTTTACAAAGTTTATCAAGTAAGCTAAAGAATGTTTCACTTGTTATGGATAGGGCTTATCCACCTGCTGCACTATTAAGAAGAGCACGACCATTATATTCGAAACCCTCAAAGAAAGTGTGATCAAGTACCTCATTATTCTGCATGTGGTGTGGGTAAGAGTTCAACATTTGTTTGAAGCGCTTCCATGTTTGGTACATGTCTTTCCAATGCTTTTGAGCAAATTTTATTATCTCACCTCTCAGCTTGGCGGTTTTCTTGGATGGTAAGAATCGACTCAAGAACTTCTTTGTTAGACAATACCTAGTAGTGATGGATTTTGGTGGTTTGGAGTCTAACCATCGCCTTGTGGATCCTAGCAATGAGTATATGAACAATGTTACTCTCACATAGTCCGATGAGACTTCAATTGGTATGTAGGTATCAATGATCTCTATGAAGGTCCTAAGATGGAGTTGAGGATCTTCATGGGGGATACTAGTAAATTTCCTATCAGTATGGAAGATTTGTAAAATATTTCACTTTAATTCAAATATACCCCTCGATGGTGGTTTCCTAATACTAGAAGCCAAATTGGCGGAGAGCTGGACTGCCATATCTCGCAGTAGTCTTGTTGGAATGATAAGGACATGAGGGGGCACCTAGGCTATTAATATTTTTCAGATTTTTTTGACCCGTTGGCTTGCTCACATGTTTCAAATTTTCTTTATGATCATCACCACGATTTCCCGGGGATCCTAGCCTAGTTCCCCATGTCTCCCTTGATTCTTTTTTCAACGCTGACGTAGAACTGTTTCATGTTGGTTGTAAGGTTTGACCTCCTTTCCGAGCCAGACCTGAAAGCATAATGCCTGAAATAAACAACCTAAGATCAACTAATTAATACATGAATATTCTAAATGTAGACTTAAAATATTGAATATAAATCAATTTCTAAGTCCCAGATAGCGGCGTCAAAAACTTGTTTCTCCCAATATACACTAATATGTACGTGGTCGCACAAGTAATATAGATTCTTCTTAAAAACGAGTTATCATTCCCTAGGGACTTATGATAAATTTATATTTAACATTGATTCTACAACTGAAAGTAAAAGTAAGTGTTTGAAGAGTTGATGATTGATTATTAACTACCACTACTTTAGCAATAAATAAAATTTACCAAGATCGAATGACTTAAAGATGGTGTTACAAGCATGAAAAAGGCAATTCCAATGTTGGAGCATATGTTGAATCTCATGCATGTAGTATTGTCTTAGAAATAATTTTGGTTGCCAAGTTACTGGTTTATAAGGTTAATTGTATGAGTTAGGCTACACACCTCCCGTCGCCTACCCCAATTAAATATGTAACTACATCATTGAGCGGGGATAAGTATGATAATTGGAGAGCATTTATATTTTATCCTATTTAGTAACCAAGTAAGTTGTTCGCGCAAGTGTCACTCCTGAACACAAATCACCTCAATCTAATGGGTCGATCGAGCTCATTATATCCTCTGGTCTATCTTATCCCTCCTCTCTCGATTTTAAGATTAGATACTAAGTTTATCTTACAATGATCAAGCATATAATAGTAAATCAATAATATAGAAGTAACTTGTGTTGATAACCAAGAATTAATTCAAAAACCAGTAATAATCAACATTCGATTCATAGCTACATACATAGTACTAGGATAATTAGCCACTCATACTTCTCAGGATCCACAAAGATAATTGCTGATGTGATTTCCGGAAAAATAAAAGAGATGGAAGATAAAAACCTATTACAAACTTTAATTCTTTCTATTGCACACCAATTAAAAAGTCGAACCCTAAAAATGAGGCCCTAAGGGTCTATTTATAGTAATTCGGAATATTAGAGTCAAAATCTAATTCAATGAGGAGTCTTTTTAACTTCAACTTTCGTCAAAAACTCTTCACATGACTGGGCCACCACGCTAGATTCGTGCGTGGCAGGCTGGGCACCGTGCTACCATTGAGCCTGGATTCAGCTTAAAAAAACTTGGCCTGATGCGTCACACCCCTGCTTCGCTAGGGTTGCTGGATAGCCGCGCCAGTGTCGCACCAGGCTGCTTCTTGTCGCCTCCAACTCCTTTTCCTTCCAGTACTTGATCATTCCCTTAGAAACCTAAAAAATCACTAAACGTGTATATTAGTATGTAATCATCTCAATCTTGAGTCAAAACACGCTATTAGATTAGATAATGTCCTAAACTAACGTTAAAGATGAGTAATTTTAGAAAATTTTCATATAATTATGCCCAAGATCAGCTCACATAAGATATTATTAGTGAACTTGATAGTTGTCGCAAATGCCATAATTAACTTTGCATTTCTTTGTCTAAAACAACCCTAAGATTACATTAAGACCTTCTCTGAACATAAAGTTTTTATTTGTATTAATTTCCAGTTCCCACCGGTAGTCTTTTTTTGCATCAAGCAAATGTTCAACTCATTCTCATTTTTAGTTTTTTGAGATTTACTTTTAGTTACTGTAGTAGTTTTTAACAAAAAAAAAAGTTGCTTGTCTTAACATAATTTGAATTTTGAATTGTAGTTAGATTGTTTGAGTTATGAGATATTTGAGCTTGTTTTGAATTACAAATTATGCAGTATTTTATATTTTCTATTTAATACATCAATGCTTAATAAAATTATTGAAAACTTTTCAAGCCATTTAAATTCAAAGATACAGATTTTCAACCCTTTTTCGTTGCCTCGTCTTTTAAAAATACTAATAGTGGTATCAAGGGCTTCATTAATTTATATAGATATGTGTGTTCTTTCGAAGAACAATCATACCATTTTTGACTCGTAAGGGCTATCTTTTAAACTTTTCAACCTATCCATTTTAAACTACCGGAGTTACTATTTTCAATTCGTGCTTATTTTAAAAGAGCATGGCTATTTTCAAAAGATAGCGATGCCAAGAATCAGTTTCTCTTTAAATCCAAAAAGTTCACTCATAAAAATTATTAGATTTTGTCACTCGAATGAAATAATATTCCTATGTCACATATGTTGTGGTAAGGGAATAAAAGTACTTACAACAACACTTTGCGAATCCTATAATAGTCCAAATAAATCAATTTCAAAAGAATTTTTACACAAGATGGTGTAATGGAAAATGTTTTCGAAGAAAAGAATTAAAAGAAGAAAGAAAAACCTTGGTATATAAAAATAGTAAAATTGAAGAAAATTAAGAAAAAAAAATAACATCAACTGCTTAGAGCTAAAATTCGAGAGGAGCATTTTTTAAAATTACAGTAATTAAAGCAAAGGAGGAGTTTTGATGCTTTTACACACTAATATAGTTTTAAACAAAATAAGTTTTTTTAGTTGAAGATAATATGAGTTCATTAGGTTTATTTTAATTGTTTTACATTTAAAATTATGCAGTATTTTATGTTATCTACTTAAAGCCCTTGATGCTTAGTAAAATTATTGTAAGAAATTCATCTTGGTGATTTTTTAAAAAAAACAGCGCCCCTGCACATTAAAAAAAAAACTGGCCAGTAATTCTTAAAAGAGTAACATTTTAGTTTTCAAACCATGTTCCATTCTTTGCTTTCTAAATTTCTCATTGAGTGAAACAAGGAGTTATGAAATTCATTATGAGAAGAGAATTTACACACATTAAGTATCAACTCATGGACATTTTTAGGGTAACGTCATACTAGGTGACCTAACCACCTGATTCTAAGGTTTTTTAGTTATGTTAATGTATGATTTAAAACATGACTTTCAATAGGAAGATTCTTTTTTAAAATTCTTGACAATGTATTAATTTGGTTGTTTCATTCTATCTGAGGGGACATACCATATGCAGAGATCCTTGTCTTCCATGCTACCAATGACAATCTAAGTACTGTCTAGCACCATGTTATCACATAGAATTTTTCTTAGAGAATCCTGATTCCAAATGGTTATCACTATGAAACAATCTCAGAGTATTACTCCCATGTTTTCTTTGTGTAATAAAGAACTATATTCGCTAACTAATTGTTGGAAGGCCAGTTATCCCATAAGAAATACATATGACCCTCATTAATCTCCTAATATGCAATAGTTCTCTCCAAGAATTGGAATTATTAGAGCAAATGAGTTTTGCCACCTTGTTAGTTCTAAGACAATATTGTTTTTTCATAAAGAGATAATTGTCAAAAACAAACCCAAGCTATCCCCTTTTTTTAGTTTTATACCTAAACTATTGAAAGTGTGAATTTCATACCTAAGCTATCATTTTTTTAGTTTGAGAAACACACTTCAATGGTGTCACAAATGCACTCTCTCTTTTATTTGAAAAAACCTTGACACATGACATTCCACGTGGATAAAATATTCCACCTTGACAAAAATTACATAATAAACAATCAATATTAATTAAAATATTTCATGCAAAGTATTACTGTCAATAATTTTTTTTTAAAATAAAAATTATTATTTTTACCCCACTTCATCACCTCATGTAACATACCCCCCCCCCCCCGGGAACTCCCCATACTTTTTTAAAAAATAAATCTTTTACAAAATATTCATATTTCACCCTCCACCCCATCCCACCCCAAAGGAAATTATTTTTATATTTTTTTAAAAAAATTGATAATTATATCCCATCGTATTTAAACCCTCCGCTCCTAATTTGTATTTTTCTTAATTTGTATTTTTCTTATTTTTGTTAGATATGTACGTACATATATTTTTTTTTAAATTCTACTAGTGTACGAATATGACATAAGTAAATAATAAATTAAAAAAATATCTTGTGGCAACAAGCAAAAAATATTTTCGATATGTATGATGCTAACACTAGAGAAAAAAATTGGAAGCTACGGGATAGATGGGGTGGGTAGAATTTTTTGTTTTTTTAAATAATAATATCCAAATTAGTATTTGAAAGGGTGGGGAGGAGGAGATGAAGTAAAAAAAAAATACTTGTATAAAAGAAATTTAAACAAAAAATATGGTCGGGGTGGTGGCGGTGAGAGAAAGTCATGGAGTGGGATAAGAAAAATATTTTACATATTATTTTATAAAAAAATATTATTTTTTTGGATAATAATTTTTTAGTTTTAAATTTTAACTAATTCCAATAATGTATTAAATTTTTGTCAAGGTTGAATATGTTTTCCATGTGTGATGTGGTAATTATTTAGAAAAAAAAAGAGAGTATATCACACAAGCTATTATAAGAGTAGTATAAAAGAGAGATGTGTGTTTCTTAAACTAAAAAGTGATAGTTTAGGCATTAATCTCACAGTGTCAATAGTTTAGGTATGAAACTCAAAAAAATGTATAGTTTAGGTGTGGTTTTGATTGCTTATCTCTTTCATAAATTTGATCTATAAGTTGTCCATAGTGTTAAGACTTTACCATGACTTAGCTGTGAAAGGAATTACAAACATCAAACTATATGACAACACAGTCCACCTTCATCAATGGGAAAACACATTTTCTTCTTGGAACTCCAATGATACATGTTTTTACTTTCCATTTCTCCTAAGAAGAAATTAGAGAGTTCTTCCTCTATTTGATAAATCAACTTCTTAGGGTGTTCCAGAATAGCAAACAAATGTAGTTTTGAGACTCAAGAATATGTTTAGTAATGAGAGCTTTCTGCTACAAGCTTTCACCCTAGCCACATAATCCAGCTAATGTAGACTCGATCTCAACACATATAACTAGAACTTGGACCTATATCATGAACGCATGCATAGTGTAGCATGAATACCAAAGGAAAGGTACTCAGTAGACATTAAACAATGTTGAGCGTTAAACTTAAAGCAATATGAAATGCTAGAATTTCAAGATAACAAAGGTCAAAGAATAGAAAGCTAGAAACTAATCCACATTAGTTTACTTAGAATTACAAATGAAGTAAGTACAACTAAGTAAACCTAACGGGACCTCAATTAGTCCAGAAGTAACACGCGTGAACAAGTTGAAGAAAAATCAAATTGATCCCTATAAGCTGACTTGAACATATAGCATATAAGAACTGAATATTGAACTTTTGGGTATTACAAGAACTGGCACAACTTTTCCCGAACTATAGTTTCGGTCAAGGAATCCAAGAATACAGTGAAATTACCAAATCAAAATCTAAATGGATCGAAGGAGATTTACAATAGATACATCAAGTCAGAACTTGAATAGGATATAAGTGGATCCACTATAGAGTTGTCCAGTCAAAGCTTAAATTAGATCATAGGGAGTACGATACCTAGTTAGGAATTAAAACTAATCAAAGGGGATATACAAGGGTGTACTGAACCCACCTAAATAGATTCATACAGGGGCCTTAAAATGACTAATAATAGAGTATACGGGATAGAACCGTAGAACATAAACTCCATGACTGCAAATCCTTGCGATCCCAAATTTTTCCAAAATAATTGAACATGAAAACCTCATACTAATAAGGGACTCATTCCACCTTAACCTTAACAATTCGATGCCAAATCACCAATACGACCGCACTGGATGGCATAAAAATGAGTCTATAATAAGGATTAAACCAATAAAGGAAAGGAAAGATGAATAGAGTTGTCAGCTAGAGAAAAATCATATTATAAGAATTGATTTTTGTATATTAATCAAGAGGGAGATAAGCCATAAGAAATAATGTTATTGAGATTCTAAAGTGTATCATCTCGAAAGTACGCAGGTCGAAGAAAATCACTAGTCTAAGCCTAGACTATGGGCAAACAATCACAAAACATACGTAAATAACAACCAAAACACACCAAAAGTAAGGATGACCGCAGGCAATATTATAAACATGCTCTCAGTCCAAAAAAAACCTTATAAAGAATCTAAAACATGATTTCTAATGTAGGACAAGATTTATCAACTAGATATTCACCCTATGATCACACAAATAAATATACATATACGCATTCAAGCTCAACCTATGAATCTACAAGCCATAACCTACCTTAAGGCCGATCACACGTGTTTTAAATAACTATTTCAGAGTTCTTCCCTTGAATGGTCTCCAAATGCCTCCACACGGTAAAAAATAGAATCACAATATTTTAAGGTTTATTAGACACCAAAAACACAATAATTAGATATGAATCAATATTAAAGTCAAAATGGCGAATATGGGACACTCACAAGAAATTCAAAATTGGTCGTATCAAAAAATTCATTTTCCCTCTCAAGAACTTGTATTTCATAACAGGACAGGATTGAGGGCTCGAAACAGCCCAAACGAACATATGCAAAAAAATCATCAAAATATCAAAGACAATGGAGAGTTGGTAGACCTTTTATTGACAAATTTACATCAAATGAAGGTTCCCCGTAGTTACCAAGAAATCCCCATCTTATCCCCAAACTTTCCAATCACGTAGGTCTTCAAATTAGCTAAATCAAAATTTTGTGGCTAAAAAATTGCCTAAATAAGATTTTGATCATGAGTTTATTAGGGTCAAGTCTTTGTTTGAAAAGACAAGAGAAATTTCACTTTAAGAACCCATCTAGGTGGGACTTCAATTATCGAGTTCATGAAATTGTTCATTACAAATGTTGCAATGGGACAAAAAGGTAACAAGGTAGGGAATAACAATTTCCCTCAACAGGATTGCGAATGCATAGGATAAATAACCTGACCCTTGCAAAATAGGTAGGCACACACGATAATGGAGAAAAAAATTGGCCTTCACGAACGGAGCCCCGCAAATATGATTGGTAAAGGGTTCTTGCACTAGATGCATATCAACTTGGTTTGGCCAAAAAAAATCCTCTAAAAGGTGATGAGGATACATTAAGAACCTTGTGCTTGCACACTACATATTGTACCACACCAAACTTTATATTCTTTACTCAAAAAGTAGTTGAAACCTCCAATCGATTTAATCTCCTCAAAATTGGGCCCCACATCCACGTTTCATTTTAGACAAATTAAAAAAATTAATTCAGTATTAGAGCGGAATTGTTAGGATCTCCAAGAAAGGTCACTAAACACAAAATTCATAATTTTGGAGCTAATATAGCTGTCAATGTATCATTCTGAGGACTTCTTCTTGAAATTTGCATCAAATTCAACCGTTCAAGATTCAGAAGCTCTGGAAATGAAAACTTGCACAAATCAAAATGAACCGCCTACTGACCAAACTATATGTCCTAGCAATTCATAAATGACTTGGAGTCCCTATAGGAATTCTTAATGAATAAAAAAGGAATCTACACACAAATAACTTAGAGGGTCATTACATCATGTACTTGTAAAAAGGATTTCGTCTACAAAAAGTAATAGTAAACAATTACCTAAAGGTGTACACAAGCTAGTAAGCTTCTCTCACATCTTATGGTTGGTCGCATAGACTCCTGAATGAGATGATGCATTTAATAGAGATTTATCATACTAATTTCTTTAAATGTAACCGCCACACATTTATGGTGGAATCAACTAATCGAACACCCAATCGGGCCAATACATAACATCTCTAAGCAACTCCTTCTTCCATCCTTAATATGATAAATACTACTCGTTGATAGCCTACTAAGAATATCCACCACCACATTTTGTTTGTCAGGGTGATAGAACACACTCATGTCATAATTTTTTGGTAACTCAAGACACCTTCTTTGGCGAAGATTTAGATCAACATGTATACCATATAAGTAATTCCCTAAAATGTTCAAAATAAACACAACAAGCGCTAGGTCTAAATCATGGTTAGATAGTTCTTTTAATGATTCTTCAATTTTCTTTAAGTATAGGCAATGTCATTCCCATTTATGATAAGGACACATCCTAACCATATTATTGAAGCATCACAATAAACCACAAACCAATCAGTTTCCTTCGTTAAACTAAACATCGAAGAAGAAGTAAGTCTATATTTCAATTCATGAAAACTCTTTTCACAAGCTTCTGGCCATAAGAATTTGGCTTTCTTTTGTGTCAATGTTGGTAGTAGAGAGGAAATCAAAGAAAATCTTTCCACAAGCATACTATGGTAAATTACTAAAACCAAGAAACTTCCAATATCTAAAGGGAGTAGACGTCTAGACAACCTCTTAACCATATTTGTGCTCCTACGATTTACCTCAATACCCTTTTTAGAAAAAATGTTACCAAGAAAAGCCTTAGATTCTAACCAAAACTCACACTGACTAATTTTTTAAAATAGTTACTTGTCCTTGATGTCTGGAAACACAATCCTCAAATGATCGGTATTTTCCTATTTCCTCCTTGAACATATAATAATATCATCAATTATTATGATTATTAACATATCCAAGTATTGTCTAAATACCCAATTCATGAATTCCATAAATGTGAGTGGAGAATTAGTACACCCGAATGACATCACCAAAAACTCATAGTGACCATATCAAGTCCGCAAAATAGTCTTTAGAATGTTATATTCATCACATCTCAATTGGTGATAACTTGATCCAAGGTCAATCTTAGAAAAGTGAATTACCCTTTCAGGTCGATCAAATTAATCATCTATCCTTGGAAGAGGATACTTATTGTGGCACGCCCCGAGCATACACTCTGAACGTGACCAGTGCCCAAAGATCATTGATTGACTCGAGCGGACCCTTGGGCTAGCTTACTTAACTCAGTGGAAGACAAAAATCAATACTATAGCTGAATAATAAGATTACTGAAATGTTTAAAGATTTAAACATTCAACTTGGGCAAAATGGCAACCCCAGTATTTAACATGAGAATATTGATGCAAAGACCAGTGAACTACTAACAAGTATTTAACATAAGAATAGTAATGAAAACATCATTGAACTACTATCATATAATTGTCTATCTATGGAGCCTTGTAAAACTGAGATGGATGTTGGAACAGACCTCATAAGATACTAATAAACAAAATATCGTAAAAACAATAAAAGGAGTCCTCAAGAATGCAAAGAGGCTAACCACTGATGCTAGAGTGCTCAACTGGATTAACAGTGTGCCGGATGTCAATTTTCATTCCCTGTGTCTGCATTATGATTCAATGCAAGCTAAATGGCATCAGCTAATTGATTATACGAGTATGCGAGTTGGAGTGCTAAAATAACTTATGCTTGAAAATAGTAAGAAAGGGCACTTACCTTGGCTCTGTTCAACTCATGAATAATATTAATCATTAATATTGACTGATTTCAATATAAAACAATTTAAAAAGCAAGTGCAATATAAATAAAAGTTGTTTGAAAACTTGTTGTATATTCTGAATGTAAACAAGGATACAAATAACTCTGAGATGTGTGTGAAAATACAAATAAACTGATGTATATATATATAAATATGGGAGTTTCTCTACCCGACAACCATCACTTAAGAGCTATAATGATGATACATCGATCTACCTTACGCTACCAGCGCATACTACACTCGGCGAAAGGTATAAGACCTAAATTGCCTAATGGATCCACTAGTCTACTGTGAAAATGGTTAACCTAAAAAGTACGACCCTTTTCTACCCATGGTTGCTACATAGTTTATAAGGATTGTGATTTGTCTGAACTCTCCCCCATGTCGGTGCTCAATACTACTCCCAAAATATACCAGCTCTTATGTTGTAAAACATATTAATTCTATGGTTTGAGATTAGTGCTAAAAATACTTAGCTCAGAGGCTATCTTGGAAATCTCCGTTTCCCTACTTGCTTCATTTAGAAAGCTATTTCTCTTTAACTGAAAACTAGCCCCTGGGCTTTTTGGAAATCTTAGTTTGTTTGTTTTTTTCCTTTCTTTTGAAATGTTAAAATATTTTAAGTTCTTATGGGAATAGTTATGTTCCGATATACTTCTTTGAAGAAATACTTCACTTTACTTTGAACTGAACTCGAGCTGAAGTCTTAAAACGACGCATAAAAACATTTTTGAAAGAGATATGAAACTTGAAAGGAACTTTTGCCTCTTATGTCTTCTCCTTACTCAACCTGGTCTTTAAGTCTTAAAACAAGTTTAAAGTATTTTTAATATACTACTGATTTTATGAACTATCTAAACTTGACTCTAACTTTCCTTGAATTTGAAGTTATGGATTCAAGGTTGTAATTTTGTGTTTCTGCATGATTTTTATATGATTAAAAGACATTTAGCATAATTAGAATCATTCGGAAGTGTTTAAACACTTTAGAAGGGCTTAGTTGGACTCAATTAGGAAAACTGGGCGAAAAAAATGTCTATTCATGGGCATCTTGGGTGCTGAGCAAAGTCTAAAGTTCAGAGGCCTCATTCTAGCGCACCGCAGGCGGGCTGCCCCAGGCCCTTTGGCTTAATGGGGTGCATCACACCTTTCATTTTCCAAGTGACACTTGACGAAATTTTCAACTTGTTTTTCAATGCTAAACCCATAAACCTGTATAGTTCTTTTACCAAACCCTTAGGATCATTAGTACCTTCAATACCAAATAGATCTAACTCTAAAAACAACCCCAAATTGCGAATTAATTCAACAACTCAATCAACAAAGATTCAACTATGTTATTCAAGAACATCACTATTCTCATTCAAGCAATTCGAAAATCACTGAATTGAAATAATCTTGGTGTGTATGTGAACTTACCCAATAGTAAAAGATCCCATATACCTTGATAGGGGTCACCCCCAACAAAATCCACTCACAAACCTTGACGTTCTTGGAGAATTCTTGTCTTTTCCCCCTTTCTTTCTTTCTAATTTCTCTTATCTAAGCACTGAGCATGATTATGACTTTCAAAAACTGAACTAAACATAGTTTTTATCCCAATAAACCAAAAAAGCGAAATAGGAAATTAATTGGTGAAGATACTAGTTTGCCCTTCCTTAAATCCGGATTTGGACTTCCCTTACTTCAACAACCAACTTCTAATAGACATATCCCCCTCATACGTTATCAAAAATACACAAACTCGGCGGCATTGGATAATATCTCCAAGGGGTTTCCAATAATGTCAAGAACTACCTCTAACTCATCCAGAGCTAGAAGTTATGGCCGTTTCAAAATGATTAAAAACTCACTTTCTTAACTTAAACAATTTTCAAGTTTTTTCCTTTTCTTTCCAAAAATGAATATTTAATTTCTTAGCTTATTCTTAATTATTTCAAAATTCAAAGATGTTACGTATTGTTAATGGTAACCGTGTTAATTGACGGTAGTCGATGCACATGCAAATCGAACAATTTTTTATTCAAAAAAAAAAAATGGAGCACCTCATGGAGAAATACTCGATTTGTTGTAAGTCTTATCTTACAAATCTTTCAATTTCTCCATTAATTCTTAATTTATGTTGTAGTCACTTGGTGCCATGACCAAGACTGTAGTGCAACCACCCTAACTTTCTGGTTGGAGAACCACTATTACAACCCAACTAAGCAACTAAACTGAAAACTAAGGCAATTAAGTTACAGGAACAAGTTAATTAACTAAACAAATTTGGGATCTAAATACCTAGGATATAAAATTTAATGTACCAAAACATCTAACAAGATCCATAAACCTAGACAAAAAGGGATAAACTAATGAACTATTCAACTATCTAGAACAATGCCTAAGTCCAGAAATGATGGACCTAGACGAAAGAGAATCCCATGGCAGCCAAAAAGAATTGGCTCACCCTTCAATTCGAAGCGATGATCATTGATCTATTAAGAGAGCTTGTCAATAGTCGCATAAAGATGTCATGTACTCAACAAAAATAAGAGCAAGTGCAGTATCAGTACACAACCACGATGTAGTGGTAGGATCATGCGACTATCCCACTAGTTCAATATAAACAAGTCAAACAACATTACAATCACATGTATATATATTAACATCTAATGCATTATCAACATGAAAACCAACAATACGTTTCACTAACTTATCATATCATTTGTCCTCTCATGGAACCCAAACCCAAACAATTAGCTTGCTGAAATGTGGCAATTCGATCCCAAAGCTATGCCAGAATGTGGAAACCCGATCAAGAGATATTCCGCGATGTGGTAATTAGTCGATGTTAGTTATGCTGGAACATGGCAACCGATCCCAAACACATACCATAATCACAATAAAAAATAATCATACATTTACATTATGATTTCATGGCAAGTATCATTTACCTATCTAATTTACAACAAGTATGATCAATATAGAATCATTCATACAGATACAATTATTACAACGAATCAAGAACATGAATATATCACACAAATATAGAATAACAACAATAACCTACCTCAAAACAAGTTTGAAACCCTAAGAAACTTGATCCTTCCTTTTCGGATTCATCCGGCTTGTTCTTTGTCTAGAAAAAATGACGATAACACCGAAATCAACAACCAATCACTAATTACCGAAACTACAACAAATCTATGAACCCTAGATAACACCTATGACCCTAACTAACCAATTAAGGGTTGTTTGCACCATAAAAGCCATAACAATACCCTTCCCCATCAACATTAACCCATTCTATTACGTTTTACAGATCAAAAACTGGGTAAAGATAGTGAAATAGCTTACCTTTAGCCTAAAAATGGTGAAAAAATAGTAGAAATCGTATGGTGATTGTTTTTTAACTCTAAAAGTCAAAAAGTGCATAATGAGGTCTTTTTGGAGCATATTAACGACTTTAACTCGCATCCTGCTTGCCACAAGTGCTTTGCCAAAGCGATCAAATCCCCCACCAGGGCTGAATTCTTAAACAAGTGAGCACACTCAAGAATTTCCAAAATCCCATTTCACAACAAACATCTAACCCACGACGAGCAAAAATTTCCCTTTATGCTAAGTTCGATTCCCTTAGATCTACTTATTCAAATTTAATTTTGTAAAGTTGTATGCGTTCATTAACGAGTTATCTGACTACTCATGTAATCATAATCATAAGTGGTTCATTCGATTGCTACCTAATATCTCTACATTTTAGTGACTTTGATTTCTTCTGAATCAGGATAAGGTTGGAAAGATCCAACTACTACTAAAACGTTTTTCCAACCCAAATTTTCCTCTGTCTGCATTTTAATAACGAAGGGAAGAGTTTGTTACACTTGGTAAGAAGTAATAGATTAGCTTGAGTACCTGGGAGAAGGTCAATGCAAAAGTCTATTTCCCTTTTGAGGTAACACCAGGTAGATCATCGAGAAACACGTATGAAAACTCAGTAATAACAAGGACTGACTCAGGAGTACGAATTAAGAATCCATATCCCTAACTCGAACAAGATGATTTATGCAACAATTAGAAATCATTTTTATAGCTTTAAGAAAAGCGAAGAACTGACTCTTTGATTCCCCCCTTCATACTCTAGGTTAGGTTAACTTACAAACTTAAACTTGACTACTTGGGTTCTAACATATATTGTAACATTTCAGAAACTAGTAAGCTAAACTAGAGCATGACGTGAGGGTTAGAGTCGTAAATAACTCTCGATACTTAATATACATATATATATATATGTGTGTTCGGTTAAAACATCAAGGTACGACCCCCCCCCCCCCAGACCAAATATGGGTCCTTGAGGAAGAACCTTCAAAAGGTAACAAAATTTTTGCATGGCAGTCCAACCACGAGGGGAAACCACAACTAGTGTTATGCCGTATTTTACTAATTTTTGAAAAATCACTTTCTGAAATATTCTAAGTATAAAAATATTTGAGAAAAATACTTATAAAAGAGCCACCACTTAATTTTTAAAAGAGATCAATAAAACTTAGTTTAAAAAGACTTCAAATGATCAAATCATTATAAATTTAGCGAAAATGGGTAAGAGGTTCTTATTTATGCTTCAATAAGGTTTCTAGTCATTTGATACGCCCACAAACACGCGGTTTTTCTATGACTTAGATCAAATATTTGACTATTTTTTGAAAAAATAATTTAACATAAAGAATTATTATTTACAATATTTGATTAACTTTGATAAAAATTATAATATACATGACACATTTATTGTATTATTTGGATTAAAATGCAAGTGGATAGAATTTTAACAAAACTAGATTAATTAGAATTAATTTGACTTCATTTTTAAAAATAATAATTTCAACTAAATTGGTTAATTTAAGCATGAAAACCATTTCCAATTAATTGAAAAATAAATAACAAGTTTTTACTCAAGATGATTAATAAAAAAAGCATGAGATTTGATAAAAATGAATTATATTAAAATAAACTAGCATAAACAATATAGTTCATCTTTTGGGAAATTTCACTAAGCTGTTTAAAGTTAGAGTTATATAAAAATAAACCAAACAAGTATCATAATTCAATAATTCATGAGTAAGAGAGAAAATAAGATTTGGTCCTTTGTTGGGCCTGCTGCACCCGATTTGGGCTTTAGCCATGTTCATGCCATTGTAACCTTGTGTATATACTAAGTGTATATTGATGTATACAATGCGTATTTTGACCCATTTTCCTTTATATCGGGCTGCAAACCAAATATATACACCTTATTTCGACACCTAAAACATGTTATTCTATTTTTGCCTGTATCTTGCTTCAGTCGTACTGTATATCAGTGTATACTGAATGTTTAAAGACGGTATATCAACCCTTTTTCTGCATTATTTGCTTCCGTTTTTGTTCGGATCGATATGGCTGACTTCAATGAATTCAACTCGAAGAAAAGCAATAGTAGAGTCCGAAATGAACCCAAATTGGTGTCACATGTGAGTAAAATAAACGGTACGGATTAATTTATCCAAAATAGTCATAGCACAATAAGAAAAATGTTAAGTTAATAGGAATAACGGAACAAAAAGTACATATTTTTATCTATACTCTTGAGCATACAAGATTATCAAAAATGTTGATCATGATAAATTTTGCTTGACATTACTTCTTATTTCAAAAGTAATTATCCAGTTAAGAAATAAACAAATACAAATAGTATTTCAAAGGGGCTTAACTTCAAGAGTTACCCAACAAACAAAATAGGATCTCTTATATTGAGTTGAAAGAGAAGTACGCAACAATGTAGCAAAAATATGAATCCAACACTAAGAATTTTAAATAATCAAATATCATTGCTTTCAATTTAAAAACATAAACTAGAAAACACATAACATAAGCGACTTAGATAATGCTAAGGGAGAGGTTATGATTATTCAAATTAAAATTACTTAAGGCATGGTGCAATTAAAAACAAGAGAAAGGACCCATTTCATAATGTCTTATTAATTTAATATCAACTAGCCTGTGAACTACACAATGAACAATTACAAAGGATTTAAAAAGATATTAATCAAAACCAAGAAGTAGGGAGAGACTCAAAAAGAAACAAGAACCAAAAATATGCTAAAGTTGGTAAGAAAACAAAACTCAACACTCCAAGGCAACTTGACAAACATCCAACTAGAAGCTTGAAACCAATCAATACTAAAACACAAGGTCAACTTGAAATAACTTGAGTAAAAGACATGTTTGACAAAATTTGAGGTTTATTCAATCGCTTAGACGAGAAAAGAAGAGAACATACTTGAACCTGAAGGGGTCTCATACAATCGATTAGCATAATCATAACAAAAGACAATAGAAAATATGAGGAAATTTCAAACCTTTAAGATATACAATCAAATTCCTTTTCATAAATTGCAAATGAATATCTTTTCTAACTATTTGTCTCAAACCATCTATTTAATACTCAAGAGTAATTGTCTTTGAGATGCAGACAAACAAAGTCTTAAGCATAAAAGTAAATGAAGTAAAGGTAAGGTGGATGTTTTCCTCGAAGATCTTCAACTCTTCTAAATGCTTAAAACCTAGCCTTCAAAGCAAATCCAACTTCCAACCTACATTTGGTTAGAATGTAGGCAATATGTGTTTCAAAATCTACCAAGTTATGAAAGCTAGAACAACATCCTAACAACATCTAAAATGTTTACTCAACATAAGACATAAGTATAAGAGAAAATAACATAGATATAATCATCAATCTCCAACATAAGCATCATATAGTACAAGTCAACATAAGACATAATAAATGAGCATAGGAGATGCATCATGTTCATGGCATAGTCTCTACTTAGACTTTCATGGTTACATTCAACAACCTTAAGTCTTTCATATTACAAGAGAGATACTTCACAAGTCACCTTCAATTATACTTTTGTCATGCAATGATAGCATCTCATACAACCCTCCAAGCTCAACATCTCTCTTTGGTCATTCTTGGACATAAACCACCTTCATTGTAATGTAATCATGTTAATAGTCTATATACTTGGTATAATCATAAGCTTATTCATCTTAAGGGAATCATGATTCTAGGTGACATCAAAGCAAACTTGTGCAATTTATGAAAGGCATCTCATACTACCCTTCACACCTAGAATAGACTTAAAGTCATACTAGCGACATTAAACTTCTTAAGATTTACAACTGTAAGACCTAAGAAGTTAAATATAGGAGGGTCCTGCTAATCCCACTCTGAGCACGGTCCTGCTAGTTTCATTATGTGTGAGGGTCTTGCTAATCCCATTATACAGGAGGGTCTTGATAGTCTCATTATCCAAGAAGGTCTTGTTAATCCCATTATGAGGACGGTCCTGCTAGTCCCATTATCCAGTAGGGTCTTGCTAATTCCATTATGAGAAGGTTCCTATTAGTACCATTACACAGGAGCGTCTTGTTAGTCCCATTATACAGGAGGGTCCTACTAGTCCCATTATCTTTGAGGGTTCTACTAATCTCATTATCTAGAAGCGTCCTGCTAATCCCATTATCCAGGAGTCTCCTGCTAGTCCCATTATTCTGGAGGGTCCTACTAGTCCCATTATCCTAGAGGGTCCTGCTTGTTCCATTATCTTGGAGTGTTCTGCTAGTTTCATTTTCCAGGAAGGTCCTGCTAATCTCATTATCTATGAGGGTCTTGCTAGTCCTATCATCCATGAGGGTCTTGCTAGTCCCATCATCCATGAGGGTCCTATAATCCCATTATAAGGAGGGTCATTCTAGTCCATTATTCAGGAGGGTCTTGCTAATATCATTATCCGGGAGGATCTTTCTAATCACATTATTCAGGAGGGTCCTGTTAGTCCCATTTGTAACGCTTCGAATGTCTAAGACATGTTCTTGCCTAGCATAGGGTAAAGAGGTTTAGACACTATTTTAAAGTCATAAATAATGAATATACATTATTTTGGAAGTTTAGAAATCAAAACGTTAAGGAACGCCAATGATGTCTGGTACACTAATTACATAAATTAGTGTGATGCCTTGATTGTTTGAAAGACATGTTGATGGTTTTACCTTGGTGATATGATGAGGAAGAACTTAGGTGTCAAAGATAGGTTTATGGAAGCAAGGTCAAGTGGGGAGTGCCAACCTTATAGGGCAAGCCAAATCCAAGAGGCCAAGGCTTCCCCAAAAGGGAGGCTACTGCCTCACCCTTCACGGGCATGACCATGGCTCGTGGGATTAACCACAACCAAGGTGGGGACCTTGTGAAGAGGCCTTATCCATGGGTGGAGTACTTAGGGAATACTAGCTAGTGTCCAAGACACCAAAAGCCACTTCAGGACTCGTGGGGAACTTGGCGGAGGGCAAGGGGCTTCTGTGAAATGCCTTAACAAAAAGAGAGGCAAGGTGGCCAGTGAGGGGAAATATACTGTCTAAGAGCACCACGAGCCACTTGACGGGCCGAGATGCATCTTCACGGAAGGGGAAAGGTCCTTAATGGTCTTGATTTTGTGCAAGAAATGAAAGAGGCTCCTTTGGAGGATCTACAACCTCCACTTGTAACGACCCCCACCACGACCCATCAAGCCCTTCACGAGCCATGAAGTTTGACGGGGTCTCACAGTGAAGTTAGGTTGGACTTTACTTTTGGAAGTTCAACTTAGTGAGGGGTAGTGTGTGTATTTTAGGGGTGCACTATATATTGACTTTACGTCAATTTTCAATCACTTTTCCACTCCAAAACACTAACTCAAATTGAAACCCAAATTGCTCTCACTTCTGTCTACTTTCTCTCTCTGCATTAATCCTCCATTGAAGAACAAGAATCTTGAGGAAGAAGATAAAGTCTCCAAGATTTTTACTCAATTTTTGGGGATAAAGCTTAATTAAGGTATGGTTTCTTCACTCTCGGGATTCCTTTACCCAAGAGGTCCTCCCAAAGTTTAATTTGAATTACCCAAATTCTTAGGGTTTTCTCTACAAATCGGTTTTCTTCTAATGTCGAAACTTATGATTGATTATGTTAAATTACGATTGCCTACAACTAATTTAGCATAGATTTTTGTGTAACTGATGTTAATTGTGGAAAATTTTCATTTATCACGTCCTCTCTCTAATTTCCCCAAGTCTTGGTTCTTACTTATGAATTGAAGAGGAATTGTGAATGTGTTGATTATTCTAGTCATCTTATTCAACCTTTGGGCTTCCTAGGGACTTTTATTGATGGGATTAGACCTAATGCTTAAAGAATTCATGATGAACTCTTCTCCCCTAACCCTAGGTTATTTAATTGAAGTTAATTTGGATAATGATGATACAATTGATTTTGTTCTTGGGTTAATTAATATTGGATGATGTTATTATACCAATTGTTGGATGTGATTTTTTTGGTCGATGGTAAGACCATGATGATGGCTTTGGAAGGGGAAAGGTAAGACTTTGTGATCCTCAAACCTTAACTCTATTGTGATAAATTATACCTAATGATGCCGATTCAATTGATGTATGTGTGTTGTGGTTTGATTGATTAGGATGGTAAGATGTTCGTATTGAAATGTCTTATCTTATAAATTGTGAGATCATGTTAAGGTTGTAATGATATAAGGATGATGTTGATATATTTTTGTGCATTACTATGATATGGTATATGGTGTTGATCTTACTATGAGGGATTTATTAAAGGATGAATTCTCATACACTTCGTAATGAGCTAATTATAATAATATATGATACGCTCAAACTTACTTCTCAAATAAGAAGTAAAGCGGTCGTGTCAAGTAAATAACCCAACTAGTGAGGTTGGGATCGTTCCCATGAGGAAAATAGTCTAGACTTAACTTCAATCTATTATTACTTTTGTTTAGTCAATTACTTCCTTGTAAAGTAAAACAATAAAAGGGGGGTTTCGATTTCTAATGAATGAAAATAACTAACGAAATTGAAAGAGACACTTAACAGCTTTGAATGTTGGAGTTTAATCAATTAATCAAAGTAACTAGGGTTTACGTGTTCCTCACAGGTTCATAACTGGATAATTCGAACTATAACAATTCTTTCCTAGTATCTTGCATGCAAAGTGATAAGTTATGTATTTCTAAATCCTTGGTCCGGCATCTAGAAAATCTCACTCCGCACCTTGGTCCGGCTACGTGTGTTGCTATCCTAACCCTTATCTTTACCTCATATTAAGCATCGTATTTGATATTCTAGAATTCATGATGAACTCTTCTCCCCTAACCCTAGGTTATGAATTGAAGTTAATTTGGATAATGATGATACAATTGATTTAGTTCTTGGGTTAAATAATATTGGATGATGTTATTATACCAATTGTTGGATGTGATTTTTTTGGTCGATGGTAAGACTATGATGATGGCTTTGGAAGGGGAAAGGTAAGACTTTTTGATCCTCAAACCTTAACTCTATTGTGATAAATTATACCTAATGATGCCGATTCAATTGATGTATGTGTTTTGTGGATTAATTGATTAGGATGGTAAGATGTTCGTATTGAAATGTCTTATCTTATGAATTGTGAGATCATGTTAAGGTTGTAATTATATAAGGATAATGTTGATATATTTTTGTGCATTACTATGATATGGTATATGGTGTTGATCTTACTATGAGGGATTTATTGAAAGATGAATTCCCATACACTTCGTAATGAACTAATTATGATAATATATGATACGCTCAAACTTACTTCTCAAATAAGAAGTAAAGCGGTCGTATCAAGTAAATAACCCAACTAGTGAGGTTGGGACCGTTCCCACGAGGAAAATAGTCTAAGACTTAACTTCAATCTATTGTTACTTTTGTTTAGTCAATTACTTCCTTGGAAAGTAAAACAATAAAAGGGGGGTTTCTATTTCTAATGAATGAAAATAACTAATGAAATTGAAAGAGACACTTAACAGCTTTGAATGTTGGAGTTTAATCAATTAATCAAAGTAACTAGGGTTTACGTGTTCCCCACAGGTTCGTAACTGGATAATTCTAACTATAACAATTATTTCCTGGTATCTTGCATGCAAAGTGATAAGTTATGTATTTCTAAATCCTTGGTCCGGAATCTAGAAAATCTCACTCCGCACCTTGGTCCGGCTACGTGTGTCTCTATCCTAACCCTTATCTTTACCTCATATTAAGCATCGTATTCGATATTTGACTAATTTATTACCTCGTACCAATCAATACTAGCCTATTAGATAGTATACACTAAATCTATGTTGATAATTCTTTTCCTATTATCTACCTCCTTGGTCTGGCAAGTACCGTTAAGGCGAGTTCTAACATTGGCCATCCTTTAAAAAGACTTCTAAGCGAAAGAATTATTAATACATGCAAGACACTATTCTAGAATTGTTATTTTAGTTAGGTTTTATCTCATTATTTGCCTATGGTTCCCACAACCCTAGTTATGGATTTTAGTTACCCATAGTCATAGTCACAATATTCAAATATATTAGATAAGAATTCATGTACTTACTTCAATGAGAAAGAGTAAAATCCGAATGTTCACTTGATTAATCAACAGAAATCACCCACAATCAATGATAAAAGTCTCAAGATAATCAATAATCTCTCAAAGAGTCTACAAATTAATCAAGAATCAAACACTAATACACAGAGTCTAATAATGATCCAGAGTCTAACCTCGAAAATGAGGTTTTTCGAACTATTTATAGAAAATAAAAACCTAATTAAACAAGGAATCTATTTGTTGGAAATCTGTCAAAACGCGGCTGGGTCGACGGAACTCGCGATTGACCATCGTGGTCACGACGGACCATCATGGACTCCGTCGTCCCATACTTGTGTAATTTCTTCTGTTGCTCTTTTCATACCCTCGACGGCAAGTATAACGGACCGTCACAAACACGAAGGTCCATCGAGGGTCTTCGTTCCAAAATACTTCAACTCTTGGAATATGGGTCCTGGGATTACTTCTCTGAACTTGATGACGAACCTGCAGGACGGACCGTCATAGACACGACGGACTGTCATGGACTCTGTAACCCCACACTTGGTCAAACTTCCCCATCTTCCTTCAGCAGCTGCACTATGCTGCCACCTACAGACCGTCACCAGCACGACGGACCGTCACAAGCTCCGTAGGTGGTCTCTTCTGCATTTCTTCGCTCAAACTCTCTGATTCATGTTTGGACAGATTTCCTGCAAATAAAGAGAAAATTATATAAAAATTAGCACAAAAAGGCTTTTGGACACACTAAACTTACGGAAAAAGTATTAATAATACCGTGAAACCACGGTATATCAACACCCTCAACTTAAATTCGTTGTTTGTCCTCAAGTGACGCACTATGACTCAATACAAAATCTTTGTACAATAGTATCCATGTTTTATCCTTTGCAATTATTTAGCTATCAATCCCGATTAATCTCATCATATTTATGCATGCTATCACTATTAGGCTTGAATTATGTGGGATCAGAACATGACACAGACTCACCTGCACTAACACCGGTCCTCTTCAATTTCTCACCGAGGTGCTAACAATTCCGGTATTGCAACTAGTGTCCTCACTTCAAAACAAAATCCTCATTTTTCACACAATGATTTCAGTTTAAGTATAAGGATTACTTTTCAACACGCGCTCTCAGAACAAAGTCACACTCATTCATACATATTGCCATAAGCTTGCCCTTATTTTCACTGCCTTAAGTTCACTATACAACCCTTAGGATCACGATAGGACTTTCTTAGCTTGTAACATAGGCTCAGGGTCAGGTAGGGTATATTTAGGTATACTTTACTGACTTTTTGCCCTCCTTGACATATCGTCTAAACCTACCATTTTCTATCATTTCATCTCGCCCATTTTCTCATATTCTTTCACCTTGCTATTTTCTTTTCTTTCTTCATTTGTGTAAGTGACTCTCTTCTTCTCTTACTTGTATTTCTTGTATATTTTTCTTTTTCTTTACTTTTCTTTCATCTAATTCTTGAGTCACTTTACTTTTGTTCTTTCTCTCTCTTTGTTCTTTCAACCCCACTTTCTAGAGGATTCCTTATAATAGACACCCTCAACTTATGCTTTTTGCATAAGCTGAGGTGCATATGTCCAAGGAGGGACCAGGGCCAACACATTATTCCAAGAAAAGATCAGTTGGGGTGAAAAAGAAAGGTCTAATTTAAGCTCAGATCATTTGGATCAAAGAAGGATAAATTTCATTTGGTTTTTTATTTTATTTAGGCTAAAAATGGGCTATATTGAATAAGGGCCTATGAGCCTTTCCTAATTGTCTATTACAACTTACTTTTAGCAGGACTAACCAGGTAAGTTCTAGCTCAGTACAAATAGTGGACTATTCAAATCTTCCTCACACTCACTTGACATCTCATCACTATACCAGATTATCAGGCACCTAGTTCAAATTTTAGACTTAGGGTAATGCAATGGTGTACCTCCATGTCAGGCTTAGAGCCACACATTTATCAGTTACTATGCCTAGTCGTGCATCATTTTCCAATTTATCAGGATATCATTTCAGCCATCATGCTTCAGAATTGAACTATGTACAAAAGATATTGACATGCCGGTTCAACAGAAAAAAGTAATCAGTCTTTTGGGGGAAAAGAACACAGGCAAGAAAACCCCAAAAGAGGATAGTGAATTGGGCTACTCAGACTTCGCCCTAACACTCACTTTCCATTTACCCCACCCCTAACAAAAAAACATGCAATTGTCCCCAATGTATAAAAAAATTTAAATACTAGAGTGGTAGGTGAAGCAAACCTGTGGCGCAAAGTGCCGTTGATCAGCAAACTGGTGGGTCCGGTTCCCCGGAATCCACGTCCTCTGCAATCTAGACACCCTAAGTGGTGTCCTCACAACACCCGCACTATCAGTAGTGCCTCCTACTATCTCCACAGTTCAAAGAGTCTACCAATTAATCAAGAATATAACACTAATACACATAGTCTAATAATGATCCAGACTCTACACTCAAAAATGAGGTTTTTCGAACTATTTATAAAAAATAAAAACCTAATTAAACAAGGACTCTATTTGCTGGAAATTTGTCAAAACGCGATTGGGTCGACGGAACTCGCGACGGATCGTCGTGGTCACGACGGACCGTCATGGACTCCGTCGTTGACTCCGTCATCCCATACTTGTGCAATTTCTTCTGCTGCTTTCTTCATACCCTTGACGACAAGTATGAAGGACCGTCACAAACACGACGGTCGGTCGAGGGTCTTCGTTCCAAAATACTTCAACTCCTGGGTACTGGGATTACTTCTCTGAACTTTATGACGAACCTCCAGGATGGACTGTCATAGACACGACGGACCGTCATGGACTCCGTAACCCCACACTTGGTCAGACTTTCCTATCTTCCTTCAGCAGCTGCACTATACTGCCACCTACGGACTGTCACAAGCACGACGGACCGTCACAAGCTCCGTAGGTGGTCTCTTCTGCATTTCTTCACTCAAAATCTTCGCATTCATCTTTGGACAGATTTCCTGCTTAAAAAGTGGAACTTATATAAAAATTAGTACAAAAAGGCTTTTGGACACACTAAACTTAAGGAAAAAGCATTAATAATACCGTGAAACCACGGTATATCAATATACAAGGAGTAGTCTCTTACTACCTAAACTAAGTTATGATTATTAGCGAAAGATATTTCAAAAAGGGACTTTAGCTTAGCACCAAGTGAACTTGACAATGAGAGGTGTTGTGTTCCCTGGAGGGATAATTCACCCTATTGTTCCACATGAGGTGTTGACTCCTTTATGGGGGATACTCACCCTATGGATTCTCATGAGATGAGGCTCCAATTGTCAAGTGGCATGTAGAGGGTTCATACATATCTCCTAGTTCTTGAACTATGTTTCCCCAAAAGGAAGACTAGCTGGTAGATCCACCTACAAAGCTACGTTTATGTTTGGTTTTAGTTTGGCCGGTAGACCACCTTCGATCGGTGTAAGGTTTTACAACACCAGATTCCACACTTAGCTCTTGTGGTCTATGTTGATTAAGTCACATGTTCCCTAAGTTAAAATGAAGTAGTGAAGTACAAACCAACTAAGGTGACTTGAGAGGTTTGACTTAGCTTAGGTAGGGGTATGGGACACTAGCTATGCCTTGCACTTTTTTGCCTTGAGGGAAACCTTTGGACGATGTTCTTATGTATGTATATGATGATAATTGTATATGATATGTATATGATGATCTTATACATTTATGATACGACATGATGGTTGGTTTCACTTATGAATATGTGTTTGGTCTCTAATTCTAAGGTATGATTATATGTACTCTTAAATGTCATGCTATGTGAAGTTAGATGTTTGTCATTATTCTTTTTGAGTCTACTTGATTGTGTAAGGTTATGGGGATTTGTTTGATCAATGCACTAGTTGACTTAATAAGGGTTCATGGGTAATTGTCTTGCTTTGGTTATGCTGTAATGAAATCTTATCCATGCTTGTTACTTTTATAACTTCATGAAAAAGTTGTCTTTGTTATGAATCCAATTATGTCATATGCATGTTGACTTGACTAGACTTGGTATTGTTGGTTTTGTGATATACATGCTTTGTACTTAATGAATTGGTATGATCTTGTTGAATGTGCAGAAGGCTTTTTCAAAGTACATTGCATACCTTTATGAATTGTCCTTTTTAAGCATGATTTGATAATGTATGTGCATATGGTCTCATAATTAGTACAGGTGGCGTACTAACCCCATTTTTTCCCTTTTTCCCAAACATTTTAGGTTCCGGTCGTTAAAAGACTTTCGAGACGACTTTGAAAATTACTTGGATTCTCAATTATCCAAGTTGGATAGGTTCTCACTTTCTGAGGGAAATGTCAATATCAAACTTATGAAGTTGTTCTAGTTTTAAGACTCTTATGTTCTTTCCTTTTTATTTGCGTCGTAAACATTGTATAGCCTATATGTGGCTTTATTACATTGATGTATGGGCTAGGCCAAAACTGGTATACTCTTGTTAGATGGTTATGAGATGAGACATCCATTTTGGACTATGTTATATCTTATATGTCTATATGAAATAAAAGTAGAAGACTATGTAATTATCCTATACGAAGGGTCTATGTATACTCGATATAATTATTATGTGTGTTTAGAGGTCTATGTAAACCTCAATGTAGAAGTAATAAAAATTTATTGCAAGCTAATAGGCTAGTCTGAGTCCTTAAAGATGACGACGACGCCGGTTACGTCTAAGGGGCGGTCCCCGAATCTGACACCAGTATCCAGGAGAGTCCTTCTAATCCCATTATGAGGAGGGTCCTGCTATACTAAATTTATTACTTAGAAAGATCTTGCTTAACGGAATCTTTAAATAGAATCACTAGGACAATTATTTTGCACTAGTTTGCACCAGAAAGAAAAAAAAATTATTAAGATGTTAGCATAAATGAGAAATACTTATCCAAAAAACAATTGCAAGACACAGATGCAATTTTAGCATAAATGAGAAATGCATATACCAAAAAAATGCAAGACACAGATGCAATTAGTGTGTTTGTTCCTTAGAAATGGAAGATGATAGAGTGTGTGTTCTCTAAGGTTATAATGTAAGTAGTGTTATTATTCCCTAGAAATGAGGGCGTTTATTTTAGGACCATTGGAGATCTTTTTTATTTATCATTTTTTTTTGTTTTTTTTCAAATGATCCAATTTTCAATATTCAAGTATATAAAAATTTTATTCCATGAGACCGAGCCATATTGTAAGACTGCCTACGTATCTCGTACACCAAAAATCAGGTCAAACATAGTTCATAAAAATAAAAATAAAAAATTATTATTCCTACAAAATATTTCTTCCGAGAAATAAATCAATTCATGGTTGAGAAAATTTTGACTTTAGTTGATAACAACAATTAGCATGATGCATATGAGTCATCTTCAACTATATTTTGACAAAGTGGAGGTCAAGTTTGAGTAATATCTACAATTTCAAATGGTATCTAGAATATACTTAAGTTTTTACATAATGATTTCATCTTGCCTAAGTTAACGGATATAATAATTAATATTCTCAACTTTCAACTGTCTTGACAACAAATGAGGTCCTACTCCATACAATAGAAGTGTTCTGATCTTAGGACCTTTTTAAGGTCACTCACACTCAAAAAGATCTTTAATCCATGAGATTAAGATACCATATGCTTTGCCCTTATGTAAGTACCCATTGATGTGACAACATAAAAATGAGATCAAATAGGACTTGTTATTGGCACATAGTGTA
Organism: Solanum chilense; assembly: GCA_032847665.1. Classification (NCBI taxonomy): domain Eukaryota; kingdom Viridiplantae; phylum Streptophyta; class Magnoliopsida; order Solanales; family Solanaceae; genus Solanum; species Solanum chilense. Next base: position 42,910,631 of record CM064973.1, read on the forward strand.
GGCTTAGATAAATGTAGGATATTCGTTTGTGATCAAGTGACTATTTCCTCATCAAATTTTGCACAACTTTTAGTATATTTTTATCATTTTCACGTTTGACCTTTGCTTTCTTGAAATATTTTCCCCGTTCAGTTTTCTTGTTCTTTCTCATTTTCTCTCCTTTTTGTTGGAGATTTTTCATTTTTTTATTCTAGTTTTTCTTTGTCATTTTTCTTGAACTTTCACATATTTGATCTTTTCACTTTGGCATCCAACTTAGGTCTTTGGCGCTGTATATCTAATTGATAGCGCACACATGGAGGTGAGATCTAAAAATAATGCATTTATGCACTAAAAAAAGTTGTAGTTATTCAAATAAAAATGTTTGAGGCACGAAATGGGAGTCCTATGAATAACATGTCATTTTGTAAGCTTGAAAGGCACAATCGGATAAAAGGAAACCTATAATCATTTCCTAAGTTAAATGTTTCTCAAAGTTTCGCTTCAACTAATATTTAGGCATAGTTCTAGATCAAAAGTAATTCCATTGAATTTTATATCTAAGCTCACCTAACAATACGCATGAAACAATAAAACGTCTAATTTGTTTTAACCTTGACTTTATGCAAAACAGTTTCTCAAGTATTACATAAATATATCAAGAGATACCAAAAGAAGTTTATAGGTAACAATAAAGTTGGCCTTTCTTGTCAAATAGTTTAGCAGTTCATTATTTTTTATGTACATTTCTAAGTATGTTGATACCAACCAAGTCACTATTTTTCTACAGAAAAAAAATCCAATTTTTTTACCTAGTTTTTATGAGGAAGACTTTTAAAAAAATTTAGTAGCTGACCGAACTCCAAAATAAGACCGCTCACGTATCTTGTGATTGAAGAATCAGGTTTGCGTAGTTCAGGAATATTGTAAACAAAATATTATAAGATATACTTCTTCTTTTTTTAAATAACTTTTTTCTAAAAGATCACTGAACCCGAGGAGGGTTGCCTAAGTATCTGATCGAGTTGAGAATCAGGTGTGCGTATGTTGACACCCAATTTTGACCGACCTTTGACTATTTTTAGGAATACTATTTGATTAAATATGTATTTTAAATTTTAGAATTTTTAGTCCACTTTGCTTGAAAATTATATGTTTTAGTATGTTTTACTTTATAAATTTATCGTAAATATTACTAAAATTATTAATGAATTTTAAATATTTTAAAATTTAAATGATTTTTTTCAATTATATAAAATATTTTAATATATGTAGTACTTTAATTAAATAATAATTCCTACGCTTTCCTTAAATTTTAAATTCTAGCCTATTCTATCATAATTTCTTTCAATTCTAGCCACTCCAATTAGAGTTTATTTCAATCATAGCCCCTCTTTCATTCCAATTCTAGCCAAATTTTATTGCAATTTTAGCCATTCCATATTCAATCCAATCTGATTTCAAATATATCTCATCTTTTAATCTCATCCATCTATTTTATTAATCAAATCTTAACCCTTTATCTCTTAAATCCTACGGTCAAGATTTAATCTCCTATTCTTTCTAAATTCTAATACCCTAAAAGACCAAACCAAAAAAAAACTCACTCTCTCTTCCTCCCCTCCTTCTCTCCAGCCGCTTCTCTCTCTCTCCCCATCCTTTCCGGCGAGCCTTCCTTCTCTTTCCGCCGCCTCCCTCCATCTCTCTTTCCCTCCATTCTTTCCGGCGAGATCCTCCATCGTCGTTGAAGCCAGCAGCCACTGGCAGCCATCGCATCTCCCCTCTCCGTCTCTCCACATTCTTCTCCTCCCTCTTCTCCTCCCTCCTCCCTTCTCTCTTTTCTCTGGCAGCGAGCAGCTCCACCGGCGACCTGCCAGGTGACAAGCAACAGCCAGCAGCCAGGCGAGGCCATGGCAAATAGCAGCTTCAATCGACGAGCAACAGCGAAATCCAGTGACCCCTCTTTCCTCTCCTCGACTCCTCTTCCCCGTCCATATCTGTCCATCTCTTCCTTTCTTCTCCGCTTTCATTTTCCCATCACTGGCAGCACTCAGGCGAGCTGGCAGGCACCAGCAAAGGAAGACGGACAGAAGCTCCAGCCACCAGCCGCCTCCCTTTCCCCTTCTCCCATCGCTCCTCTTCTTCTTCTCCCTTTCTCCGTCTCCCTCTTCCCCCCTTTCCTCTCCCATTTCCCAATCTGTCTTCCCCTTATTTTTCTCCTTTCTTTTCTTCTCCTTTTGCGGCCAGCAACTAGCGAGACAGCAGCTCGCTTTTCCTCTCTATTTTCCGGCAAAGGCAGCCGCTCAGACGTACCAGCAGCAGATCAAAACCAGCAGCTCCAATCAGCCCCAACAGTGACAAGTTTGGCCATATATTCAGGCAAGAACGACATCGAAATCCGGTGAAACTCAAAGACGGATCTTAGCAGATTCGTCCAGGTTCGATTACTCTATTTAGTTTATTATTCAATCTCCTAATGTTATTATTTTTTCAATATATAAAATTTTTAGCATGTTTAATTTGGAAAAAATAAGTGTCTTCAGCTTGAGTATTTTCGTTTAGCTTCTTTACTTGTCATTTAATCTTAGAGTAGGTTCATTGTATTATGTCATTTGGTCTACCAAAATAATTATCGTTGGAATGAGCTACCCATATGATTTGATTATCAAATATTCCCTCTTGATGTAATGTAAAAAAAAAAAAAAATTGGTGATTTATTTTACCTCTCTGTTTTCACTCCGTAATCGATTGTAAACCTTTTGAAATTAGAATAATTGGTTGTCTAGCTTAATTATGGCATACAATGCATTGGGTAATTGGTCATGAAATGTTGTTATAATTGTTTCTTTGTAATTCAATTTTTGTTAGTACATTATATGTGATTGACTTCTTTCCATCTATCATAACCTATGGAGTAAGAGTAATTTTGTAACTTCGTATTTGAATCACTTGATTGTCTTTTCGGAAATGGTATACTAGTTTGAGTTATAACTTAATTTCAATCCAATTTAATTTATTTAGTTGAGCTCATTAAGCTTAGGATTTGCTTATGGTAAGTATATATTGATCCAGTTGTGATTTGTTACGGTGTCTTTTAAATGGTATTTGTTGATTTCTTGTATCCTTTAAAATATTATATTCATCTTTAGTTGATTATTTATTACCTTGATTAACTTTAATATTCTTACATGTTGTATTTTTAGAAAAAGTGATATTTAATTAAGTTAAGAGAATTGCATTGATTTCTTACTTGCTTATTTATGGTAAAATAATATTTTCTGATTTTGGCTTCTTTTTATTTAGGGAAAATATATATTACTCTTCTTATTTTATTACTTTCTTATATTTGGTAAAATATTTAAATAATTTGGCTGATTTGACTTCCTTCAAAATAAGGAAATAGTATTATAATTGATTCCTTAATTTATTTATTTCCCTTATTAAGTGCACCCCTCTTTGCTATATAAATAAGACCCCTTTTATTCATTAAAAGATGAACTCACAACTCATACACTCATTCACTCTCAATCACAAATTCTCTCATCACTCTTCCTTCTCTCATTGCTCTCTTGCTACTCTAACAATACATTATGATTCCGATAAACATTCAAGTGTTCTTCTTCTCTACTTTGCCATTTTGCTTTTGTTCGAGTAAAGGTTGGATCAACTTGTTTGCATTGCTACCATTCCTAATCTACTTAACCGTTATTTGATTTCTTTGACAGGTTTCAAACTTGAAGTTCAAGTTGAAGATTAACCATGAAGAAAGATTTATTTGTTTATTTGAATCTATATATTTTTTTCTTCTTATTTTATTTATTTGAATGTTGTAAAATTTGTAACTCTAAAGCTCATATATAAATTTATTTGGGGGATCGTCTAAGGGAGGGGGATTTACATGCCTACTTGTTCATTGTAATTTTTTTTTTAAAAAAAAGTTAGAAATCATGCCTATAGGTTTATCTTTAACCACCTAAAATTATTGTTTGTAGGTGTTATAATCTAACCAATTTTCAATTTGCTTGACGCTTTGTTAATAAGTCTTAAAAAATAATAACTAGATTCCATTAATTTTGAATGTTAAAATCAAATCATAATTTAGTAGGCTGATTAGGTGTTTTAAAAATGTTATAACTTTTAGCATTATCTTGTCATGTAGAAACCAGGCCTAAGGATTAATTTGTTCATATGATTTAGATTTACAAAATCATGCATACATGTGTTACTAAAATTAGTTAATATTTGTTCTTTTTTTAAGATTTCTGCACTCATGATGCAATATGTCGTTTTCTTAAAATAATAATATTAAATTAGAATCATTTCATGCACTTAACAAATTACTTAGCTTTTAAAATATATGTCATAGTAAAACCTTTGCATTTAATAAATTTACCACCTTAATGTGCTACTAGTTTTTTTTCTTACTTACAAAGTTTTGCAACATAATTATCTTAAAAGTCATTATTCAATCTTCCTTTAAAACTGTCACGACCCAAAACGAGTCGTGAATGGCACCCACACTTACCTCCTTAGGTGGGCCAACCAACACATCTAAAACCCCAACATATACCAATAGTTCAACTATAAATAATATAAATAATGCGAAAGCTCCAAAAGATACTAAGCAACCAATTTAAATAAGTTTCTAAAGTTTAATACTTATCATCCCAAAATCTGATAGTCATCACATCAAGGACATTTAATCTCCAATACTAAATCTAAGAATATCGAATACACTAAAATAAAGAATAAAATGGTATGTGTCCAAAAGTATAGGACATCATGTCGTGACCGAGAGAATCCAACACGAGCTTGAATGGATAGCTCACCCTGAAACTTGATATGCGGGAGGCTGGCTAGAGCTGAGGGAAATCAGAAGTCATAGGTACACTCGCTGCATTTCATAAAAGGAAAACAAAGAAGAAAACAAGTAGGACTCAGTACGAGGCAACATGTACTGAGTAAGTATCATCGGTCAACCCAAAATAGTAACTAATATACAAAGAATAATAGTATGAACTCAACTATAGCACTTAGCATGTGATAAGCAACAAACAACATGAACAAGTGTCAATAACAATAAAGTAAGCACGTATTAAGTCAACGGTATCAAGATCACACATGAGGACCCATGCCTCCAAACCAAACCATTTTGGGAGTTGAGTTCTTTGAGATTGAATATCTTCACGTGACACTCCGATCCAAAAAATACCGTGTCGGAATGTGACACTCCGATCCAAGAATACCGTGTCGGAACGTGACACTCCGATCCAAGAATACCGTGTCGGAACGTGACACTCCGATCCAACAATACCGTGTCGGAACGTGACACTCCGATCCAACAATATCGTGTCGGAACGTGACACTCCGATCCAAGAATACCGTGTCGGAACGTGACACTCCGATCCAATTATACTATTAATTTATCCTTTATTATCACCGCCTTCAATTCATTGTTATATTATTTTCATCAAGCCTTCTTTATTCAAGGCATCACTTCGATAGATAGGATTAGAGAATATAAATTCTACGGTCTCAGGATTTCAGACCAATCACAAACCGCACAACCAAATCACACAATCACACAGTCAAGTACATAGAGAACTTCACAATATCATTCAAGGCATATCAATCACTATTAAGAGTTTACTATCAAATAGTATAAACCATAACCTACCTCCACCGAAGAATCGAAGTCAAGTAAGCAACTTCTTCAATGCTTTTTGTTTCCTCAATGTCTCTGAATCTTCCCAATCTATAAAGTATATGATATTTCTAAGTAGACATACTCAATTGTATATCAAGTTTCAACATTGATTTCAATTAATAGGTCAAATCCTATATATCTTTAATTTAAGACTAAGCTTAAGTCTCAATTTCTTTAATATTATAAATGTAATAGAACACACATAAGGTTTAATTTTCCATCTCAATATATCATAATTCCATTCATAATATGATATACAAATCCATAATATTATTAAAATGAATTCCACTGGTTACGGACCAGCGACAACCAACACCTTAATTGATCGTTAATCCAAAGTCAATTCATTAACTAACCAATCATTATTCTTCACTAATTATCCAGCAATTCTTATCTTTTCCAAGTCCAAGAACGTTAACAACATTTACCATTTGCAATTTAACTCACCACTCCATTCTCTTCTTTCCATTCACAAACTAATTCAATGTAATAATAATAATTATATAATATCTACATGCATGACATTCCAACTCCACCAACGGCCTTAACGATAGCCATACAACATCACATTTAATAGACTAATAATAAATTTCCTTAATTATCAAACAAACATCTACGTTGCCAAGAAAACTTTTTCATTCAACCTATTTTCAACCAAACAAACTAAATATAATAATATTATCCATCAACTAAAAATTAATAACATTATTATATTATTACTAAGCAACACCAACAATTATGTCTATATATTCTCTCATCTAATTACTTAATAATTTCTATTCTTCTTTTCAATCATCAACCTAAATTCTATTCCAAATTTCAAGGCACTTTAGTAGGTATTAAATCCACTCAAATTACACACACTAATATTAACAATTTGACTTATCAAATCAATATTTACATATGCATACAAGTATTAAAATATGATAAAAATCTCTATACCTGAAGTCGTCCGTCAAACTTGTCGGCAGTGCCAAGAACCGAGAGAATAGGCGCATGTTATCTGTCCTCTGATAACTAAACAATAAAACCCTTCTTTCTTTTATTTAATTAATTTATATATGGGTAGAAATTATGGATTAATAAAATATTAGATCCTGTTAATTTTAGTATTATCTTCTTTAACCATCAACTAAATTAATTATTAAAACTACCTTATTAATTTTATGATTATAATTATGAATAGTCCAAAACACCAACTTAAATCTATCACAAAGTATTTTCTAACATAAAAATTTCTAGTGCCCAAACCGACTTCACGGGTTGTTATAATAGATACCAATTTACCCATCGTTCGTCCTCGAACGATAAAAGGAAGGCAAGGCAAGAAAGGATAGTTATCTCAATGATTATTCCAAAATATTAATACCCATTGTCTCATCTCAATAGTATCAAAAACTAGAGATCTACACCTCCCCTCATAGAATGTCTTTAATATAATTGCACACATACTTGGTTTATCAAACTCCACATTCATTGAAGTCAACACTCTTAATAATAACAAAACGTATAACTACATCGATCGTCTACCTTACTCTCAAACCATCATTAGTATCAAAGTATGCTTATCAAATACATGTTCAAACTATGACTATCTCTTTCTATAGCATTTCCTGACAGATACGAGTCCCAAATAAGGCCTATAGCACTAATTTCAAATGTGATAGTACCTTTTCATTGAGACAAAACTATTAAATCACACCCAAAGTCAACTATACACCACTTTCACATACCATGCTTAAGGTACCATTTTAAACCATTATATATATCATGCCAACACTTAGAAAAATTCTTTGTCACTCAAACTATTCTGTATACTATAAGCTCATAACCTCTATTAACCATCAAATGTCCATGTAACACACCTTAACATTCTATGAAGTCCCATCAATAGAGTAGTATTAACCCAACTTTATTCTTAATAACCATGTAGAATTATATCTCACCTTTTACATCATTCTTAAGTCTTCTATCCTAATTTGAGCAATCTAACCTCATGTAAAATACTAAATTTTTCATACCTCATTATTTGTAACCTAAACCAAAACTCATTTTTTTTTGAAGTCGATGATAAACTCCTAGTAAGTCTGTACCGAACTAGTTCACATCTCACAATTATATCTAAACTCATAGGCAAAAATTAAAACAACCATCAACTACACCCCATGGATTTATACGAGAGGTCTTATTCTTTCACTCTTCTCAAAATCTTTTCATGGTGCAAATTTTAAATATCTCGCTCCTTCAATATATCAAACTCTTGTTTATCTAGCTTGCTTACCGATCTCATGTTTTACTAATAATCCATGACATTTTACTTCACACTCTAAATCAAAACTCTGAGGGTAAACCCTTCCTTAGATCCTTTAACAATCAAAAGTAACAACTTTATGGTCCAAAGCATGCATAAATTCTTTCACGTGCTCAATAACGATGCAATCAATCATTTTTCATCTTACTAATTGTAACGACCTGTTTAGTCGTTTTGAGCAGCAGATTTTAATTCTGGAAAATTGGCTGAAACAACGGAACCCACGACGGACCGTCACAGGCACGACGGACCGTTGCAGGGTCTCGTTTCAATATACTTGGGAATTCTGAAATTGGGTACTGAAAATCGACTCTCTGGAAATTGTGACGGACCTGCAGTACGGGCCGTCACAGACACGACGGACCGTCGTGAGCTCCCGTTGCAAAACACTTCAACTTTTGAGAATTTGGTACAAGGAACGAGTCTCTGACCGTCATGACGGAAGTGCAGGACGGACCGTCACGAGTGTGACGGACCGTCACAGTACACTTAGTGAAAAATGGGATTTTGGGAGGTTGCGACGACCCTAGTGACGGACCGTCGCAGGCACGACGGGCCGTCACAGGTTGCGCAAATCCCAGGCAGATTAGGATTTCTCTACACGTTTTAAGGGTCGTTTTGGACTATTCTTTCCTTAATTATAAAGATTGAGGGTTAATATTAATAAGTCTAATTACTTGGGGGTTAAAAGAGGTAACCTTAAGCTAATTGGTGGGTTTTATTGTCCTCTTTTACACTTAATTATATTGTAATTAGGGTAAAGGAAAGAGGGTTTGAATAAAACAAAAGAGAAAGGACAAGAGAGAAAAGAGAGAAACGAATTGAGGGAGATTGGACGAGAAGAAGAAAGCTTGGGAGATTTCTTGTTGATTTCCAATTCTTCGGTGGAGGTAGGTTATGGTTTTGTTTTACGATATTCGTATGAACTCTTAATAGTGAATAATGTGTATTGATTGTATTGTAAACCCTGCTATATGCTTAATTGTATGCTTGCATGAATATGATTGTATGATTTTGATAAAGCAAGCATGATGAAAATTATTGAATCCCAAATCTTGAAAGAAACTTTAATATACTTCATTAATGATGATGCCTTGGTATAAAAGAAGGCTTGATGAGTTAAAGTAACGGGATTGATGATGCCTTGGTATAGAGAAGGCTTGATGAACGGATAGAATGAAATTAGTGGATCGGAGTGTCACGTACCGACACAAGAGGAAGAAAGATAATGAATCTTGAAAGATGATAAATATACTCAACATAATGAACTTAATTTCCCAAATGAGTATGGCATGGAGGCTTGAGTCCTCATGGATGAACGTGATAGTACTTGTTGATGTTTACAGTACTTGTTATTGCTACATGTTGAGTTTTATAGTAGATTTATGATATTATTGATATATGTTGTTTTCTATTTTGAGTTGGCCGATGATATCTACTCAGTACTCGTGGTTGTACTGACCCCCTACTTTTATGTTTCTTTCTTGTTATTTGTGTAATGCAGCAAACGTTCCGTCAACTTCAACTCAGCAGTAAATCAAGCCAGTCTTCGTCACACCGGATCTTCAGGGTGAGCTAATGCTTCTAGCTTGGACTGGGTCTTCTTCTTCAAGTCTTGATGCCTTGAACTTCCGGCATGGACTAGCTTTTTAGTTATTTTTGTTCTTAGACATTCCTAGTTTAGTGAATAGAGATAGATGTTCTTGTGATGATGACTTCCAGATTTTGGGGATATTAATAATAGTTTTGAATTGTTTTATTAATGAGTTTAAGTCTTCCGCATTTCTTTTGTTGATATTGTATTAAAATGTTAAAGGTTAGATTGGTTGGTTCGCTCACATAGGAGGGTAAATGTGGGTGCCAGTCGCGGCCCCGATTTGGGTCGTGACAAACTTGGTATCAGAGCATTAGGTTCGTTGGTCTCATCACACAAGAACGAGTCTAGTAGAGTCTTAAGGAACGGTAGGGGGACGCCTTTACTTTTCTTTGAGAGGCTATAAGACTTTAGGAAAATTCCATTCTTTCATTCTTTCTTTCGTGCTACTACTTGAGTCCAATTGGTATCTAGGTGATACAAATTGGTATCTGACCATCTTCACTCTATTTCGCAGATGGTTAGAACTAGAGCAACGACCGCACCAGCAGCAACAACGGAAAGACAAGAAATGACTGAGCCAGCCACTGGGGCTGTGGCTCGAGGGAGAACAACGGCACGAGGCCGTGGAAGAGGTCGTGGGAGGACGTCCTCTAGAGGGAGAGGACGAGCCCCTAGCCCGTCTGATACTAGGGCAGTTACTCCTCCACCGACCGAGGATGTGGTAAGAGAGGGTGAGGAAGGGGAGACTGAACAAGTGCAACATGAGGAAATGCCACCCCAACCTACCCCAGAGATGATCAACCAGGTACTTGCTTATCTTAGCGGGTTATCCGATCAGGGTCAGGCACCTCCAGTGGTTTCTGCACCAACACCTCCGGCTTCAGAGATACGACATGCGGCTACTATGGCTCCCCGCATGGATGCACCATTGGGAATAGGCACATTTCCACGTCTGACTNGGATCGGAGTGTCACGTTCCGACACATATAGGGGATCGGAGTGTCACATACCGACACATAGTAGTAGGGGATCGGAGTGTCACGTACCGACGCAAGAGGAAGAAAGATAATGAATCTTGAAAGATGATAATATACTCAACATAATGAACTTAATTCCCAAATGAGTATGGTATTGAGGCATTGAGCCCTCATGGATGAACTTGATGGTAATTGTTGACGATCATAATACTTGTTGTTGTTACATGTTGAGCTTATAGTTGATTTATAATATTAACTGATATATACTGTTTTCTATTTTGAGTTAGCCGATGATATCTACTCAGTACGTGTGGTTGTACTGACCCCCTACTTTTATGTTTTCCTCTTTGTTATTTGTGTAATGCAGCAAACGTTCCGTCAACTTCAACTCAGCAGTAAATCAAGCCAGTCTTCGTCACACCGGATCTTCAGGGTGAGCTAATGCTTCTAGCTTGGACTGGGTCTTCTTCTTCAAGTCTTGATGCCTTGAACTTCCGGCATGGACTAGCTTTTTAGTTATTTTTGTTCTTAGACATTCCTAGTTTAGTGAATAGAGATAGATGTTCTTGTGATGATGACTTCCAGATTTTGGGGATATTAATAATAGTTTTGAATTGTTTTATTAATGAGTTTAAGTCTTCCGCATTTCTTTTGTTGATATTGTATTAAAATGTTAAGGTTTATATGGGTTGGTTCGCTCACATAGGAGGGTGAATGTGGGTGCCAGTCGCGTCCCCGATTTGGGTCGTGACAAATATATAGAGTAGTAATATCTTATAATCAACGTCATCGTTTAGTAGGTAGGTTTCCATTTTTATCATTTTCATTTTTCACTAAAATTTTATTCCTTTCAACCTCTTAATAAATTATACTTGCTTATTATGTAAAAATAATGATTTAATAATCATCTCGTCTGGTCACTACTACAGCTTTCTTCTTTGATTAGTTACCCTAACAGCGCCTCAACTTTGTTTACTCCCCTTAAACGGCCTTTCTCTGCCTACCGGTTTCAACCTTAGGATGGCATAGTCTGGGCATACTTATTTCAAGATTATTTCTGTAGCAAACTTTCTAAAGATGGTTATTAGAACATTATTCAAACATGATAAACAATTATAATTAACAAGAGATTTTCAGGAATAAATTAATTTAGCTACTCATGAATATAAAATGGTATACCTGCTTTTGTATATCATCTGTCATAGTTGATTTATTTTCCATAATTATTTTATTTACTAGCTCTGATACCAATGTGGGGTGGAAGCGTTTTTATTGTAAATGAGAGAAGAGAGTTGAGAAAAGGATGAAGTATATATTATTAATGAAGGCAAATGCCTCTTATATAGACGTTACAAACCGACCTTTACTATTTACACAGTAACTTGACTCTTACTATTTAGATTGACTTAGACGGAAGCATGTCCCAATAGCAGAACACCTATAAGAATTCTTAGGAGATTCGAGACATTATATGAGAAAATCAATTGTATGTGTTTTGAGGCGAGTAAGAAATATAAGCAAAATTGTCCCACCTGTAAGTTAAACGCTTAAGACACTATGTTTACCTTAGTACGGTAAAGTGGTTCTATAGGATATATCGTAGTTTCCAAAGATGATTTGTTGTATAATTATACATGTTGCATGTTCTATAACTTATCTATTTGTATGTCATTTTTCCTTTGTGGATTGCCTTCTCACAGGTTACCTAACGTCTTGGAATGAATACATTCAAGTGTTATCCGGTTCAAAGAACCCTTGTTTATTGATGTTATCATAGGAACTTTTCCTTACATGTTATTTATTGCACTGGTTACTTCCCACATGCCACTTGTCCGTATTGTATGGGTAATGCATGCTAATTAATTATATGACCATTTTTATATATTTTTCATACCTCATAGCCTACTTGCTTAAACATTTCGGGGCTTTATAGCTTTACTGGTCATGTGTTATGTGCTCACTTGCTCATATTTCATAGCTGTGCTCACTGACATGTTAGTGCACCTATCCATGCATTATAATGCACTTGATCAATGTGATTTGTGTTCCGTAGTTCATTTTCTAATATGTCAACATGTCATATCTACTACATGTCTTAGCTTATGTAGTCATGTATCATGTGATCATCTAGTCCATTCTTTCTTTCCCTATAGTTCATTCTCCCGCACGCTAACCTATAGCTCATATGAACGCGTACACCATGTATTTCTATAGCTTAATAGCAGTATACCTTGCACACTACCTTTTGGGCTAGTCTCCTTATGTGTCATACCCCATGTGAATTATTCATCCGTATACTATGCCCTCTCTATGCTTATTTATTTGAGTTTTGAATAATTTGGGAAAATATTTCCTTATATATTATGTAGTGAAGATTTTGACCAGAAAAGATGAGGCATATATGTAAATTTAATCAACAAGAGATAAATAACATAGAATAATACCCTATTTGCAGGAGTGGCATAAAACATTAGATTCTATATTAAAAGCTATGCGTTATTAAAATACTCACCTCTGAAAAGTGTAATCAATAAAAGAGAAAGGAAAGTGTTGCCCCGATAGCCTATGATTTTATTTGTTCGTTCATATACATAAAAAAATTGGGAAATATTATAGTTATTCTTAATTGTTAAGGCCCGGAAGATAAGCTTAGAATGTGAAGGAATAGAATATAATATAATATACTTGGGAATACAAGATGGTAGAGAGATACGAAGTAACCCTCCTCATTTTAAACATCAATATAAGGATCTGAGATCATGTGATCCCCTTATATGATCATGGATCCTGCTGGAATTTGTTCATTTGTTTGTCTTGTGTTTAGGTATATTATAGTCTTATTTGTATGAGTACTACTTGTGTATCTTTAGTGAATTACATGGTAAAGAAGAGATTTAATTTTTCATATTACTATTTCATGAACCATATCTATCGAGACGTCATGCTAGATTTATCTATACATTTTAGGTTTGTCTATGGATTTTGGATAGACCTTCCTATTTACAATAGGAACTCTCACAAATATCTATATGAAATACAGAGATTAACCGAACTACCTGGTGCACGTATCATTCGAGGACGAATATTCATAAGAGAGAGAGGATGTAACACCCCGTATTCTAGGTGTACAATTTCTATTTATATAATGCTTATAAACAACCTAGTGATATAGCTATGGATTCGGTTTCCTACGCGATTAGTGTCAATAAAATAGGATTCAAGTAAATTGTCCTGAGATTTTGATGCGACCCAATTAAGTTAATGCTGATGGAAGTATTTAAACCCGACATCACAATATGGTATTTGAGTCTAAAGTATAAAGTTACATAGTGTATATAAGTTCTAAATATGTTAAAGTTATTAAGGTCCAGAAATGGAACAAAATATTGAGGAGCTTCTTTGAGTTTAGTAAGCTAGTAGATCAGAAGTAAGTGCATCACCTACTTTGACTTATTGACCAGCCCAAAGGACCAAGTAGGTGCAGCATCTACTAAGACTCTTTTGAATGTGTTATTGGGTCAAGTACAATGCCCTATTTGCATGAATTTAGCCCAAGTTGAATAGAAGAATAAGGGAAAAATGGACAGCCAAGTGTCACGTCCCGCCACATCATAGTTGAATTTTGCGTCTTGATAGAGGCGGAAGGGTCTAGAATTGTGGAGTGGTTTGCAGAGTACTGTAGAACCTTCTAGATCAATCAAGAAGGCTAAGAAAAGTAATTCTCTAGAGTAACTTAGACTATTAAAGAAAGTCTTTGGAAGATCCTAGAAAGGTTAGACTTTTCCAGAATAGGGATCAAAGTGTAAATAACATAGGGACTTGTAAGTAATTTTATTTACACTTTAATACTACGAAGAAGTATGAATAGGTGATCTCTCATTTGTAAACCAACCAAGAAAGTGGTAAGTAATCTTCACAACTATATAAGCCTTCTTCAAAAATTCTCTAAGTTTTCCTTTCATTCTATTAGTGATCTTAGTATAAAAGGGCTTACTTGAGCTTACAAGATCTTGAATTATTCGTGAGTAAGTTGTCAAGTGCCACACGGATTCTTATAAAAAATACTCTAAGTCCGCGAAAAAGTGTATCAGAGCGAGGTTTGATACTAAGGGAATGGCTACAGAAGGAAACGTAAACGACGCTAGCACAACCAATGTCCGTATGGATGGTGGTAAGAAGAATTGAAAGGTGAAGAAAGGCGCTAACATCTCATACACTTAGAAAGGCGCTAACATCTCATACACCCTCGACCGTCGATGCAAGCGACGATGAATTGGGCGAAGATGCGATAGACTTTACCGCTGGAAAATAATGGGTCACAAGGGTAGAAGTAGCAAGGCACGCCGTGGAGATATTAGGATGGCGCATGAATGTGGCTGACAGTAAGTTCAAGACCCTTGAGGACTTCACCCTTGAGGAGACACAGAGCATCTTTAAGAAAATGGAGCGTCGCCAGTGGGCCGAATTCGAGATGAAGGAGTTTATGACTTCCATGGAGTGTAGGATCATGGAGGCTTTGAGCAAGATTGAGACCATGAAGGCCAAGATAAAAGCACTCAAGGAAGGTGCAGAAGTTGGAGGATCGTCGTTGTTCGACCGAGATAGGGATGCCAAGGTCGAGGCTTTCAAGCCACCTATGTTCAAAGGCGTCCAAGACATGCAAGAAGTGCATAATTTCTTATGGCATTTGGAGAATGACATCAACTATAATCAAGTGAAGTACGACAAAAATAAGATCAACACAACTGTGTTGTATCTTTCAGAGATGGTCATGCTATGGTGGAGGCGTAAAGAGTCGGCAATAGGGAAGGGGAGTTGCACCATCAACACTTAGGAGAAATTCCAAGAGGACTTCAAAAATGGATTCTTCCCTAATAGCGTCATCTATAAGGCAAAGCTCAAATTTAGGGAGCTGAAGAAAACAGGCAGCATACACGCTTATGTTCAGGTGTTCACCAACCTCACAGATGAAGATATGTTTTTCCACTTCATGGATGGGCTGCAAAGTTTGGCCAAGACGGAGTTGGAACGCCATAGTTCAGGACTATTGATGAAGCCATAACATAGGCCGAAGCTTCGACAGACTTCAGGAATGAAATGCCTAACAAAGCCGGAGGAGACAAAGTGAGAGGTAGTCATGACCATGGTGGGGGAGATCATGGCAAAGGCAAGGAGTAGAGGCGACTTCCTAAGAAGCATGATACCATAAGTTTGATGGCGAGAAGTCTGGATGTCATGGCAACACGGAGGGAAAGACAGAGGTTGCCAAAAGAGGTGGTTGCTACATATGTGGTGGGATACATGACTATGCGAGGTGACCAGAACTGAAGAGCCTTGGTGATACCCTGGGAGAACGGAAAGAGAAAGATGCACATGAGCAAGAACAATTCACGGAGGCGACGCAGTTGGGCTTGATAGTACTATGCGAAGCTATCACAAAGGAACTAGAAAAGCAGAGAGTATGCGACGCGCAAATATAGACATCACGATCAATAGAAGATCCTCTCGTGCTATGGTCGACACAGGTGCATAGTTCAATATCATGATAAAGATGGCAACGACGAGGTTGGGGCTACGTTATAGTCCAAGTAACGCCCAACTCTGGATGGTAATGCACCACCAACTCCCGTGAGAGAAGTCGCGAATAGAGTAAGAATCACGTTAGGTGAGTGGCAAGGTAAAACCAACTTCACTGTCACTCCTTTAGATCTCTTTGATATAATTGCATGAGTTCTTCCACGCGATTCACGCAATTATCGATCCTTACCTCCAATGATTTTTGGTCATGGAGCAAGGAGGAACATGCATGGCTACCCTAGGTAAGGCACCAATAACAGAAGGACAAGTGCGACTTATGACCATGCAGCTCGAGAGAAGCAATAAGAAAAAGGGAACAACATTCAAAACCACCATTGCAAGTAAAAAAAGACGATGGTGCCAAAGGGGCCTCGCCACCACGCATGAGGAAGGATAATAATATTGTGATACGAAGGAAGCTATCGAGGTACTTTTATCATAGAAAGGAGTAAGATCGTGAGGCCTGGATAGATTAGATAAAGAATAAATTAAAGGAGTTGCGCGAGGGAATTGATCGAGTCAATGGACTATTCGTTGCACGTAGAAGAAGAGAAGACTCGGCCAATGAAGTGACGATGCGACGCGGTCCTTGCATCAATAGGTGGGGGTGGGGGGGAGTCTCACGTCCCGCCACATCTTAGTAAAATTTTGCATCTAGATAGAGGCAGAAGGGTCTAATGTTTTGGAGAGGTTTGCGTAGAACTCTAGAACCTTCTCGATTAATCAAGAAGGCTAGAGAATTCCTTAAAATTCTCTAGAATAACTTAAACTTCTCAAGATAGTCTTTGGAAGATACTAGAAAGTGTAGACTTTTCTAGAATAGGGACCAAAGTGTAAAAAACTTAAGGACTTGTACGTAATATATATTTACACTTTAGCCCCTAGGAAGTAGTATAATTAGGTGAGCTCTCATTTGTAGACAAACCAAGAAAGTTATAGGAATTTTTCCCAGCAATATAAGCCTTTTTCCAAAATTCACTAAGTCTTCCTTTCATTCTCTTAGCGATCTTAGTATAAAAGGGCTTACTGGAGCTTACAAGATCTGGAAAGATTCGTGAGTAAGTTGTCAAGTGCCGCACGGAATCTTAGAAATACTCTAAGTCATGACACAAGGAACAATAAGCCCACAAGAAATAATTTTAATGAAAAACTAGGTGCATCACCTACTTTAACGTGTTGCCTAAATTAAATACACATGTTTGCTGCAAATCACGTTTAAGAAAAGTGACAAAATGTCCAATGATCTTAAGTCCAAAAAGTTATAATGAAAAGTCCATGTAGGTGGGTCACCTACTTGAAAAATTATGGACAAAAATGAGTGAGAAAGTCGGCCAAAATAGGTCCCTTCAAAAGATATTGATATCAGCTTTTTCAAACAATTTTTAGTTTGACAAAAAAATTGATTACTACAACTTTCTCTCTTCTTTCTCTTATATTCATTCAAAAGCCATTAAATACCATTTGGGTTCTTGAATAATAGGTATTTCAAGCTATTGAAAGGTTGATTTAATACAAGTTAAGGAGGACAACCTTTACCTTGATGAATCAAAGTCTTAACAAGTGGTAGTTATGTCCAGCAAGGTAAGCTACTGCAATTTTCTCCCTCTTTTTCTTGAGTTAATTAGGACACTTGGTATGTGTCAATGAGTTGGACGTCAGTACGAAAGAATGTACTTAATATATAAGGCATAATACAACCATATGTAACATGAGATCTCAAGTGAAACCAAATACCAATAGATAAGGATTAGAGACAACCTTTGCTTTGTAGTTGTGGAATCGTGCATGTTACATTCTATCTTTACATTTCTATACTTTATACTCTTTATACAACATATGATACAAATGACCAGCTGATCAGCGGTAAAATAGGATTACCCATGCTAGGCATTTTTACCCTTGGGATACTGTCCTCATAATTCTACTAATTGGGATCAGCCAATGCTAGGCTTTCGCCCCTGAGCAGCTACCCTTCCATACGAATCGGGATCAGCCCATTCTAGGCTTTCGCCCTTGAGCTACCACCCTTCCATACTAATCGGGATTGGCCCATGGTAGGCTTTCGCCCCTGAGCTGCCACCCATAATCTTACTGATTACTTCATCATACTGATTACTTCAGTTAGGATTTTTCAGCTTTAAGATTGTTGTTTATCAGTTCATAACTCTTTTGGGATTGTTCTATAGATAGTCATAACTCTTTTGAGATTGTTCTTTTTGATGTTTAGAACATTTTTGTTATTATTGTTTTGGTGGTCATAATCCTTATTTAGATCTGGAACTACGAACTAGTAGTAGAAGACATATGAATATGGACTTACCATAATACCGATTACATGGGAAGAAAATGTAACATGAAAATAGTATTTATGAGATTATATGACTCGATAAGCATTTTGACATCACAAATTGAAGCACAAACAATGAAGACAATTTAAAATTCAGCCAAGAGATTTGAAATCTATATGATACAAATAAAAGATGTTCATGCATGTGGAACAAAGGGAGGAATAGGATACCAATGTGGGGTGGAAGCGATTAGAGAGGAAGATATATTAAAGAGAGAGTGGGAGAAGAGAGTTATTTTATTCACAAAGGCAATTGCCCCTTTATATAGACGTATATACTGATCTTTACTATTTACACAGTAACTTGACTCTTACTATTTGCATAGTTACTTGACCTTTACTATTCATGATTAGGACTTTTACTATTCATGAATAGTACTCTTTACGACTTTCTTAACAAAAAACAAAATAGACACTATTTACTTGCAAATAGTAAGAGTTAAGTTACTGTGTAAATAGTAAGGTCAGTATATACGTCTATATAAAGAGGCAATTGCCTTTGTGAATAAAATAACTCTCTTCTCCCACTCTCTCTTTAATATATCTTCCTCTCTAATCGCTTCCACCCCACATTGGTATCAGAGCTAGTTAATTAAATAAATATGGAAAACAAATCAACTATGACAGATGATCTACAAGAACAGGTATACCATTTTATGTTCATGAGTAGCTAAATTAATTTATTCCTGAAATTCTCTTGTTAATTATAATTGTTTATCATGTTTGAGTAATGTTCTAATAACCATCTTTAGAAAGTTTGCTACAGAAATATTCTTGAATAAGTATGCCCAGACTATGCCATCCTAAGGTTAAAACCGGTAGGCAGAGAAGGCCGTTTAAGGGGAGTAAACAAAGTTGAGACACTGTTAGGGTAACTAATCAAAGAAGAAAGCTGTAGTAGTGACCAGACGAGATGATTATTAAATCATTATTTTTGCATAATAAGCAAGTATAATTTATTAAGAGGTTGGAAGGAATAAAATTTTAGTGAAAAATGAAAACAATAAAAATGGAAACTTACCTATTAAACGATGATGTTGATTATAAGATATTACTACTCTATATACTAAAAAACTTGAATACTGATATAAAAAGAGAAATTTATAATAAATTATTAACATATGAAATAATAGAAATAACAACCCAAGGTTGGATTGAGTTAGATATACAAGAAAGACTTTATAATGAATTTTATTTAGACATATATGATTTATATGATGATTTAGATATTGGAGATTAAATATGACTGAATATTGGCTAAGACGATATGGTAAGAATTACAGGTTAAAAAAGATTAAATATCCAGATAAATTAAGTAAGCTTTTTAAAATATTATATAAAAAATTATGATGGATAAAAATAAAAATACTAAAATAACAAAAACTAAGATAGACAAAAAAGTACGAAAAATATGGAAAAAATTAAAATCCTTATATATAGAATATAAATTATCACAACTAGTCAAAACAAATAATGATAAAAAAGATCATTTGATAAAAATAATTTCAAAAACAGAATACAAATATGTTTGCTATTTGAAAAAACAGTATGAACGAAGAAAAATATAAACAACAATTAATAGAAAAAATAATGGAAAAAATAACTGAAAAAGAACAAGAGTTACAACATAGAAAAAGAAGGTTAGAAGAAAATATATTAGCAAGAGTATGTAATAAATCAATACTAGTACAAAGAGAAGCTATATTAATGTTAGAATTAGAAATAGATTGTCTCGAATATGACTTACAACATAATATAATATATAGATTATAATGAACAAAGAGGAATTTGCAGTAGACGAAAAGACATATGAAAACCAAGATGGAATGATAATAAAAATAGTATTTTCAAATTTAGGAAGGAGATATAAGAAAATAGGAAATAACTTATATTTAATGCTAGAAAAAGAAACAGCAAAATTAGAAGATAGTCTAACAGCTATGGTAAGAATAACAAAAGAAAATGAAGAAATAGATAAATCAAGAGAAATTGAAAAAATAAAAACGCAAGCAAAGCAAGAAGTACAACATTTAGAAGAAATAAAAAATACAAGAATAAGTGAATTAGAAAAAGAATTAGCTAGATTAAAATTATTATATGAAAATAAACAAAAAGAAAAAGAAAAAAATAAAGAGCTTGAATTAACAAATGAAATAAAAGAAATGGAACAAAAACTAAATGAAGATATTGAAGTAAATGAAATAGATGGAAATGAAAATGACCAACAATCAGAAATAAGTGATATAAGTGAAACATATACAGAAATTTTAGAACAAATAAATAAACCGAAAAAATTAGAAATAAACGTAGGAGATATGGATAAGCCTAGTACGTCAAGAGTTAAAACCCCAGATAATAGTCCCAAAAATAGTCCTAGAGTTAGTCCTAGAAGGACACCACCAATTTATAGTTATCAACAATCAGATAGAAATAATGCAACATGGAACAATAGATTAAATAAAAATTGGACACCTAAACCAGTAAATGAACAATATAATTTCTTAGATTTAGATTGTGTCGCAGATACAAATAAAACAATATTATTATGGATAGGAAATATGTCTAAACAGTTATTAGATAATAAAATAGAAACAGCAAAAACACCAAGGTATATAGAAAGAACATTTGTAGGAACAACGAGATTATGGATACCCTCAGAAAGTCTAGAAGTACTAAGGAATGATAAGAAAATGGATGGATCTGCATCAGCAACAAATATAGATATACTAGACAAATATGAATCAGCAATAAGAAATGAATTTGGAGGTATGACTACAGATATAAGAGAACAAAATAGAGAAAAAATAATAAATAGACAACTTATGACAAAATTAGCTATATGTAAAATGTGTTACTTAGAAGAATATACTTGTGCATTTAAAGAATATTATTACAAAGCTAAATACAATTTAGACGAAGCAAAAGAAATAAGAAAACAATATTATACAAAATTACCAGAACCATTTAGTACAAACATAATAAAGGATTGGAATAATGAAGGAATGGTAGATACTTTAGGATCTAGAATAAAATTTTTAAATCAATGGTTCATACAATTATGTGAAAACCAAAAAGAAAAACTAAAAATGGAAAAGGTACTAAATAAAAATTTAGCATGTTGTAAAAGTAAAATGGCACCACAATTTGGACGTACAAATAAAAAACAAAAATCTAAAAGATATAAAAATTATAGAAAAAATAAAACCATATATAAATATAAACAACCAAGACGAAGGTATTATGTAAAAAACTATAAAATAAAAAGACCATACAGACCAAAAAGAAAGATATCCCAATGTACTTGTTATAATTGCGGAAAGATAGGACACATAGCTAAAGATTGTAAATTACCTAAAAATCCAAAAAGAAAACAAATAGCAGAATTAATCATAGATGATGAAAAATATATGCAAATAGAATACATAGATTATGAATTAAGTGAAAATGATAGTATATATGAAGTATCAGATATAGAAACTGAAAATGAAGAAGAAAATATTAACCTAGATAATAACGAAACAGATGAAGAAATATAATGTCTGAAAATGAAATAAAAATAATATCTAAAGAAGATTATCAAGATGAAGAATCATCAGAACAAAAAATTATATTTGATAATACGATATTTGAACAAATAAAAGGAAAAGAATTAGATTTAAGTGTTGAAAAAGTACTTGAAATACCTCTTTTAAGAAATTGGTTTAAAAGACAAAAAGAAGAATACTATCTAGTTAGTCAAAAAGAACATATCATAGATTGTAAATATACAAGAGGAAAAGCATACATACCTATAATAAATAAAAGAATGATAAACAAAGAAATACAAGATGTAAAAGCTAAAACACCAATAAAATATGTACATTTAGGAGGAACAGAAATATTAATAAAAGCTTGTTTTAGAGAAGGAATAGATACACCTATAGAAATATATTTAGCAGATGATAGGATTGTACACCCTATAGAAAAAAGCGTAATTAGTGCAGTAAAAGGAAACTTAATATATCAAAAATTTAAATTTACAATAAGTGCTAATTATACAGTATCATTAACAGATAAAAATATAGATAGATCATTAGTTCTATATTGGAAAAAATCTGGAATAGAACAAGCACCAGGAAGCAAATTATTCACAGCAAGATGTAAAAATTTATATATATTAACAACAAAACATAAAATAACGGCAAGAAATAAAATTAATAAAATAAAAATAGAAAATCCTTTTGAGAAAATAATTACTGTAATAGACAATAATGACTATAGTTATAAAGAAATGGATATAGAAGAAGATTTAGAGATAGTAAAAGAAAGATTAAGCACTTCAAGCGTACCAAATACATTGATAAGAGCTACCTCATCAAGAATGAGTACATCTAAAAGAAAATATAAAATTCCACAAAGTTTGTTAGATAAAGAAGAAATAACACCATATCATTATTTCATAACAGGAATAATGGACCAAAGAAAATACAAAATTTTAATAAATACAGGACAAGAAGAAAATTATATAACAAGAAAGTTAGTATTAGAAGAAGAAATTATAAGAACAGGACACACATGCCCTGGATTACCTAGTGAAATAGTAAACACAAATGAAGAAACAACAGAAAAAGAAATAATTATAGGAGGAATACCCTTAGTAATACAATTTAAAATATACCAAGGAGACCATAATATTACATTAGGAATAAAATGGTTATAAAAAGTTAAACCATACAACATAGAAAATGAACAATTAACAATAACCTGTGAAAAAAAGAAAATAATTATAAAAAGGACAAAATGATTAGTGAAAATATTTAATACTTGCAAAAATTATAGTAGAAGGATATCACAACAGATAATATACCCCTATGATAGATACAGGAGCAGAAGCGAATATATGTAAATATAATTGCTTACCAGAAGATAAATGGGAAAAATTAAAAACACCTATGGTAGTAACAGGATTTAATAATGAAGGAAGTATGATTAAATATAAAGCAAAAAATATAAAAATACAAATATGGGATAAGATACTAACAATAGAAGAAATGTATAATTTTGAATTTACCACAAAAGATATGTTATTAGGAATGTCATTTCTAGATAGATTTTATCCACACATAATAACAAAAACACATTAGTTCCACTCAAAACATTTACATGTTATCAAGTGGTAAGTACAACCCAATAAAGGCCATTATTTAGAGAGATATCATAAATCACACGAGATTCACACATTTGTGATCAAATACTAAACAGTTCTTGTTAAATCAACCATACAAAACAATTATTTTATATCGATAGTCATAACTCTGGAGTTCGGAAGAAACCCTATTTTTAGATTAAAACCCCTAGAATTATAATTCTTGAAAACTATCTTTTAATGAACATAATGGGAAAGGAATAAAAATAATGAAAAACTCATACCATATTGATGAATAATCCACGAAAAATTATTAAAAACCTTCTGCCTTAATCTTTTTTCTTATTTTCTTCTTATGCTTCAAATGAGCTTGGAAAAGAGAGTGTTTCTTGAGAGACATGTGTAATTGGGTTTGAATCTCATTTGGACTTGTAAAGAGTTGTCTAATACTATCGTAGTTTCCATATATAGGTCCTTTTATGAAGTTAAATTTGCAAAAATAATACTTAAACAATTCTGAGAAGTGGTCGCGTATCACTCAACCAATTCCTGTTACTATTCTATTATTTTGGGTCGGGACAGTGAGGTACGGTTCAGCCTCGCGTCGTACACCTCATACCCTAATGTAGTTCGCACAGGCTGCTTTGGAAGTCTTCATACCCATGTTGGGGTCCTCAACAAGGACCCTTCGTGTGGTCCAAAACACTACACATAGCACTCAATTAATGATGCACAAAGAGTGCTTAACATTTCATAACACATAGTGAGGAATTTCCTTTCAACATCAACATGAGATCAATATACATCAAGAGAAAACATGATATCATTCCTCTAAAGACAACAACAAGAAAATAAAATCTATAGAACACAAATGCATACATATTTCATAAAGTGCAAGAAAGAGTATGAAATCATTCTCTTAACTCAAATTGGTATGATTTTTACCATATCATGCACCTATTTATAAAATAATAAATTTCATATATTTATTATTTTCTTACGTAAGAGGAATGTATAACTTCAAGGAGTAAAAATATGAGGGTAGCGGCACTTCATGTTGGATTATGCCTCCCATGTTGCACCCTCGAAAAGATAGTTCCTTCATTGAACTTTTACAGAGGCAACCTTCTTTTTTGTCAACATATTGACTTGGCAATGTAGGATCTCATTGGGAACCTCTACATCAGAAAGGTTCTCTTCTACCCCTAAACCTTCAATAGGCAAAATGGAGACTGGATAGCCTATTCATTTCTTGATCATAGAAAAATGTAACACCGGACGAACTAAAGCTACTTCACTAGGTAGTTTCAACTCATAGGAAACCTTCAAAATTCGCTATTAAACATCATAAAGACGGGGAATTAACTTGTACTTATTACAAAACATCATCACCACTGTCATATGTTAAATCATCAAGTAGACAAGATCACTTATTTAAATTTAAACGTCTCTTCTTCTACTGTCGGCATAAGACTATTGCCTTCTATAGGATGTCTTCAATATATCTTTATAGCCTCATAGAAAATCTCTGGATCAAGGAGTGAGGAATCACAAATATCAAACCATCAAACCACATATCTACAGCTTTTACCATAAAGAGCATCAAAAGGCGCCGAGGAGACGCTCGAAAGATAACTATTGTTTTAAGAGAACTCAATCAATTGTAGATGACCATCACAGTTTCATTGGAAATCAATAACATAATATTTTAACATTTTTTCAAGGGTTTTAATTGTAAGTTATGCTCGACCTTCCGTCTGAGGATGAAATGAGGTTCTTAGTTTCACTTAAGTACCTACACCCTTTTGAAAAGCCTTCCAAAAACGAGCAATTAATTGGGTGCATCTATTAGAACTGATGGTCAAAGGAATCCCATCAAGAATCACTATCTCTTTAATGTAGATCCTTGCAAAATCTTCAGCCGTGTAAGTGGACTTGACAAGAACAAAATGGGAAGATTTGGTCAAACTATCCACAATAACAAAGATTGATCATTTTGCCTCCGGGTTAGAGGAAACTAACCTACGAAGTCCCTATTGATGGCTTCCTACTTCAAAATAGCAACATCCTAGATATGGGATAAACAACCATGTTTAACATTCTTAATGATAATAGGTTTTCAATTTGGAGAATTAGCAAAAGACTCTGCTATGTCCCTTTTAAAAAAAATTCACCAATTGTCACGACCCAAAACCGGGGCCGCGACTGGCACCCACATTTACCCTCCTATGTGAGCGAACCAACCAATCTAAACCTTAACATTTCAATGTATAACAATAGAAAATAAAGCGGAAGACTTAACTCATTAATAAAAACCAATTCAATAACTACTAAAATTCAACATCTATTATTTCCCCAAAATCTGGAAGTCATCACAAGAACATCTAGGATCAAATTACTAAACTAAAAATGTCTAAGAAGCTAAAACAAATAAAAGCTAGTCCATGCCGGAAGTTCAAGGCATCAAGACTTGAAGGAGAAGATCCAGTCCAAGCTAGACGCATTAGCTCACCCTGAATTGAAGACTGGCTAGAATTACTGCTGAGTTGAAGATGACGGAACGTTTGATGCACTCCACAAATAACAAAGAAGAAAACATAAAATTAGGGGTCAGTACAAACCACGGGTACTGAGTAGATATCATCGGCCAACTCAAAATAGAAGATAATATATATCAAGTAATATTATAAATCAACTATAAACTAAACATGTAGCAATAACAAGTACTATAATCATCAATAAGTACTATCAAGTTCATCCATGAGGGCTCAAGCCTCATTACCATACTCATTTGGGAATTAAGTTCATTATGTTGAGTATATTAACAT
>CM064973.1:42937178-42981796 GCA_032847665.1 Solanum chilense
GGCCGATGATACCTACTCAGTACGTGTGGTTGTACTGACTCCTACTTGTTTGTTTCTTTCTTGTATTTGTGGAGTGCAGCAAACGTGCCGTCTTCTTCAACTAGACCGCGATTCTAGTCAGTCTTCACTGCACCGGATCTCAGGGTGAGCTATGCTTCTAGCTTGGACTGGATCTTCTTTTCTCGTCTTGATGCCTTGAAGTTCCGGCATGGACTAGCTTTCATTTGTTTAACTTCTTAGAATATTCTTAGTTTCGTAATGTAATCATAGATGTTCTTGTGATGATGACTTCCGGATTTTGGGGATATTTAAGTATTCGTTTGTCGTTATTGAGTTAAGTCTTCCGCGTTGTATTTTATTATTTATGTTTGGGTTTAGATTGGTTGGTTCGCTCACATAGGAGGGTCAATGTGGGTGCCAGTCGCGTCCCCGATTTGGGTCGTGACAATTTTTATGTGTCATTCATGAGGTTCTAAGGTCCTTAAATAAGTTATTATAGTGTATATAGGTAGTGTGTCGAGCTGTGTGATCATTGTAGGTCAAACGTCTACGAACGTCCATGACATTTGGAAGGTTTGCATCGAAATGACCTTGTGTGTCTAAGCATGTTTCCTAGAGTTGTATGTGTTCGTTTTAGATGAAATTAATGTTAGACGTCCTAAAATTGTATAAAAACCTATTGAGGTTGGAAATGTTTGGGTGAAAGTCCCCAAGGACCAACCAAGGGTCCTTGAGAAAGGACCCTTCACAAGAGCCAAGACTACCAAAAAAAAGTCCCAAACGACGAAGGCAGTATACGGCTAGTGGGCCAGTCGATGCCACATAGTTGGGTGTCATTGTTTGTAATTTAGGCATGGGAATAGAGCAGCTAAATACTATCCTCATTCCCAAACCATGAACCAACAAGACGGTCCTTTGTTTTGGAAATGGCCAATCGTTTGGAACTGTCTGTGAGGGTTGTCTTCTTGGACAACTTACTCTTAACTCTAGGGGAGAAGTTTTAAATTTAACCAACTTAAAACTAAGACATTGGGAGGTTCCTAAAGATTCTTTTGTCCATTTTAAACATGTTTATGTTCCTTTAACACTTATGAGAATTCATTTTTCAAAATAAAAACCAAAAATATCATAGAAATTCTCTAGAACACCATTGGGGCCAAAACTGAATGAAGAGCATCAATAGGATATTTGAGTGGTGATTCTTCATCAAATTGGAGAATTAATATCATTGAGTTTATCATTGAAACTCTATTCATCAAGGAACCCGAATTAAAAGAAGATTTCTAAAGTTTTAAAAGATAAACTTTTCCAATTTTATCCTTTATCCACTGGTTCTTGCATTAAAGGTTTTTGATCAATATATATTTATTGAATTTTGATAATTAAATATTTTAACTCAATTAACCTATGAAGACATGTAATTGATGAAACATAGTTTTTGATTACGTTATGGATTACTTGATATTGTCTTACTCCGTATCAATTCTATGGTAGTTTTTTATGGGCTATTGAATGATGTATGAATAGTATTCAATTTATGAATAGATTTTTTTAGATAGATAAATCTATATTGAATTTACCTAGGTTCATTGTGTTTTAATATTTATGCATTGACTTGATGTTCATGGCCATTGGTAAGGGCCTTATGGTATTAAATTGGATGATTTAGCTACACATTGAAGTGGAGAGAATGGATTTTTTGTAATCTGACCTAAATGTTTTTATTTTAAAGTATTATATATCTTTAATTATGTTGTGATTGGTACATTCATGGCAATGGGTAAGGGCCTTATGCTATTCTTGCTTATGCATGTCATTGGTGTGTGCTTGCATATACCGATACTTAGTACAAGTGTGTACTAATTCCATACAATATATACTTTTAGGTGAAAGCACAGGTGGATGTTAGAGCTTACAGTACAACTTTGAAGCAATCCGGACGTGGATCTTACATCCGTACTTGGTAGGTCCTCATGCTTTCAAGGATGTATACTGTTACTATCTAGCTTATATGTAGGCTTTAGCTAGTGAAACATGTTTAACTAGTTTTTTATTTCCCATTTCATTCAAGACTTAGTATTTGTGTCATTTCAGCAAGGATACGTTTAATACCATTATAAACTGCTTCTTTCATTTGATTATCTCTATATTAGATGGTTGATTTGTGAACGCCTATAATGTTCAGTTAAATATGTTACGCATGAAATAATAAATCAAAAATTTCAAATTTTTCTATAAAATTAACCTACATGAAGTAAGTATGACATATGTAGGCTTGTCTGCGACCTCTGAGAGGTTAACGACATTGGTCTCGTCTGGGGTCGAGATTGCAGTCGTGACAGTTTTACGTGTTCTTTTTAGATCAAATTCATGTGAGATGTCCTAATAATATATACAAACATATTCGGGTTTCAAATGTCTGAGTGAAAATCCCCAAAGACCAACCAAGTGTCCTTGATGAAGGACCCTTCTCAATAGCCATTCATGACTGCCCAAAACAGTCCCAAACTGTAACGCCCCAAAATGAACTAAGGTGAACTAGAGACTCATGAGTTTTTCTTGACTTAATTTGAAGTTAAAATTAGTTAATTTTGTGTTCTTAGTCAGTGTGTAAAGTTTGGTTATGTTTGGAGGTCAAACGTCCATGACGTTCGAAAGGTGTGCCTTAGATACCACTTGTGTGTCTTGAGGTGTTTGAGTGAGTTATATGTGTTTGTTTTTCTTGAAACTTGCATAAGATGTTCCTAAGACCTAGAATACATAGCTTAGGGGTTTAACATCTTGGCACGAACCCTCATAGGACCCACAAGGGTCCTTAGATGAAGGTCCCAAGACATGGACAAAACATGAAAAAATAAGTGCCCATCAACGAACCAATTGACGGCCAATCGACCAGGCAACAGCCCTTGCACCTCGTCTGTCGATTGGGAAATGTAAACCTTCACATTTGGGAGCTTCAGTCCCATCCAAAAACACCCTATCAACCGTGCGTTGGTTGACAATGGTCCATCGTTTGAGGGTCGTGGGGGCTGCCTGCAAATGCTATTAAGTGGCGGCCTTGGCTTGGGGTGTTTTGTATATTCTCCCCATGTATTTTAAGGACCTTGTATATTTATTTTAGATTTATTTACATATAATAAAGTGTTCTAAACCCTAAACCCCAATTTTAGACCCCTCTTCCTAAATACCAAAACCCTCTCTCTTGGAATTCTCTCTCAAGTCTCCATGGAAGCTAGAAGTCAAGAAGTTCTAGGAGGGATATTGGTGGTCGTTTATCCATAAAAAACTTTGGTATATCTTTAATTTGAAGTATGCTTTCCATCTTGAAGTCTCTTACATTCAAGGATTCACTTCTAATGAATTTTGAAAATGGGTTCTCAACCCTAGTTTCTTCTATCTTAAAATATAGATATGGGTCTTGCATGAAAATGCTTCTAATGAATTAATGATGGTATTTCCGATGTTATTTGATGATTTTAACGTTAAAACTTTAATGAAATCATGTTAAAGCTTTTCATCTACAGTCTGCTTAAGAAATGAGTTAAATAAGCATGATTTGGTAGTCTTTGAGCTTTGGTTTTTTATTGTTGTTATTTTTGTTAAGATACTACTCAAAGGGATTTTTTATGATGAAATATTTACAAAAAGGTTAAGATTATGAAAACTTGGATTAAAGGGTTAGTTCGTTATCTTGTTGTGTTTCAATTTCGAAATGCTCTTGAGTGCTATGGTCCACCTTCTTGGTGGCGGTGTTTATTTGAATTATATGAATGTAAAGTACTAGTTTATTGTGAAGTATACTATTAAGGTTTAGTATTTTAAATAAGATGATAAATATTCTATTCTTATTAAATGTGCCTTATGAAGTGATTAAACTACGGTGTACGCTTGAATGAAGTTATTCTTGTTAATTTCTGTATAAAACTTTTTATGAGAATTTTGTTAAGGATAATTTATAAAGAAGTCTAAGCATGTATAGAAGTTAAGTATGAATAAAGTGAAGCTGATGTGCAAGGTGTGATCACATGTACACACACTCCTACTTTAATGAATGAATGAAGTCATGTTAAGTTCTAAAGGGGATCTTTGATTCGCGAGTTGAGATGAAGTGTTTAGTAGCAACCCCACTACATCCCATGAGCTTTCTAACATTAGGTTAGAGGATGAATACCATTCATGAGTTACGATATGGTGTTCACCAGTTATCCTTAACCTATATTTTTAAAGTGTTTAGAATCCGTGGGGGTTATGTATAGCAGCGAGAGGATATGAATAAGAGGTTGTTCCACTTCATGTGTTGAAATGTTTTATTCTAATGTACCTCTTGAGATGAGTACTCCTCGTGAGTATAGAATGAGTTACTTAGTAACAATTTCCTTATCCCTTAACAATGTGCCCACATAGGTGTAGCATTTGTGAAAGCCATGTAAAAGCTACAAAGAACGACCTCATTCTAGGCAATTGAGGATCCCTCATCAGATAGGGGTTAATATCGGGATTCCATGTCTAGCTCTCATTGTCTATGTTTGTTAATCTATCCCTCCACAAAAGAATTGATTGAACTTAGTATTGTAAAAGAATGTACTACTTAGGTTAGTTAGTGGTATGGGACGCTACCTACTCATTGCACTAGGTAGGACCTTACGAAAGAGAAGAGTTGGTGCCAAACCTTCCAAAAGAATGTACTACTAAGTGTAGGTGGTGAAATGGGACACTATCTACTCATTACACTAAGTAGTCATTTCAAAAGGGAAGGCCTTATTGGTCTGTTGGGTGTCTTTTAATGTCTTGCCATTGATTTAGGTGCTTTTTTCTCCTGAGTTGAGTAAGCCGAAGGGGTAGTCTTGACGATTTCTTTGTTGTGTATTGAAGGAGGCATATGCATACTTACTTCATCTCTTACCTTAGTGACCGTTAGGATAATCCCGAGGTAGGGAAACTCATATAGAAAATGAGTTCACTTTCTCTTTCTCTTGGCCTTGGAAGTTTAATCATTTAGAATAGGATAATTCATTCTGAATGCCTTATATGATTCATTGTTAGAGTTCCAATTTTTCACTATAATGTCAGTAGAGTTCACTTTAAGTTTTTGGGAGTTTAATTTAAATGCCTCTTTTGGTTAAAATTATAAAAATTCTTCTGTAAGTGTTAAATGATGATTCTTATGATGTTTTGCTTTATATTCTTCAATGTTTTACTTAAGTTGCATGAAGTGTTATTTTACCAAAATGTCCCTGTTCGCATGTTTTTTCATATGCCTTACTTAGTACATTATTTGTACTAACCCCATACATTTTCTTTATTATTTAAGTATAGGTCGGAAGCAGGTTCAAGTCTATAAGGAAAATCTTGGGAAAGTTCATCTCATGATAAAGTGTGTCGTCATTTATTTGAGGGTATAATTCCTATCTTCTTAGTTTCTTTATATTATGACTTATTATGCATTTCATTTCATTATAAAGGGTGGTGTCCCTATGTTATTTATGTCGTGTAGTTTAGCTTGTGACTATGATATTTCTTAACTATTTATAAAATATTACATTTTTATTAATGTATTAGTCAAAATATTAAGTTCCGCACTACTTTGCATGTCTATGAAAAGAATGCTAGGTAAAAAGCTTGTACGGACCCCAAAGGGTCAAGTACGCGTGGTAACAAAATGAGGGTTGCTGGTAACTTCTAGGGGTAATTTCTTGTTGTGACAAAAACAACGAAGGTAGCAGACGGTTTCTGGTACATTGACGCCCCGTTGATGGGTTTTGTTGGTTGACATTTACATGTTGGAGGATAGCATCCAAGTACCTTCCTTAATCCCATAACACGGACCAACAGGATGGTTCATTGGTTGGGAAACATCCAGTTGTTTTGAATAGTCTTTAAGGGTTGTTTTCCTGCGTAGCTTACTGTTAAATGTAGGGTGATGTTTTAAAGTCACCCTACTTCATAAAAATATTTAGGGAGGTTCCTAAAGGGTCTTTTGGGTTTTTTTAACACTTGGGAGAATTCATTTTTCAAAATCAAAATCCAAAATATCTTTGAAATTATCTAGAACTAAATTGGAGCAAAAACTAAAATAAGAACTTGGATTGGAGAGTTGAGTGATTATTCTTCATCAAATTATAGGATTAACATCATTGAGGTATGATTTTTTATCATTGAAAATCTATTCATCAACGAGTCCGAATTCGAACAAGTTTTCTAATGTTTTCAAAGATGAACTATTCCAATTTTATGGTATATTCGTGGGTTCTTGCATAAAATGTTATGAGTCATTCTAAATTAATAAAATTAATGTTAATTTTATTATATTTACTCAATTAACCTATGAACCCATGTAATTGATGAACCCTTGTTTTTGACTACTTTATGGGTTACTTGGTATTGTCTTATTGCTTATGAATTTTATTGTAGTTTTCTATGGACTATTGAATGACGAAAGATTTATATTCAATTGATATATAGGTGTTATTAGATTTATAAATATATATATATATATATATATATATATATATATATATATATATATATATATATATATTGTAGTTTTCTATGGACTATTGAATGACGAAAGATTTATATTCAATTGATATATAGGTGTTATTAGATATATATATATATATATATATATATATATATATATATATATATATATATATATATATATATATATATATTAAATTAACATAGATTCATTGAGTATTATGATTTATGGATTGAATTAATATTCATGGCCATGAGTAAGGGTCTTATGGTATGAATTGGATGATTTAGCTAAGATGAAGTGGAGAGAATATATTGGTGGTACTATGACCTAATTACCATTATTTTATGCATTATATCTCTTCAATTATGTTGTAATTGGTATGGCCCAATTATGGTGGCAGTGTTATGTAAATGATGTGGCCTTGTCGGTGTTACTTTATGTATTATGCTGATCATGGTCTTTTAATCATTACTTGAAGCAATATGATGATTTTTGTATTTGATTATGTGAAATATGATCATATCTATGTACATGTTAAGAAATGTGAATGTATGTGTGTATTCTATTGATGCTATTTAGGTAATCATGTTAGACTATGAATACATTCTTGTATATGTAGTCTTAGAGTTGATGTGTTATTCTTTCTATTTTGTTATTAAGTATTATGATGGCTATATTGATGATGTTATAGTTGTGTATAGGGTTAATTAAAGGTGATGACGGTTGTGCCTATGAGCTTCTCGAATATAATATGCAATATGTGGTAAAGTTAAGTCTTAGTGTGTCTCTGTGGTAGACTTGTGTCCCTTACTTGATGCATGTATGAATGTTAATATGAGATGTCTTGACTTAGCATGATAAAACCTCTTGCTATTGTATGTAATAGTGACATGAAACATTGAATGATTTTTACAAAGTCCCTTTTGTGAAACCTTTAACGTAATGGTAAGGTTATGAACCTTGAAGTCGAAAGCCATAATGGTATCGTTCTTGTAATGAATGATGGACTTAAGGTTGGTTGGATGTAAAATCATCAAATCATCCTTAGAAAAGTCATTATGAGTAGTCTTGTCGCCATCGTAAGGCAGCCCTAGGGGGTCTCTTTGGTAGGGTAAATGATATTGGGTTATAAACATGATATGGAACACTTTTGTATGAACCTTTAATGTCAATTACTCTACGAAAATAAAGTCTAGAAACTTATGTGTATGGTAAGGGAAGTAGCTCTAGTTGAAAGATGAGGCTAGAGTTCAAAATAAGCCCTTCATATTCCTTAACCATGTGTATATATGGTATGTCTCCAATTTCTACCATTTGAAAGTAGAACACCCTTGATCCGAGTAGGTTACAACTCCGGATTCCATGTTTTTATAGTATGGTCGAAGTCGGTTATTGCCGGTTATAATCATATGGGATACCTACTATCATTTGAGAACTTCTATGAAGTTTAGTTGGTGGGATTGCACAGTATCTAGACATTGCAAAATAGTCTTTGAAGATGTTGGTGAGAGTCCCTAGGTATTTTCCAAGACAATATTTTAATGTCTTGTATAGAATGAATGTCTCCTAATGAATTAATAAAATAGTGACTTATGTTAGAAACCATGTAAATGAATGGGTATCGAATACAGAGGTACTTTAAGTATTTCCTACTTAAACTATGTAGGGGGAATAAAGGATGATATCTTCATGTTTTATCTAGGAAAGTCTTCAAAATGACTCTAATTAGGGAAGCCGGTTGATACATTAAGCATGATATAAACATAGGAAGTCTTAAGAATTATTCAGGTAACCTTGAAGAGAATGTATGGGTGTTCTGTTCTTGGTGTACTTAAGTATGTCTTTTGATAGACTTGGTAAGAAGAATGTAATATTATACATATTATAGGTTTTGGTGTCTTGTAATTATGTGTCTCATTATATGTAGTCTTGAGGATCATTAAGCATGCTTAGAGACAGTGTGTGGGCAGTCTCTCTTGTATTTCTTAAGTGATTTAGAGGATAGCTTTTAGTGAGAATATTACATACTAGGAAGTGTCCTATATGAATTAGAATTACTTCACTATACTAGTGAAGGAGTTTACTGTACAGTGAAGTAGTTCACTGTAATGTTGCTCCTAAAAATGTGATAAATTAATTAAGTGATTTCTTATATGCTTCTAATGTGTCAAATGTTGTTCTTATGATAATATTATTATATTCAAATTAAAATATGCATATTTCCATTAAATGTCTGTTTTCATGATTTTTATGCATTATGACATAATTGGTAGGTGTGGTTGCACTAATTCCATGATTTTATCTATCTCTATGGTGCTTGGTAGGTGAGGAGCATTGGAAAGCAAGACTTGGATCTTAGAATCATTCAATTGAAGTTGAATTATTTTCTCATTTTACTCGAGGGCATAGATGTATTTTATTTCTCTTATCTTTCTATTATGTATGGGCCATGTCCGAAGTATTGTTGAGTCTATGATTTGATGAAATGAGACTTAGTATTACCTATGAGTTTTATATGAAAGTGATTTTAAAGACAGTGAAAATGTTTATGATAATTTTAAATTCCACACTACTTTTCACTATATATATGCTATCAATGATTCAAAAAGGCTTATATAAGCCCTGTTATGGGTCAAGTACGCCTATTGCACTTCGAGAGTGTCATATATTCTAGGGTCTGGTCTAGTAATGGGAAACTTGCCTGTTCCATGAAGATACACCACGGCCCATCAAGTGTCCCGTTGTGCTCGTAGAAAGTAGCTCCTCATTACTGACCACCTCACCTTCCTTTTAGGCCTTTCACGAAACCCTTTTACCTTCCGTCAAGTTCACCACGAGTCATAAAGTGGCTCGTGGGGACTTGTAAATTGTATGTGGGCTTCCCTAGGATCTCCTTCCATGCCTAAGGACACTTAAGGAGGCCCACACCTTGACCGTGGTTGAAGCCAAGAGCCGTGTTCATACATATGAAGGGTGAGGCAGTAGCCTCCATTCTTGCGAAGAGTTGGCCTCATAGCTTTGGCTTCCCCTCGAAGGTTGTCACTCCACACATGGTATTGATTCCTCTGACCTTTATTTGTCAGATAATTTCTTCCTCATTATCACAGTAAAATAAAATAATCAACGCTTCTTTCAAACCATAGAAGCACCAATGTAGTCCATGTGACTAGATAACCAAACGCCATGGGTGTTCCTCGAAGTTTTGATTTCTAAACATCCTAAATTACTCATATTCTTGTATTATGACATTATAATAGTGTCTAAACCTTTTTACTCTTATATTAGGCTCTAGAAAATGTCTTAGAGTTTCGGAGTGTTACAGTGATAGTATGTGTTCTTCTATTTATGATGTTAGTTGATCATGTTAGACTATGACTATGTCCTTGTACATGTAGTCTTAGAGTTGATGCATGATTTTTCGTACTTGATTATGTGAGTGTTATCATAGTTATATTGATGATATTATAGTAGAAGTAGGGTGACCTATAGATATGTTTGTTATGCCTATATGCTTATAGATTGATATGCTATATTTGATGATGTGTGTGTCTTGTCTTGGTAGAATAGTGTTCCTTACTTGATACATGTATATTATGAATATGAATATCTTCACCAATTAGGTTTAGGAACCTTAATCTTATATGTGTATGCATGAATGTAGAATGAATTCTAGTATTGGTAGACCTAAGATGGTGCCCTTCGAAGCATGACTAATATACGGAACCTTCTATATAGAAAGAAGGTTAAAAATAAGCTATCCTTATAGACCATTGGGTGTCACCCCTAGTGGACACATCTTTGGTATGTGCATTATGACTGGGTAATGACTAAGTGATTTCATATGCCCCTTTTTATTAAACTTACCCTATGAGAAAAAATGCTAGAACCGAGTGAGTATGTTATCGGTCGTAGATCTACGTAAGAAAAAGAATAGAGTACAGTGTATCTATACTTTAGAATGAGACTAGAGTGAATAAAATACATCGATATTCCTTAACCACGTGCCTACATGAGATGTGTTCTAGCTCTAACCTTTGAAAATATAACACCCTCAACTGGAGTAGGGTAGACTCTGGATTCCATGCCTAGCTAGTATGGTCTATGTCGGTATTTCCTATTATTATCATGTGGGATACATTCTAGTATTTAATAATTTCAACAATATTTAGGAAGTTAAATGGGACGCTATCTATACATGGAACGAGTAGGCTTTGACGATGCGAGGTTGTAGGTTCCCTATGCCTTTTGAGACCCACCCCATGAAGTCCTTAATGAATTAATTGTCTTCCAATTGACTTAATGAATGAATATGAATTTAGCTAATGTATGTTGACTTGAATGTTCTCTATATAGAGTATCTTTGAGGGTTACTTAGGTAAGCTTGAAGAGGGTGTATAGGAGATCTCGTCTTGTCCTACTTAGGTGAGTCTTTTAGTAACCTCAGGTTGGAAGTAAATGAAGGAAGAGGGAACAATCTTATCTTAGGTAGTCTTAGGGATTTTTAGGTAGGCTTGAAGAGGGTGAATGGGTGGTATCTTCTTGTCTTACTTAAGTAAGTCGTAGGAAAACCTTTGGTGATTAGTGTATATAAATTATATGGGTGAAGTGATGTTGATGCAATATTGTGGAATGTGACTTATGTGCATATATGTTGACTTGTAAGTGATAATTATTCTTGTCTTAAAAGTTTTTTCAGAAAGAGCACGTTTCATATAAAATTTCGTTTAACATGATTTTCAGCATTATGTCATACTTAGTACAAGTGTTTTGTACTAATTCCATATATTTTGTGTATCTCAAAAAATATAGGTGGCATTTGAGAGGAGTCTCGAAGTTGAAGCTTGGATTAGTGTTCATTCAAGCAAAGAATTAGTATATCCTCACTAGATTCGAGGACTTCTTGATGTTTATATTTCCTTAATGAATGTATTGTAATAGACTTAGCTATTTCCAATATGATGAAGTCTTGGTCCTGTCCCAATATATTAATATGTATAACATGGCAACTTTGAGACTTAGCTATTCATTACGTTTTTCTATAAAAGAGATATTTTGAAGTATTATTTTTTCGTGTGAAAAGTTTTAAATCCGCGCTAGTTTTCATTTATGACTTATGCAATGAATGGTACGAAAGAGCTTGTACAAGACCTTAGAGACGTCAAGTATGCCGTGTTTCCATTTTATAATGACCTAATTTCTACAGGGTACTCTCGGTTTGTGACAAAATTTGTATCAGAGCATAAGGTTATGAAGTAGTACTTAGGAATTAAAAGGTTTCAAAAAGCACGTCTAGTAGAGTGTTGTTCATTTGTGTAAGTCGCGACACATCAATGAGTGAGAGGGTATAAGATGATAGAATTTCCCTTCTTATTTTATCCTATGTCATGCCATAGAAATTAAAAGTTATGAGTGTCCTTTCATTATGTTTCCTTGTGTTTCTAGGCAGATGAATACAAGGAGGACATAGGTTAAAGGGTTGAGAATAATTATGTGAATGAGGGACTTCTTCCCCGAGGTGGACAAGTTCCTCAAGGTGGTAAAGATGCTCAAGATGATCAGGTCCCTATTGTGAAAGGAGGAAATGATGTTTGGATGATTCCCCTAGTTATTTCTTATAGGGAGATTAGAGAGGCTCTGCTTACCCTAGCCTAAGCTATGACAACTCAAGTGAATAGAGACGTTAGCCCTAAGATCAATGTTATAGAGACTACTATAGCCTCTAGATTGTGGGATTTTGTAAGGATGTATCCTCCTATCTTCGTTGGTTCTATGGTAGCAGAAGATCCACATGCTTAATTGTATGAGTTGTGTAAGACAATGCATGCTATGGGAGTGACTTCTTGGGAAAAAGCGTAGTTAGCTTCGTAACAATTGAAAGATGTTGCTCAAATATGGTTGGATAGTAGACCGGTTGAATCGGGTCCTTTAGAGTGGGAAGAGTTTAAGGATGAATTCTTAGAAAGGTACTTTCCATGTGAGAGGATGGAGGTTAAGATTGAGGAAGTTATACACCTTAGGCAATGTAGCATGAGTGTTAAGGAGTATTCTTTATAGTTCATCCTATTATCTATGTATGCTCCATTATTAGTGTCCAACCCTATGGATGAGATGAGTAGCTTCTTGACCAGTGTGTCACATATTGTAAACAAAGAATGTCGTACAACCATGATCCATGGTGACATGGTTCTATCTAGTCTTTTTGTGTAATCTCAATCCATTGGAGAGTCTAAATAAGGGAGGAGAAGTAGAGATGCTAAGAGGGGAAGAACTAATGACCAAGTTCAAGCTATGTTTATGAAGAGGCTGCAAATAAAGATACTTCTAGTGCCCCTAAGGCTAATTACGAGAGAGGTGGTGTTTGCTAGGTGGTTAAGCCGACTTGTGCTACTTGTGGGAAGAAGAACTTTGGGAAGTGTCTAGCCGGTGCTTGTGGGTGCTTTGGTTGTGGGAAGGTTTATCACAATGTGAGAGATTGTCCTACTACTGCGGCTACAGAAAGAGAGGACACAGAAGTTCCTCCTAATGCTCCGGATGGTGGTGCTCCAAATAGGAACCACTTATATGCTCTCTGAGCCAAAGGAATAAAATCGAATGACGATTATGATGTTGGTAAGTTATAGTTTTATCTCTTTAGTTATATTAGTTCCTTCTATGTGAGGGAGTATGGTGAGTAGTAGAATGGTCATTCATTATCTCATCTCTTCTATTAAATTAAAGCTTGAGAGATATAGTGTCATACTAGCCTGTTGCATTTTATGTAGGAGTCTAGTTGAAATCGAATTTAATTGATTACTTGCATTGTGCATTTCATGATGTTATGACTACGTTTTAAATTGAATTTATATGGTTTTATATAGCATATTGTCATGCTTCCATTCTAAATTACTTAAGAGATGCAATTTTAATTTTTTTATTTTTTTTAAATATAAGCATGTTCCACTGTAATGAAAATGGTGCTCATTTTATAGATTTAGAAATTTTGAGTAAATTGTTTTTTACTTAAAATGGTTATGATGTCTTTAGAACTGTTATATATAAGCATCATAATATATAGAAAAGGAAGTTCCTTCTATATGAAATGAAAGTGCGAGTCTTGTTGCATGATGAGTTCTAGAAGTAGTTTCTCTCTTCTTGTAGTGTTTTGAGTCTCTTTGTTATGAGGAGTTGATGTTCTTCTTATATATGTGTATAGTATTTTTTATGGTATGGTTATGAGCTGCTAGTCTTTGAGTATTAACTCTAAAAATGTTCAAAATGTTGCAAGTGCCATTTGAGGACGTATATTGTTCAAGTGAAGGAGATTGTAACATCCCTAAAAATGACGTAGGTTTATATAGAGCCTAATACTTTTGTCATGATGTATTAAAATCTTAAAATTTTTAATAATAATGTTCTTAAGCAGTATAAAATGTTCTGAAATTATTGGATGTCAAACGTCCATGAACGTCAATGACGTTCGAAAACTGGTCTAAGTCAAACTAGTATATCTAGTGTTTTGTAGTGATGTTTTGGAGAGATATGTGTGACTTGTACTGGTACAGTTGTGTCCATAACTTATAACATGTAGATTATTGATAGAGAATATTTACCTAGTAGGCTTAGGCACCATTGTCTTTTATGTGTATGGATGATTGTAGAATTAAAGTGTAGGATTGGTAGACCTATGATAGTTCCCTTCTAAGAATGACTAATATGTGGAACCTACTATATAGAAAAAATGTTAAAAATGAGCTATCATTATAGGTCATATAGTGACAGCCCAAGTGGACCCATTTTTTGTTAGTGAATTATAACTAGGTAATGACTAAGAGATGGTACCTTTTCATATGCCCCTTTTTATTAAACTTACTGTATGTGCAGAGAGGCTATCACCTTGTTTATATTTTATGGTTTGTAGCTCTAGTAAAGAAGGAAACTAGATTAAAATGTATCTCTAGTTGAGAATGAGACTAGAGTGCACAAAAGACCTTCATTTTCCATAGCTAAGTGACTACATGGGATGTGTCCTAGTTCTACCCTTGGAAAGTAGAACACCCTCCATCGGAGTAAGGTAGACTCCAAATTGCATGCCTAGCTAGTATGGTCTATTTCGGTGTTGCTATTCTAAAAATGTGCGATACATTCTAGTATTTTATAAGTTCTACATGATTTAGGTAGTTGAATGGGACGGTATCTTCACATGGTACGAGGTAGGATTTGATGATGCTAGATGTACGTTCCTTAAGTCTTTCCAAGACCATCATGTGAAGTCCTTAATGAATGAAATGTCTTATACTTGACTTAATTAATGATTATTACTTTACCTAATGTATGTTGACTATAATTTTCTCCATCTAGGGTAGCTTTGAGGGTTGCTTCAGTAAGCTTGAACAGGGTGTATGGGCGATATCTTCTTGTCCTACATAGGTGAATCTTGGAGTAACCTTAGGTGGGGAGTCAACGAAGGAGAAGGGAACAATCTTATCTTAGGTAGCCTTAAGGATTGTTTAGGTAGACTAGAAGAAGGTGTATGTGCGGTCTCTTCTTGTCTTACTGAAGTAAGTCTTTGGATAACATTTGGGACATTTATACGATATTATGGGTTGAATAGATATTTATGCTATATTGTTAAATGTGAATTATATACATATATGTTTACTTGTATGTGATTATTATAGTTATCTTAAAAGGATTCTAAAAAAGAGAATGTTTCTTTCAAAAGTTCATTTATCAAGTTTTTCAGCATTATGACATACTTAGTACAAGCGGTTGTACTAATTTCATATGTGTGGTCTATCTATAAAGGTGTAGGTGGTATTTAAGAGGAGTCAAAGTTGAAGCTAAGATTAGTCTTCATTCAAGCAAAGAGTTGGTATGTCCTTACTCGAATCAAGGAAATCTTGATTTTTAGATTTCCTAATTGAAAGTATTGTCATAAACATAGCTATTTTCTATATGATGAAGTGTGGGTCGTGTTCCAATATATTTTTATGTCTAAGATGATGACTTCAACACTTAGCTTTTCATTAGGTTTATCTATAACAGAGATACTTTGAAGTATTAATATTTCGTATGAAAAGTTTTAAGTCTGCACTAATTTAATTTATGTTTTATGCAGTGAATGGTACGAAAGGTCTTATACAAGACTTCGGAGAGGTCAAGTACGCTGTATTTTAATTCAAGAATGTCCTAACTTCTAGGGGGTTATCTCGGTTCATGACACTTATAACTAATATAAGAAACTTATAAGCTCATAACACACACATATAAACACGTAAACACACTTAAGGAACATAGGTGATTTGTCGTTGAACGTCTTAGTGGTCTCTTGACATTTCACTTCCAATTTACCTAAAATCTTAGAAACTGCCTTATTACAATATTATACACCATTTTATGACTTTAGACCCTCAGGAAAACCATGTTAGGCTCTCGATTTACCTAAATAGTTTTGGAGGTGTTACATTCGCCCCTAATTGGACAAAATTTGTCTTGAATGAAACTTGCTACTCTCCGAATACTTCCATGAATAAATATTTAGTTAAAAACTCTACCCCATACAACATAACAGGTCACACAATATAAGAGAAACATCAATTTCATATAAACAAGAGACTCACAACACATAAGGAAGATAGAAACTCATTTCACAACTCATTATGCTATAAAACACACATTCGTTATTCAAAATAGCATGAAATAAATTTTTTACATTCGTTTTTATATCATATACATCAGTTCTATCCAAATTAAAAAAGCTTTCACCAAAGAATGATTTAGTCTATTTTTCAAAAATCTTATAGTGAGGAGATTTTTTCATTGGCAGTGAACATACTTCAAAATTTCAAAACTGCAATATTGAGGCAATTGATGATATAAACATGCTAATATGCAAGATAAGACAGTGTTAACACATTTAAAACATAATCTTAACATTATCAAATGCACAATGCAAGGAATCAATAAAATTCAATTCCAATAAGACTCCTGAAAACTGTGCAATCAATACAACAACGCAATATGCTACTATGTTATGTAGATCATCTACTCACCATACTTCCCCACATAGAGGGAACTCATATAACTAAATAGAGAATAACAAGAACTGACCATCATCATCATCAACCTTATTTGGCTATGATCCTCTAGTCCATAGTGCTTAGAAACGCCTCTTCTATAGAGCATCATCTTTCGGAACATTAGAAGAGACTTGCTTACAATCTCTAGTAGGAATATCCCTCACTTTGTGCCCATATTTACCACAGTCAATACAACTCTCGGTACCCAATAGACATTCCACATAGTTCCTCTTCACAGAAGTAGCAGATGTATGCTTTCCCTCTTTAGAACTACTACCTCTCTAAAGTTTCACCTTAGCACTCCTAGGTTTATCTTGACTTAAGTTTTCATGTGGTTCATTCCAAATCTAGATATTTATGTAAGGAATTATTAGTTTATGATTTATTTTGGATATTATTAATTGATTAACATTTATTCTAACTTAATTATTATATATCTTGATGGTTTGGTATAGTTTGTAGAAGATGACCCTTTACCTTTTAACAGTAGGTTATGATTTTTATTTGAATAAGGTTATATTTGTTCAATTGACTTGGTTATTCATAGAATTACTACTAGATTATGTTTTTATGCTAATCATGAACAAATTAGGGTGATTTGTATTCTTTCATGCTAGTTTTTTTTATGATGATCTAGTTATAAAGTATATTGTGAATTGACCTAAGTATATTTGTCTTCAGCAATAAATTAGTATTGAATCTTGATGTAGTAATTATTCTAGCCTTGTTATCATGTTGTTTGTTTACTTATGATGATGTATACTCAAATATGCTTAAATTGATGGTTTATCCTAAGACCTTGATGATGAACAATTAAGGAGACTTGTAAGTCTTATTATTCCTATCATTTACTCCAAATTGTTGTTAATTGTGATTAAGGCATGATGTTGTATTGCAGTATGCCTTGTCCTAGGATAAATAGGGTGGTATTATCTTTAATTTAAATGTCTTTATTATGATTGTGAGGTGTTGTCTTAAGATGTCTATGTTATAAGGAGGGTGAATGATTTACCAATGTTCCTTATCATGATATAAAGATGTTAATGTGC
This sequence comes from Solanum chilense, assembly GCA_032847665.1. Classification (NCBI taxonomy): domain Eukaryota; kingdom Viridiplantae; phylum Streptophyta; class Magnoliopsida; order Solanales; family Solanaceae; genus Solanum; species Solanum chilense. The sequence goes on from CM064973.1 coordinate 42,954,770, forward strand.
TAACCTCACCTATATGAATTGTAATGAAAGGATGATACATATACAATTCCTATTAAGATATGATGATGATGATGTTAATACAAGGTTTAGACCCCATGACCTAAAAAAGCGATGATAATTAATGAAGACATTAAAGACATTCAAAAAAGGACTTAAGCTTATGATGTACCATGGTTTCATGGTACTTTCAATGCTTTTTCCTTAAGACTGGTGTGTGTCTACAGACTATTTGTAGTAATTTTAATATGTATTGTCTTTGTTTTGCAAGAAAGTTGTTCAAAATGGAAATGCAGAAGGCTATGAAGAATCAGCGTAGAAGTGACCCATGATGCAATTGAAAGCCCATCGTCCCATCGATGAAATGTAGGTGATGACCGTTGATTGAAGATTCACGCATGTAGAAGAAACTCACAGAATTCGATCTAACTGTGGGTTTACAGAAGGATCGACGAATTGTCCTGGAAAAACGTCGATTTGATCAGAGAATAGACGAAAACCCTGTGTTAAAGAAAAAGCTAAGTATGGAACGACAGGAAGCATCGGCGGACCATAGATGAACCGACAGATTATGTTGTTTGTCCGTCGATTAGATCAAAGAAGATGCAATATCGAAACTGAAAAAAATATGGAAAGTGTTGACCGACGGAGGCAGTTGACGGTGCATCATTTCATCGGCAGACCGTCAGCGGGGGTCCTCGATTGAAGCCGTGTTTTGGATAAACTTTTCTTATTCGAACTACATTTAATTAGGACTATTTTTATTATATAGGGTGAAAAAAATCGTTTTTGGGGTCGGATTTTTTTACTAATTTCATGTTTTTGTTCTTGGAGATTTGTTTTGGCAATTATTTCACATTTCCAGTTTTGGCGTTTAATATGATTATGTGATTTCAGGTTAAATTTCTGGACTTTATTAAAATTTGTCAACGTATGGTAAGGGTTAGAAGCTTAGACAAATGTAGTCGTACAATTGTACGGGGTGAAATTGTGTAAATACTAGACCAAGGATTCAGAGATACATAACTTATAAATTTTCATGCAAAATATTAGGGAAGAATTGTTATAAGCTAGGATTATGGCTTTATGATCCTATGGGGAACATTTACATCCTAGTTTCACTCACAACTTTATAAATACCAATAATTCACTCTTGCTACTTGTTTGATTTCACAACATTGCAACACTTTTATTTCACAAAAGTCATCTTTTAATTAGTAGTTTTAGGAAAGACTTGACTAAATAGGGGTAATCCTACATTAAAGTTATGGCTAAATCATTGTCCTCGTTGGATCGACCCCAACTGAATAGTTGGGTTCTCTAATTGATACGACCACTTAAACTTATTTGGGAAGTGTAATTTGAGCGTATCAACTTTTGGCTAAAGTTCCGTGGAAAGTGTCTTTCAGATTAATTTTCATATCAATTACTGAATTTTAGTCAATAATTATCTAATTTTACTTTTTTCTTTTGTTTTTAATTTGCTTCAGGTCTATCTCTAGAGTATGCCAAGTACACGGAGACAAGGATAACCAATCGTAGCATTCAATCCAGAACTTAACCAGACACTCTGCAGCGTGTATGATCAAAAGAATCCCACAAATGTGGGTGATGGGATCAAACAGTGAACTTTCTCCGCCGATTGATACTCACAACAAAGTAATGGTGCTTTGAGGAGGTAACGTCCCATCCCATGCCCTCAAGAATTCTATAGGGGAAACATAACATCACTTACTCTGAGGGGCCTCTTGTTCTAGCTCCTCTACAATAGGGTCACACATTATTCGTAACTAGTAGCTTGATTCAGTTGCTCAATGCTAGAGGTTTATTTTCTTGGTTACCATTTGAGGATACCCATGCTCACATAACTAAACTAAGGTCGGTGTGTAATAGTTGTGTAGGGAGGCAAGACTTGGACATGGATGTCATCGGATTAAAGGTGTTCAATGTCTCTGTGAGGGGAGAAGCCATTATATGGTTCACTGAGTTGCCGTAAAATTTGATCTATACTTGGGACCAATTCAGAGATGTGTTGCTAGCACAGTACTACCTATTGTCTAAAAGCTCTACCACAATAAAAGAGTGAACAACTTTGTCGCATTTCCTAAGTAGTAGGTGAGTAGCTCTTGGGATAGATTCACCACATTCGTAAGAAGTATCCCAAACTACCACATTGATGATGAGACGTTGAAAGAGTACTTCTATCAGGGGAAAGATGATAATAATAAGGTAGTGCTTGATTTATTGAGAGTGGTTCATATGGTGAGTGCACATATGCAGAGATCGCGGAGAAGTTGTAGAAAATCTCTCGCAATAATAAGGCATGGAGCACTAGCAAGCCTGACACTAAGAGAAACACCTTTGTTGTGCAAGTATGCAAGACGCGACCGCAAATGATATTCATGAAGGGATGGATCAAATGAGAATTGAGCTAAGATTTGTATAGAGACATGTCACATGGGGTGCAAAGAAAGTAAATGCGGTAAATTATTTAAATAAATAACCGCAGCCAGTGGATGAGTACTACTATGAAGAGGATTATTATGCAGTGAATGAGAATACGAGGGGTTTTGAACCGAACGCCCAAGGCTCCAATTAGGATTATTGGTGCCATGGTTAAGGAAATCTTGGTTTGAACTATAGGAGTTACAAAAGAGAGGTCCATTATGTTTGTGATGGAAACTACAACCGCGCCAACAACATTAACCAGGGTAACTATCGTAAATGAACCTATAGAAGTAGGCCTTATGTTCCACCTCAAAAATGGGAAGTTGCTCTTATAGATGGTAAAGGTAGTATGGTAAGAGTTGAAAATATGTTGCAAAAGATTATAATGAAGTGTTATGCTAGTGATGAGCACGCCAAAGAGTTGAGAGGTTATTTGGGTAATATTCGGCATAAGGTTGATGCACATGCAATCTCAATGAAGCATCTTGAGTTTCAAATGTCCCTACTATCTACTACAGTGAACCCACGTCAACTGGGTACTCTTCCATGCAATACTGTACAAAATAAAATAAATTATTGACATTGCATGACAATCATTACTCTAGGGGGTAACCAACCCATCGATCCACCTATGGCGTCTGGCATAGAAAAAGAGGTTAGAAAAGATAATGATAAAGTGGAAGTTAGTGGTGAGTTGGTAGATAAAGCGGTTAAAGAAGAAGAGATACCCCAAAAGGTGATCCCTGTTCCTCGACTACCACCACCATTTCCATAAAGATTGGTGAAGAAGACAGAGGATAGTAAACACCGGCATTTTATTTCTATGTTGAAATAGTTTTCCATCAATGTCCCTTTGATAGAAGCACTTCACCAAAGGCCCGATTATGAAAAATTATTTAAAAACATGGTTACAAAGAAGAGATCGGTAAATTTTTAGAATAATGACCGAATGCAACATTGTAGTGCTATTACTAAAAGGTCTCTTGTGCAAAAGAAGTAAGATCTGAGCGCTTTAACTATTCCTTGTACAATCAGTTTGTTACACTTTTGTAAAGCACTAGGTGATCAAGGTACAAGAATAAGTCTCAGGCCTCTCTCTATTTATAATAAATTGTGTTATGGTGACCAAAATCCCACTACGATACGAATACTGATTGCCGATCAAACAGTGAAGAGCCTTATCGGGATACTCCATGATTTGTTAGTGAAGGTGGAATCATTTATTTTTAAGGCCGATTTTGTGATTCTTGACTAGTGAGTTTGATTTTGAGGTGCCTATTATTTTTTGGAGGCCATTCCTTACTACGGAACGCGCCCTTGTTAATATGGAAAAAGGGCAGATGATGTTTCGGTTAAATAACGAAGAAGCAACTTTGAATATTCGAAGGTCCATGAAGCAAACTGGTGAGCTCCAAATCGTTTTTAATATATCCTATAGGGTTGAGAGTACGTCTGAGGTACAAATCAAATATCTCCTTGGTGTTTAGGCACTAGCGGCAGTGATCATTAATTTTTAGACTGATGGTATTGAAGAGTATGGTTTGTTGGTTGCGACACTTGATGAAGGTGAATTTCGGTTTAAACTAAAGAAATCTGAGTTAGATATGAAGAATCGCAAGTACCAAATAATGCCCAATTATAAGCCAAATGTTGAGCAACAAAGATGTTTAAATCCACTTATGGAAGAGGTAGTTAAGAAGGATATTACAAGTGGTTGGATGCGGTAGTCATATATCCCATCGTAGATAGTAGTTGGGTATGCCATTTTCATTTTGTGCCCAAAAATGGAGGAATGAGAATGGTTACTAATGAGAAGAATGGGCTTGTTAAATTGAGGCTGGTGACCGGATTGAGAGTGTTTATGGATTATCGTAAAAGTTGAATGCATGCACTAAGAAGGACCATTTCAGTTGAGGATCAAGAGAAAAGTATGGTACTATTTTATATATAGTTATTCGGGTTATAATTAAATATCTATTTCACCAGAGAATCAAGATAAAACCGCCTTTACTTGCTCGTCTTGGACTTTTGCATTCAAGATGATTCCTTTTGGGTTGTGTAATGCACCGACTACTTTTCAGAGTTTTATGATGTCGATATTCTCTGATATGGTTGAAGACACTATTGAGGTGTTTATGGATGATTTTTCAGTTGTGGGTGACTCTTTTGGTCGTTGTTTGAGTCATTTGGCCGAAGTTCTCACAAGATGTGAAAATTGCGACACTGTGCAAAATTTGGGAAAATGTCACTTCATCGTGAAATAGGTTATTGTATTGGGCCATCGCATCTCAGAGAAGGGGATACAAGCTCATGGGGAAAAAGTAATGGTTATTCAGAGACTTCCTCTACCCATTTTTATAAAAGGTTGGAGAAGTTTTCTTGGGCATGCGGCCTTCTATTGGAGATATATTAAGGATTTTTGAAAAATTGCACATCCTCTGTAAAAGTTACATGAGAACGAATGTAAATTTTATTTTGATGAATCGCCCATAATTATTTCCCCGTATTGGAGTAAGCCATTTGAGGTGATGTGTGATGCTAGTGGGGTTGCTTATAATAGTGAGGACCTAAATGAAATACAAAAGAACTGCATAGTGACTGAACAAGAGCTCTTGGCAGTGGTATTTTCTTTCAAAAAATTTCACGCCTATTTTCATGGCACAAGATATATAGTGCATACTGACCATTCCAGATTGAGATATTTGATGGCAAAGAATGATGCAAAACCAAGGTCGATTAGATGGGTTTTATGATTACAAGTGTTTGATTTTGAGGTGAAAGATTGAAATGGGATCGAAAATCAAGTTGCCGATCACTTGTCCAAATTAGAAAAGTTGAGTGAAAAGGCTAAAATTGATGATACATTCTCTAATGAGCATGAATTAGCCACATCTCATGAATTGATTCAATGGTAACCTATTTTGAAAATTATATGGCTAGTGATATAATCCCATCTGACTTGTCCTTTCATCAGAAGGAAATGTTCATTCATGATATGAAAAAGTTCTTTTGGGATGAGCCTTACTCATACTAGAGTTGGGGTAATGGGATTTTTTGCCGTTTTATAACGGACGATGAGATGCTAAGTGTTATGGAGGCATGCCATTCCTCGCCTGTAAATGGGCATCATAGTTGTATCCGAACTGCCCATAAGATTTTGTAGTGTGGGTACTAATGGCCAACCATCAACCAGGAGGCTCATGAGTTCTCCAAGTCATGTGATAGGTGCCAAAGAGATGGAGGTATTTCGAGAAGGGAAGAGCTTTTTTTTAATCCCGTTATATTAATTGAATTGTTTGACGTTTGGGGCATTGTTTTGATGTGCACATTTATGAGTACTCATGGGATGAAACATATTGTTGTGGCGGTGGATTATGTATTAAAATGAGTGGAAGCGATAGAAATTTCCAATGAGGAAGGAAAGAGTGTTACTCCGTTCTCGAAAAAGAACATATTTTAAAGATTTTGGACACTTAGGGCCAATATTAGTGATGGGGGGGGGGTCCAACTTTTGCAACAAGTTGTTCAAATGACTATGGGATAAATATGGGGTTCGCCACAATGTAGCCACCCCATACCATCTACAAACTAGTGGGCAAGTTCAGGTGTCCAACAAAGAAATCAAGCAAATCCTGTAAGAAATGGTGAATTCTAATAGAACGGATTGGTCAAGGAGGCTTGATGATGATCTTTGAGTTTACAAGACTGGATACAAGACTTCCATAGGTATTTCTCCATATTATATTGTATATGGGAAGTCTTGTCACTTGTCGGTTGAGTTAGAGCACAAGGTCATGAGGTGCAGTGGAACTATATATTAATGGGTTGAATGAACTTGATGAGTTTCGCCTAATAACTCAGCCCTCCACAAAATATAGATCCAGCAGTACCATGACGAAAAGATTGAAAAGCGAGAATTTGTAGTTGGGGATTTGGTGCTTCTGTTTAACTCTAGGTTGTGCTTGTTTTTGGGCAAACTCAAGTTCAAATGGAGTGGTCCATTTTGGATCACTAAAGTGTTCCCACACGGAGTGGTTGAGTTGGAGAACAAGGTGAAAGCTTCACGGTAAATGGACAAAGAATCAATATATACCTAGGTCATGCAAATAGTGTCCATGAAGTTGTTAAGGCATATAATCTTAATGATGTAGGAGTAAACAAGGTTATTGCGTCGTGCTGCAACGTTAAATCAAGCGCTTCTGTGGAGGCTAACCAATGTGTATCTTCTAGCCAAGAATAGTTTTTTTCTTTTCTTTATAGGAATGATTGCCTTTTTTTAATTTTGTTTTACTTAATGTAATATGTAAATTTTCTTTTATTTTTTTAGTTTGATGGCTATAGAGTAGTTTAGAGTTCATTTGTAAAATTGTGTCCAGAAAACACAAAAAGAATGGATTAATGGGTGCTCAATGTGCAGGGACTAAACCACAACAATTCTGCAGAAATTGGTCTAGTGCACAGATTTACGGACCAACCGACGGATTGTCGATGGTGTCCATAGATCCCTGGTATGTTTTAAAATTTTGTGTAAGTTAGGTAACAATCAAAAAGTCCCCCCCCAACCCAACAGGACCTGATCGGCTATATAAAGATACAACCATTAAGTTACCCTCCCACACCTTTTCAAATTCCCTCCCAATCGTTTCCATTCACTTATTCCTCTCCTTCTCCATTAACTCCCACAATTAATTCACTCCATTCTCATCAAAAAAATATCAAAGATTCCCAAAATACGAGAATTCCCCAAACCCTAACCCCCAATTCACTATTCCAAACTTCATCGTTTCTCTGGTCAGTGTTCGTAGGTAGGCACATAGGTTGGTGTTGTAAAATCACCCACTCATTCACTCCACTAAAATTTACAGATATTTCATTCTCCTTTGCTTAATGAATTTTCGCTCATTTCCTTATGGAAACAGATAGATTGAATGTGGGTCTAGACTTTGGGACAAATTGACATGTTAAACTTGTTAAAAAATTATGCTCTATGTCTTTTTAAATGATAGAAATTGAATCGGTTGGGGGTGGAATCTTTATAAATTCACGATGATTTTTCTTATTTTTCTTTGACTTTGGTCTTGATAGTCTATTAGACTCCATGGTCCAAATTTGCAAAATCGTTGCCCTAGGGATGACAAATTGGTCTTTTACTTTATTGCATGTTGGGATAACTGGTTTTATGTTTTGGATAGTCCATTTGTTGGGTAAAACAAAGTCCTAAAAAGCCTATCTCAGACTAACAGAACAAGACCCTATCTACAGACCGTCGATGGACATCCTTTGAATCTACTTAACTCTAGAACTATGGAAGTAGACTATGGTCCGTGGATTAATTGATTGACCGTTCTGCACGTTTGTCTTCTAACAGAAACCTCAATCTCTGAACAATTCTGAATTATTTTAAGTGTCCGACGGTAGAAGTAGACTATGGTCCGTTAATTGATCAATGGATGGTTCTGCATATCCGTCTTTTCTAGTTGAAAGTTCTTTGAAAAGTAGACTTCAAAAATTTGTTAAGTATCCACCGACGGACACTATCTATGGGCCGTCGATGCATCGATGGGCTATCGATACTGCCCGTCTCCCACATGTTAAATTTTTTAATAATATGTTTCTTGAGTATCCAGGTGTCTGTTGATTATGTTGTCTTAGAAGGTTGATTAGAATTAAACTATTAACTTCTTTTTGAGGTACTAATGGCCCCCAAGCCGGATATTGTCTATTCGAAGGCATGGTCCAAGTTTGTGGCACAATCCCGACAGATGATTGGCTCGTCCAATGATGAGAGTGATCCAAAATACGTGGACCAGGCACCCGAACCCCCACACAAGCTGCTAGAGCAACTTGGGTCACCCCAAAGAACTGGCGCCTTGTGTAGTCTAGGTCTTCCATTGGTTCAGAGGGAGCATCTGGCACCGAGGAGGATTCCGCTTCAATCATGTCCCTCTCTAAGGTGTCGAATTATTCTACAGCCTCTTGTTTCGTATTACAGGGAGCCACTCTCCCAGCCGGGTTTGCATGCAATTCCTAGTCAAATAAAGGCCATTGTTCGGAGTCTACTCCGGCACCCCATCATGAGGTCCCTGAATCGTTTTTTGATAAGCCCAACTGCTGGTGCATATAACTACAGTAAATGATATACATAGATTCCAAGTTGTTGAACGATAAGGGGTGATGACTCGCACATTCACTGTTCAGCGATGGGTTCTTATAGGGATCCTACACACAGTCCCTGTGGTTCATGATTTGTTTAGCTGACACCGAATGGAGTTGTTCGTGAGGAGTATGGGGTCCTATTGTGAAGATATTGTGCGAGAGTTCTACACCTCATACATAAAGTCTCTACGAGGTTATTTTAGACAGGAGGGCGAAGCCAGCCAAACAGGCCCCTATCACAGATGTTAGAGTTCAAGTCTGCCGAGTGGACATTTCTTTTCCTTCCATCCTCCGCTTCCTATATGGTGGGTCCACTCTTGCTGTCATGGTTCCCCTCACCCGATATTTTGACTATAGGTGGCACGTGGAAAAGAATTTCCATTTTAAGCAGAGTAGATAATTGAGATAGTCCACCAAAAGATGGATTGAACAACGACTCTCCATTGACGGTGAGGTAGAATAGTAGGCCTTGGAACCCATAGTCCTTATCAAGAAGGCCAACCTCACTTTTGCAACGAAGTTGTTCTAGCTATTAGAGTGGCACCGATATTTCCCATGGTTGCACATAATATACATCCTTCGAATAGGGCGGTCTTTGTAGCAACTCTTGTAGCCGGGTTGGCGGTCGACTTCGCGAGGTTGTTGGTCTCTCTCATCCATAAGAGGGATTTTAAGTCCTCTACCACTTACTTGTTAACCTGTATCATCTTCCAATTATGCAGGGATGCTAAATTTTCCATTTGGCACAGATATGTCCTCTGTACTCCTACCGGGACAGTAGACATTGGTCTCATAAGGGATGAGTAAAATGAGGCCGCACCACAATACGGGACCTGAATTTATTTGCAGCCCTTGGGTGAGAAATTGGTATATACGGTAGAGAAATCCCAAGGGGTTATCATGAAACTTTAAACCCTACTAATACCACCCCGACCAAGTTTGCCCCTAGTATAAGTAGAGTGCCTATTTCCTCCGGATCTACCCCACCATCAACAACACTATTCCTAATTGCTAGGGTCTATAAGCTAGAGTCCTAGTGTCCATCTTGCTGCACCATTTCCAGCCTTGGATGCATAAATCTACTGCGGAGAAAGAGAACCGTATTGTGAAAAAGGTGGCTCAGCAGACAGAGCTGAAAAGTTGGGCAGTCCATTAGTGACTAGATGCATTTGAGCTTAGATTTCTAGAAAGCCCAGCCCTTACCATTGATTTGACTACTCTTTAGGAGGTTGTCGAGACTCTGCGATCATATATTGAGAATATACTTAAGATGAGGGGACCCGAGCCAAAGACTCCTCCGATTGAGACATTAGAGGACAGAGTGGTAGCTACACTATTCACCATTCCCACTACACCACCGCTTTAGCCTTGTGAGTGTGACAAGAGGTATCATTCTATCCGTAGTAGTAAGGGTAAGCTTGCTCCTTGAAGGAAGAAGGAGAGGATAGATTTTGATGCTGCAAGGATAGCTTCGTCTGTTGATTAAGTGACCCGTTAGATGAACGCTAGATAGTTGGTTGTTGGTGGGTCTAGATCAACAGTAGAGGTTGTTGATAGGAGCACCACTGAGGGAGAAGATATTGTGGTTGACACTATTGAGGGAGCATGTTCCGGGAAAACAGACCCGCCATTCGGCACTACGCACCTCAAGTCGGCTTCTCCCACCACCCTTTCTTTATTTTCATATTCATTGGGGACAATTTCATGTTTTTTGTTTGGGGTGGGTTAAATGGAAAGTGAGTGCTAGGGTGAAGTCTGAGTATCCCAACTCACAATCATCTCTTGGTGGTTTTCTGACATGTTTTTTTTTTGCCCCAAGAGAGTGATTAATTTACTATTGAACCGACATGTGTCCTAACTTGTATAAAATATAAAATGAAAAATAAAGTATAATGTCTAAACTTGAATAATATCCCATTCTAACAGAGTGCTCACATGAATAGATATTAATGTTTAATGTTTGCTCTAATCATGACATAAAGATACACCCATTGCATGATCTTCCCTTTAATACTCTTACTATGTAACCGATGATTTGATAATGTAATGTGGTTGTCTAGAGACTGTGAGGAGATTTGATGGTTCCCTTGTTGGTACTTAGCTAGAACTTGCCCAGTTGGTCTTCAAAAAGGAATCTGTGGTAGACAACTAGGAAAGGATCATAGGCCCTTGTTTAATTTATATAAACATCTATCCTAAAGTAAAGTTAGCCAAATGAAATTGTCATCCCTTTTTTATCCAAAGAATTGAACCTATTATAGACCTTTCTGTTCTTCACCAAATAAACTCCCCTGGGTATAATTTGTTCACCCAGGTCCCTCCTTGGAGATCTGCACCTCAAATTAGGCCAAGTGTATAATTTTAGGGTGGCTAGTGCATAAAACTAACCTCATCTTGGCCCTGATCAAACCTTGGGTAATGTGAACCTTCACTTACGGCAAAGGCATGAGTTGGGTGTGGCTATTATGAGTGATGACTCGAAAAGAGGGTCTCAAAAATAGTAATGTTGAAAGAAAATGGACAACGAACAAGAGAAGTTACTATATAAAAATTAGAAAATTAAATTAAATAGAGAAAAAGTGTTTAACAAAAAGAAGTACGAGTCAATTTCACAAAAAAGAAATAAAAGAGAAAATAAGGGAAAAGATGACAACAAAAGTAGGGCATAATAGGTAATGAAAGAGGTAGGCCGCTTATCCTTGATGTAAACGACGGAGAAAAGTCACTAAAATGTACCCATAGTCACCATACGTGACCTTGAGCCTATGCTACAAGCTAAGAACGTCCTATCATGATCCTAAGAGTCTAATACCGTTAACTTAAGCAATGAAATAAGGGCAAGCCTATGGTGACAAGTACAAATTAAAGTAGGGCATAATAGGTAATGAAAGGGGTAGGACGCTTATCCTTGATGTAAACGACGGAGAAAAGTCACTAAAATGTACCCATAGTCACCATACGTGACCTTGAGCCTACGCTTCAAGCTAAGAACGTCCTATCATGATCTTAAGATTCTAATACCGTTAACTTAAGCAATGAAATAAGGTCAAGCCTATGGTGACAAGTACAAACAAGGTGTGAATTTTTTTACAGTGTGAGTGTTGAATAACGAAATATACTTAAAGCTAAAATCATTGTGTGAGAAAGGAGGATATCTTTTGAAGTGAGGGCACTAATTGAAATATCAGAAAGTTTGTACCTTGGCGAGAGACAAAAATAGAGTAGAGGTGTCATTGCATGGTCAGTCTATATCATGTTTTGATCAACCAGAGTAATCCTATAAAGCCTAAGAGAACAAACATGCACTAAAGTAATGAAAAAGTTGGGATTGATTGCTATATGATTGCGGAATATTAAAAAAGGATACTTTTATTCAAAGTGTTGTGTTGAGACATCGTGCGTTGCTTGAGGAAAAATAATGAATTTATGTTTAGGGTGTTTATATACCTTGGTTTAACAGTACTTCCAATGCTTTTTCCTTAAGTTGTTGGTGTGTGCCTATAGACTTTTAGTAGTAATTTTTATATGCTTTGTCTTTGTTTTACAGGAAAGTTGTCCTAATCGGAACGCAGAAGTCTGTAAAAAAATCAGTGCACAAGTGAACCACAAATGCATCGACAGCCTGTCGGGCTATTGATGGATGGTAGGTGGTTACCATCAATTGAAACTTCATGCATCTGGAAGCAACTCACGCAATTTTGACTATGTGTTGTGCTACGTAAGGATAGACGGTCTGTCAACTGATCGACAGACCATCCTGGTAAAAGGTAGATTGGATCAGATAATGTCCTAGTACCTAGTGTTGAAGAAAAACCTATGTATGGAAGGACGAGAAGCATCGACGGATCGTAGATGAATTGACGGACCGTATTGTTGGTCCGTAGATTGGATGATAGAAGATGCAAAATGGAGGCTGAAAAGAAGATGCTAAGTGTTGACCAACGAAGGCAGTTAACCATCTGTGAGGGTCATCAATTGAAGTAACATTTTAGACAAACTTTCCTGATTTGAACTCCTTTTAATTTAGGACTCTTTTTATTAAAAATAGGGTGAAAACCCTCGGTTTTGTGGTTAGATTCTTTATCTAATTTATACTTTTTTATTGGATATTTGTCTTTGTAATTAATTCAAATTTCTGGATTTTCTTTTGAAGATAATTGTGTGATTTCAAGTTGAATTTTTTGATTTTCTTCAAATTTTTCAAAGTAAGTTCATGATTTATTATTATTCAATTATGAATTATGTTATTCTAAGCATGTGTAACTAAATCCACAACATGGGTTGTACGAACCGTGGGTGATTAACAAAATAAACTGAGTTGATTAACAATTCTCAAATATGTTGTTGCATGCATCGATAATTCTTTTATTTAGAAGTCTTTTTAACGATTGCACGCGTTAGAACTCCCCTTTTTATTACTTGTCGGACCAAGGGGGTAGTTAATAAGAAAAGAATTATCGACATACATTTAGTGGATACTATCTAATAAGCTAGTTTCGATTGGTGCGAAGTTATAACAAAGCCTAGCATCGAATATGATTCTTAATATGAAGTAAAGGTAAGGGTTAGTAGCATAGATACACGTAGTCGGACGAAGGTACGGGGAGAAATTCTCTAAATGTTGGATCAAGGAGTTAGACATACATCACTTTGCATGCAAAATATTTGGGAAAAATTATTATAAGTTAGGATTATGGCGTTACGATCCTATAGGGAACACTTAAACCCTAGTTTCTCTCACAACTTGATAAACACCACTAATTCACTCTTGCTACTTGTTGGATTTCACAACATTGCAACACTATTGTTTCACAAAATACCCCCTTTAATTACTAGTTTACTGAAAGGACTTTACTAAATAGAGGTAACAGTACATTAAAGTTAAGTCTAAATCATTTTCCCCTTGGTATTGACCACAACATAAAGTTAAGTCTAAATTATTTTCCTCTTGGGATTGACCACAACATAATAGTTGGGTTCTTTACTTGATACGACATCTTACACATTGTTAGGGATGCGTAATTTGAGCGTATCAGCTTAGCACTGAGTGAACTAGAGTGAGGAGTGCCCCTTCCAACATAGAGAAGGTAGGATCACTAATGTACTTTTGAGATTGGAGACTATAATAAATGTAGTATAAATATGGTCCTAACTATATATCCTAGATCTTGAACTATCTTTTCCCCATAGTAATACTAGCTAGTGGATCCACATAGTTACTATGTTAATGTTTTAGTACTACCTTGGAAAGTAGTCCGCCTTCTTTCACTGTAGGGTTTCATAACACCGGATTCTACACTAGCTCATGTGGTCTATGTCGGTTAGGCAAGATGTTCTCAAAATGTAAAATGAACTAAAGCAACTAACTCTAACTATGATAACATAAGGGGTCTAGCTTAGTCTAGGTTGGGGTATGAGACTCTACCTAAACATTGCACTATTTATCCTTGAGGGGAGTCTTAGAAGGATGTTCTTATGTATGATTATGCTTATGATGATATATGTTATATAAATGATGAACTTGCACATTGTTGATATTATTTGTTTATTAGACTCACTTATAAATATGTGTTGGTTTACATTGTTATAGAAAGACGATATGTACTTTAAAAATGCTATATTATGTAAAGTAGGATGTTGGTCATGATTCTTGTTGGGTTACTTTATTGAATAAGGTTATGGTGTTTTACTTTGTCATTGAACATATTAACTTGATAGGGGTTCATGGGTAATTGTCTTGCATTGTTTATGAGGATATGTACTTTTATTCATGCTTGTTGCTAGTAATACTTGTTGATAAAGTTACTTGAATATATATTCAATTATAGAATATGCATGACTGACTTTACTAGACTTGATTTTGTTGTTCTTGTAATGTACATGTGTATGACTAAATGAACATGTCCTATTGGTTAGTATTGTATTGTAGAAAGAGCATAAAGCCTTTTAAATAAAAAGTGCATAGTTTATGAAATATCCCTCTTACTAAGCATGTATTCATGTTTGTGGTCATATGGTATCATACTTTGTACCAGTGGCGAACTATCCCCATTTATTCCTTTTCCCTAACATTTTAGGTTCCATACATTGAAGGGCTCTTAGAGACTACACAGAAAAATACTTGGATCTCTTCATCATCCTACTATGGTAGGTCCTCAATGTTGAGGGCAATTCCACTATCTAGGTAACGGAGTTTTTTTTTTTTTAAGTTAAAGACTCCTGTAGCTCTTTCCTTTCCATTTAGAATGAAACATTATATAGCCCATGTGAGGCATTTTTACTTTGATATATGGGTTATACCAATGTTCTTACACTTTTATTAGATGGTTATGGAATGAGACAACAACTATAATGACTATATTATATTTTATATACCTATGTGCAATAAAATTAGAAGACTAACTAATCTTCCTATATGAATGGTCTATGTATACTCGATATATATATACTATGTGTATGTAGAGGTCTATTTAAACCTTCAAGTAGAAGTAATGAAATGTCTTACATTTTTCAGTGTTATTGACCTATAAGCTTAATGATATAATGTAAGAGTCTAGTCTTAGTCCTCATAAAGAACGCCGACGCCGGTTACGTCTAAGGGGTAAACTTGGATGTGACAATGTTTGTATAAAAGGATGACGTTTAATATTTTTGACTCGATGTCTCTCTCAACACGTCTATGTATGTTTGTATTAATAATTGTGAGGTGCAGCGCACATATGAATAGGAATCTATGTGATGCTTACGAAACTCTCACTTTCTTGTATATTGAATATCGTGCCACTAGAGCATACTTATTGTGTGCTTTCACATAAAATCCTTTTATTGTGATTATAGGCAATGAATAATCGAAGGAATGCGTCACAAATAATTGAACAAAAGATTGCTAACGCATGAGTTCATCCCTATGTTTATCAAGATTCTCCTCTTAATAAAGATGTGAATGATGACCAAGCCCTGGTAATTCCTCCTACTCTGATGTATGAGAACATAAGGGTCTCTCTCTTCTAAACGTCCAAAAGCCATTACTGCTTAAGCACAAGCCAACAGTACTCAAGCACAATCCATGTTGGCCCAATATAATCGGGAGGTTGTACCCCTTGCACATCAAAAAGTTTCTACCATGGCCTCTCGTCTAAGGTATTTCACTCAGATGAAACCTCCTACATTCTACAAATCCAAGGTTGAAGAAGACCCCCAAGATTTCATTGATGAAATATATAAGATCATAGATGTTATGGAGTTGTCTACTAGTCAGAACACCGAGTTTGCAACTTATAAAGTCAAGGATGTGTCTCAAGCATTGTATGTCCAATGGAGGGATAATAAGTCATTAATGATTAGACTGGTGACTTGGGAGGTTTACAATAAGGCTTTTCTTGATCAATTCTTTCCTAGGGAGAAGAGGGAATCTAAAGTTCTTGAGTTTATAAACCTTAGGCGAGGAGGTATGAGTGTACATAAATACTCATTGAAATTCAATAAATTGTAAAAATATGCTCCTTCTTTGGTTTCCGATCCTAGGGATGAACTTGGTCTTTTTGTGACAGGGATGTTGGATAATTTCATTTCTCATCTTATGGTGGATGCCCAGTATGTGGAGGAGGCAAGGTCTAAGAGGAAGAGTAGAGATTCTAAAAGGGAAATATCATTTTGTGGTGGTTCTTAAAAAAATATGCTTTAGATATAAGACAATCTAGGATTTATGAAGCGGGTTCCTAATGAAGTTCCTTCCAATTTCCTAAGTCTAGTAATGATAGGGTGTCCAGCCCTAAGACTAAGAAGGGAACGAATGCTAGTTCACCCACAAAGAAGCCAACTTGTGGAATGTGTGTCAAGAAGAATTATGGTGATTTCCGTAAGAGAACAAATATTTGTTTTTGTTATGGTAAAAGTGGGACCAATGATAGCAATTTCCCTAATGTGACGGTTTAATACAATGGTAGTGGTGAAGCTCAAGAAATTGGTTCAAATGAGGCTCCTAAGAAGAACCACTTCTCTAATCTCCCCTCTAGGGGTGAGTAAGAGACTTCTCCCGATGTGGTGGATGGTATGTTTAAAGTCTTCTCTATTGATGTATATTCTTTACATGATCTCGATGCTACTTTATAATTTGTTGCTCCTCTAGTAGCTAAAATTTGAAAATTTTCCCCATATTGGGCATGAACCTTTTATAGTGTCTAATCCAGAGGGTGAGTCGGTTGTTGGAGAAAGGGTGTATATAAATTGTCTAATAATGTTTCCCAATAGAGTTTCTTATGTTTAACTAGTAGAACATGATATGCTTGATTTTGATATCATTTTAGGCATGGATTGGTTGCATGCTTCATTTGCCTCTATGTATTGTAGAAGGAGGTTGGTGAAGTTTCACATTCCAAATGAACCTGTTGTAAACTAGAAGGGGGGAAATTCTACTCATAGAGGTCTTATCATCTCTTGTTTGAAGGCATGCGAAATGATCTCTAAAGTTTTTTTTATATCATATGGTGAGGGTCAAAGATTTAGACTCTAAAATTCTTCCTATTGAGTCGGTCCCTGTAGTGAGTGAATTTCCGGAGGTCTTTCCTAATGATGTTCCCTGTATTCCTCCCGAACAGGAATTTGATTTTTGTATTGACTTTTTACCGGATACAAATCCCATTTCTATTCCTTTTTATGAGATGGCTCTGGCCGAATTGAAAGAGTAGAAGGCTTAACTCAAATATCTACTAGACAAAGGCTTCATTAGACATTGTATTTCTCTATTGGATGTTACGATTTTTTTTGTGAAGCGGAAAGATGTGTCTTTACAAATCTTCATTGATTAACGCCAAACTCAATAGTGTCACTTTTAATAATAAGTATCCTCTTTCATAGATTGACGACTTGTTTGATCAACTCCAAGGGGCAAGGTACTTTTCTATGATTGACTTGAGATCTAGGTTTAACCAACTTAGAGTGAGAGGTGAGGATATACCAACGATGGTATTTTGGACTAGATCTGGTCACTATGAGTTCTTAGTAATCTTGTTTTGTCTCACTAATGCTATGGCGAAATTAATGGATCTAATGTATAGGGTGTTTCAAAGTTACCTATATTCATTATATTGTCTTTATTGATGACATCTTGGTATATTCAAAAAATTAGAGTTATAACATGAACCATTTATAACAACCCTAAACAATGGTTATGCTAAGTAATGCTTAATGTTTCTAGAATGCCTACGATTACACCGGGTTCACATGAATTGATGCGCGTAGAACAACACCTCTAAACACTTGCAACAATAAAGACAACCAACTTGGTGAGTTATTTGAGCTAGGAAAAGTTTCGTCCAGCAAATGTAGGGCACCCGAATATGAAGATCTATCTGGTTAAGTCTTAATTGTACTTAAAAAGTGGTAATCTTATGTTTTGAGGGTCTAGGGGTAAAATGGTATTTTTCCAGGCTAAGGGTAGCATCGTAATTACCCTAAATATTTAATTATATATTTAATTTTTGGAATTAATTAAATTAATTAATATTTCAATACTAATTTAAGAAAAATGAAAATCATTTTTTTATTATTAATTATTATTTATTAAGTATTATTTACTCTAATTTGACTAAGTCTTGCCTAAAATTCCTAGTTCTAAGGGAACACTACCTCACATCTCTCTCTTTCACGTTTATCTCCCTCTCCTCAAACACACTCTCACGATTTCACTTTCTTTCTATTTACAAAAAAAGAAAACAAAAAAAAACAAAAGTTCTTCACACTTGAAGAACTTACAAAAAAATACAAACGACAAGATAATTTGAAAAAGTAAAGCAAAAACGTAATTCCTCATCAGGTAAAGTGGGAGGTTTATTTAGTGGTGGATTTTGGAGTACTTTGAAGGTGTTGAAAGATAAAATAAGGTATGGGTTTCTTTCTTTGGTCCTTTTTTCAAGAGACCCTTAAGTCTCAGAAGAATCTACTTCGAAAAACTAGGGTTGTTCCCCATTACATATTCCTTGTCCATAGCTCCTTTTGATCTTAGGTTGGTATGTCTGCTAGAATATTAGGTGTGTAATGTGATGTTTGTGATGAATATGTTCATGAAACTGTGTTCAAAATTGTATGACTGATAATATATGTCTTCTGAAATTATGTGAAAAAATCTGTGTGTGTTATGTGTAAGCCGTGACATATACTTTTGTTTTGATTTAGAAAATGACATGTTTTATGGTTGTATTTTTTGTGCACAAGATTGTATTAATCGTGATGTTCATATGAGGTATAATGTGGATGATTTGAGTGGAAAACTCTTAGATTAACATAACTATGAAACTACACCTAAAAAAACCTACTAAATGATTCATGAAATGCCTTAAGAACTAAAGTATATTTTTTGATAAAAATGAGCTTAAAATCGTGATCCAATTTCAAGCACCTTGTTGGTTGGTTTCGGCCAAGCAAAGTTGTACAATATGCTATGCAAAATAAAAGTAAAATAAGTGAGGAAACTAACTATTAAACCAGAGACCTCACCATGTTAAATCACTAAAAAAATTAAAGTAAGGAAGTAGGGTTAAGGGGAATTGAAATAGGGTGCCTTAGACGATTCTAATACCTGAAAATAAAAATAAATAAGTGAGACGAGTAGGATTCGAACCCACCATCTCTTGGTCAAACATGAGAATAAGAAGAAAGATAAAAAAAATGAGAGGAGTGCGATTCAATCCCACAACCTCTAAATCGAATGAGGAGATAAGCAGAAAGTAATAAAAATAATGAGATGAGAGGAGTGAGATTCGAACCCACAGCCCCTCGGCAAACAAATGGATTTAAGTAAAAATAAAAATAAAGAAATGTGCTTGTGTAGGTTCGATCGCGGGTCCCCTAATGCCTACACGTTTAAGGTGAAGTGAGGGAATGGAAAAAGGAAGGAAAAAAGATGTTAGTGAGGGGATTCGAAATCGGGTCCACAAGAAAAGGGTGAAGATTAGGAAAAATGGAAAATATGTAAAAAATGTAATTTTTATCAATGGTATTTGAAATTGGGTTCCTTTGCCCAATTCCATATTGACACATAAGTTGTACAAGAATAAATGTTCAAAACAATGCTGCCAACATAGATCAAAATCGAGATCATGGTATACATATAAGATGCATTAGTTTTGTATCACATTATCTTAGGAAGATGCTAATCACTTAAACAAACTGTGAGTGAAGCCTCATGGCTTATATGTATAGACTCATAAGTCTAGCATACATTTAAAAGTAAGTGACCTAAGATGTATGTGATGAAATGATGTAACCCTAAAAGAGTTAAGTAAGAGTGTGAAACACACTAAAGGGCCAAGTGCATTGGCATATGATGAAATGAACATTCACTTAAAAGGGGTGAGTAATTATGAAGATAAAATGTGCTAAAGCTAATAACAAATGTGATAAAAGGCTAATGTGAAAGTTTAGAGCAATCTCAAATGAGCCTAAGAAATGTTACCAAAACGTACACAAATATGAGAGTGTAGAGTTAATGAAGAGACTAGTCTCAATGAGCACTATTATGAAAGTATTGAAGTTAATGCATTCTTAATACAAATGATGAGGTGACAAAACATCTAATGAGCTATGATATCCTCACGCTAGAAGCCTGCTTCCATCATGTATGAGATGAATGTAATGGAATTTTATACTAAGCACTGATAGGATAGCTATGAGTGGTTATGACTTCGTTCGGGAAGGGCGCAGGTCCACGTATATCTCATGAGATTAGACTGTCCGTCATGACGGTTATGGGACTCCCTATAATCGCTAGCTGTTTCTGTCACTTTTAGTGATGATTCTACCTCTTTTTTGTATGAGGTTAAACACTGGATTTCATGATGATTACATGATCTATGTCATTTAAGGTTAAACTTCCCAAAGAAAGAATGAGGACAGCGTCAATTTATGCACATAATGAAATGAACAATACCAAAAGGTGTTAGGATAGGATAATCAAGAGGTGCGCTAGTCTTAAGTAATGACACTAGGTAATTCTTGGTCATTGCACAACAAAACAATTGAAAGTCTTAAACTACATCTTAGGTATGGCAGGTGTTTACACTAGCTTACAAACGAATGATAATGAAGTATGTATGAATGAATGAAGCAGACTCTGTGTTTGCTAAAAAAGTCTCCCTAGACGAGGTCCCAGATGTTGATCCCTCATTTTGGGAAGTCCTAATGTCAAGTCCATTATTCGAAGGTCTCGTGGCTAATGAACGAATGAAATTAAATATGATATGTATTATATACAATATGTTGTGGGTTGTGTTCAATATTATACGTATGATGATGCATGTTACTCTAATGTAATGACTTTTCGAATCAGATTTTGCAAGTCTACTTACTTTACTTTCCATAACTGATATCGTTAGGTGAGAGCTTTTATAAATCATGCATGTCCATGGTGTGTGCTTGCATATACCCATAATTAGTACAAGTGTATACTTATTCCATATATTTATCTATATTTAGGTTCCGGTACAGCTAGATGCTAGAGCCTATGAGTCGACGTTGAAGTTATCTTGATGTGGAGCTTTCATCCGGATTCGGGAGACCCTCATGCTTTCGAGTCTTAAAGAACTCCCAAGTGACTGAAACATCGCCCAAAACACATATATCCTTCCACATCATGCACCAAGTCTGTGCAACATTCTTGAGTTGATAGGAGACCAACTCTACTTTCTCACTATCTGTGGCCCCCATAGCCACCAAGATCTTATGCACCTCATCCAAGAACTCCTGAGGATCCTCCGAAGTATTAGACCCTATGAAAATAGTAGGAGTAATCCTCCTGATGTCTATTAACCTACTAGCATTGGTACTAGCAGGTGGGTTCTTTGTGCGAACACTTTCTTGCTCTGCCTGGGTATCCTTACTTCTCCATCTGTCAACCCAGATTGTTTAACAGGCATCTCCATTTCAGCAGCTGGAGCCTGGGGAGGAACATGGTTGCCCCCAGCAACTGCAGCTCCTCCTTGTGCTCATTTTTCTGAAATAATAGAATTGATTGTAGATATGGTCATAACGCAAAGGAATAAGACATTAGAGATGACACAATAAGATAAGAAAGAGGGAATTTTCCTCCTCATCATGCATTCTCTTATTCAGGATGGTGGTGCACTTCACTACCATGACTTAGAAAATACTAAATTTAGTTGATGAAAACTTATTATCCTCGAAACTTAACCTAGTGCTCTGATACACACTTTGTCACGATCGGAATATAGATCTTAGATGAGAACGTGTCGTTGACCTCTCAGAGGTCGCAAAAAAGCCTACATACAACATTCTTACTTCATCTAGGTTATTTTTAATTGAACTTTTTGTTTTCTTATTTAATGCTAAACATTTTAAACTTAACATCATAGGCGTTCAAAAATCAACCACATAATATATAGATGATTGAATGAAAGAAACATTTTATAATTTCATTAAACGTATTATTGCCAAAACAACACTAATATAAGGTTTGAAATGAAAGTGTAAGGAAACATTAGTGGAAAATGCTACACTAGCTAAAGCCTACATCTAAGCTTGATAATAATTGTCATGACCCAGATTCTGGAATTCGGATCTGAAATGGTGTCGTTAGCCTCTTAGAGGTCGCAGGCAAGTCTCATCTTTCATTCATCACATTCATATGGGTTTTTTAGCGGAAAACTAAAAACTTTTAAACATATGAAGTATACATAGACTTCATATAGTTATTTAATAAATTCATCTTATACAAAGCTAAACATAAATAAAACAACCATCTATCATTAGAATCTATTTGAAATAGAATAAAAATATATAATAAATATGTTTGCCAAACACGGTATTATTACAAAAGATTCAAAATGGAAGTGCGGATGGAACGCTAGGGACAACATTTGCTAGCTTTTTCTAAAACTAAGGCTGGACTAAAACTGTAGCATCCTCGAAATCAAGAGGACCTATCAAATGGTCTGGAGAAAACGCTGATGTCCAAACCATTGCAAGAGTCGTCAATTGTCCTTTAATTTGCATCTATAAAATTTTAAATAGTAAGGGTTGATGCACCACTTGTACTAAGTATGGGTGTATCCACATAAGGCTATGCATGATCAAAGAAAGATCTTCCTAAACAACATGCTATTTCAGGATGTGAATTGAGGTATGAATATGATGTATTTTAATACATTCAAAGCACAACTCATTTTCTATATGATTACTAAACATTTGTATCATCCACATAATTTTAGAACAACTCGAGCGAATATTTGGAAATTTGATAGTCCATACCAGAGAGCAATATTTTTGACATTTAGATTATTTTTCAGTTTCTTTCTTCTTCTTGATATGTAGTTTCATGATCTCCCTTAATCTTATGTTTAACTTAAAAAGTGCAATGGTTCCTTGTATTCCCGTACCAACAATGAATAGAGAAAGAAATTCACAAGACGAAGGAAATGATTTTGCTACTCTACTTTAGATTCTTCATTCTTATTTCCTTTGTGTATGATTATATATATGCCAATATTTATTGGCTATGCCTATTTTTTAGTGGAAATATAATCCATGCTCCATTATTGGCTACCTTACTTACAAGATAAATATTTCAGTTTTAAATTGGGTATCAATGTATCTTTATTGGTTATGCCCATTAATTGGTTATTAACCATGTTCATATACATTGAGGCATCTATTCATACTTCAATATTGGCACAAGCCTTAGTTGATTTTTCTGTCTTTTTCTTCTTCTTCTTGTGTAGTTCAATAATTCTTTTTATCCTATGTTTTACTTACAAGTGCAATGATTCATTGTAGTCTCATATCCAAAATGAATCAAATAAGTAATCCAAGGACTAAGGAATGATTTCCTTACCATATAGTGAGTCATTCTTTACACTATATATGCTTTACCTTTCATAAGCAATTCTTTATTGATCATTTCATTGATTTCATTACTTTCATTATTTTTTTTATATTATACATTTCATATACACGAATCTTTGCTATCGTTTATGTAATAATAAAACATATCAAGTGAGGGCCCAAAATATGGGACCTCAACTCGAGGGCCTTCTTTAGCTAACACAGAGTCTTCTTCATTCGTTCATTCATACTTCACATTATTCATTTCAATCATTGGTAGGCTGATGTAAACACAAGCTATACCTAGGATGAAGTTTAGTACTTTGATCGGCTTCATGAAGTAAAATGACCAAGAATGACCTAATGTCATTACTTTAATCTGATTTGACCTCCTTATTGTCTTGGACAAACTCCTTAGGTATCGTTCATTTCATTATCTTTCATACTTTGAGGCTGGCCTCATTCATTCTTTGGGAACTTTATGTCACGACCCAAATCGGGGCCGCGACTGGCACCCACATTTACCCTCCTATGTGAGCGAACCAACCAATCTAACCTTTAACATTTTAATACAATATCAACAAAAGAAATGCGGAAGACTTAAACTCATTAATAAAACAATTCAACTATTATTAATATCCCCAAAATCTGGAAGTCATCATCACAAGAACATCTATCTCTATTCACTACACTAGGAATGTCTAAGAACAAAAATAACTAAAAAGCTAGTCCATGCCGGAAGTTCAAGGCATCAAGACTTGAAGAAGAAGACCCAGTCCAAGCTAGAAGCATTAGCTCACCCTGAAGATCCGGTGTGACGAAGACTGGCTTGATTTACTGCTGAGTTGAAGTTGACGGAACGTTTGCTGCATTACACAAATAACAAGAAGGAAACATAAAAGTAGGGGGTCAGTACAACCACAAGTACTGAGTAGATATCATCGGCTAACTCAAAATAGGGAACAATATATATCAATAATAACGTAAATCAACTACAATACTTAACATGTAGCAACAACAATTACTTTATCATTAACAATTACCGTCAAGTTTACACATGAGGACTCAAGCCTCAATACCATACTCATTTGGGAATTAAGTTCTTTAGATTGAGTATATTCATTATCTTTCAAGATTCATTATCTTTCTTCCTCTTGTGTCGGTACGTGACACTCCGCTCCTCTATTTCTATCCTGGTGCCGGAACGTGGCACTCCGATCCTCATATACTATCCCGGAACGTATATCCTATCCTGGTGTCGGAACGTGACACTCCGATCCTCATTCTATCCTGGTACCGGAACGTGGCACCCGATCCATATATTCTATCCTGGTGTCGGAACGTGACACTCCGATCCTCATTCTATCCTGGTACCGGAACGTGGCACCCGATCCATATATTCTATCCTGGTGTCGGAACGTGACACTCCGATCCTCATTCTATCCTGGTACCGGAACGTGGCACCCGATCCCCTAATTCATCAAGCCTTCTTTTACACTAAGGCATCATCATTCTCATTATATAATTTATCGAGCCTTCTCTCATACTAAGGCATCATTAATCTTATTATATAATATATCAAGCGAATTAGGGTTCTTTCGAGATTTGGGATTCAATAGCTTCATCATGCTTTGTTAATTCATCACAATTTCATAATCATAGTCATGCAAGCATACAATTTAAGCACATAGCAGGGTTTACAATACTATCAACACATAACATTCACTATTAAGAGTTCACTACGATTATCGTAACATAAACCATAACCTACCTCCACCGAAGAATTGATCAACAAGCAAATTCCCAAGCTCCTGTTTTCTCCTCCAATCTCTCTCTCAATTCGTTTCTCTCTTTTATCTCTTGTTCTTTCTCTTTTGTTTTATTCAAACCCTCTTTCCTTTACCCTAATTACAATATAATTAAGTGTAAAAGAGGACAATAAAACCCACCAATTAGCTTAAGGTTACCTCTTTTAACCCCCAAGTAATTAGACTTATTAATATTAACCCTCAATCTTTATAATTAAGGAAAGAATAGTCCAAAACGACCCTTAAAACGTGTAGAGGAATCCTAATCTGCCAGGGATTTGCGCAACCTGTGACGGCCCGTCGTGACTGCGACGGTCCGTCACGAGGGTCGTCGCAACCTCCCAAAATCCCATTTTTCTCTAAGTACACTGTGACGGTCCGTCACACATGTGACGGTCCGTCCTGCACTTCCGTCATGACGGTCAGAGACTCGTTCCTTGTACCAAATTCTCAAAAGTTGAAGTGTTTTGCAATGGGAGCTCACGACGGTCCGTCGTGGCTGTGACGGCCCGTATTGCAGGTCCGTCACAATTTCCAGAGAGTCGATTTTCAGTACCCAGTTTCAGAATTCCTAAGTATATTGAAACGATACACCCTCGACGGGCCGTCGTGCCTGTGACGGTCCGTCGCAGTGCCCGTGGTCTTGGCCAGTTTTCCCAGAATTAAAATCTGCTGCTCAAAACGACTAAACAGGTCGTTACAATAGATACCAATTTACCCATCGTTCGTCCCCGAACGATCAAAAGAAGAAAAACAATGGCGAAAAGGAGTACCTGAATCTGTAAACAGATGTGGGTATTTTTCTTGCATATCTGCCTCCTTCTCCCAAGTAGCTTCTTCAACCGGTCGATTCTTCCATTGGACCTTGATGGATGCAATTTCTCTCGACCTCAACTTGCGAACCTCTCTATCTAGAATAGCAACTGGTTCCTCCTCATAAGTCAAATTCTCATCAAGCAAAACTGAATCCCAACGGATAATGTAGTTTCCATCTCCGTGGTATCTCTTCAACATGGACACATGGAATACCGGATGCACTCCGGACAGCCCTGGGGGCAAGGCTAATAAGCCACCTCCCCTATTCGCTTAAGCACTTAAAATGGTCCAATATACCTTGGACTTAGCTTACCCCTTTTTCCAAACCGCATCACCCCTTTCATGGGTGAAACCTTCAACAAGACTTGTTACCCTTCCATGAACTCCAAGTCTCTAACCTTCCGATCTGCATACTCCTTTTGTCTACTTTGCGCCGCTAGAAGCTTTCCTTGAATGGCTTTCACCTTCTCCATAGAATCTCTCAACAGATCAGTACCCCAAGGTCTAACCTCAAATGCATCAAACCAACCAATGGGAGATCTACACCTCCTCCCATACAATGCTTCAAATGGAGCCATATCAATACTGGAGTGATAGCTATTATTGTATGAAAACTCTGCCAAAGGTAAGAAGCTATCCCAATGGCCACCAAACTCTATCACACACGCACGAAGCATATCCTCCAACACTTGAATCGTTCGCTCAGACTGACCATCGGTCTGAGGATGAAATGCAGTACTAAGGTCCAATCTTGTACCTAACTCGGCATGCAATGTTCTCCAAAACTTAGAAGTAAACTGCGTACCTCTATCTGATATGATGGAGAGTGGAACCCCATGTAACCGAACAATTTCTGAGATGTAGATTTTGGCCAATTTTTCTGCATTGTAGGTCACTTTGACCGGAATGAAGTGAGCAGATTTGGTTAATCTGTCCACAATCACCCAAATGGAGTCATACTTACCCA
>CM064973.1:42992653-43069177 GCA_032847665.1 Solanum chilense
CTATCCTGGTGTCGGAACGTGACACTCCGATCCTCATTCTATCCTGGTACCGGAACGTGGCACCCGATCCCCTAATTCATCAAGCCTTCTTTTACACTAAGGCATCATCATTCTCATTATATAATTTATCAAGCCTTCTTTCATACTAAGGCATCATTAATCTTATTATATAATATATCAAGCCTTCTTTTATACTAAGGCATCATCATTAACAAGTGAATTAGGGTTCTTTCAAGATTTGGGATTCAATAGCTTCATCATGCTTTGTTAATTCATCACAATTTCATAATCATAGTCATGCAAGCATACAATTTAAGCACATAGCAGGGTTTACAATACTATCAACACATAACATTCACTATTAAGAGTTCACTACGATTATCGTAACATAAACCATAACCTACCTCCACCGAAGAATTGATCAACAAGCTAATCCTCAAGCTGCGTTTTCTCCTCCCTCTCGATCGATTTCTCTCTTTCCCTTTGTTCTTTCTGTTTGTTTTATTCAAACCTTCTTTCCTTTACCCTAATTATCATATAATTAAGACTAAAGGAGGACAATAGAACCCCCTAATTAACTTAAGGTTACCTCTTTTAACCCCCAAGTAATTAGACTTATTAATATTAACCCTCAATCTTTATAATTAAGGAAAGAATAGTCCAAAACGACCCTTAAAACGTGTAGAGGAATCCTATTCTGCCTGGGATTTGCGCAACCTGTGACGGCCCGTCGTGCCTGCGACGGTCCGTCACGAGGGTCGTCGCAACATCCTAAAATCCCATTTTTCTCTAAGTACACTGTGACGGTCCGTCACACTCGTGACGGTCCGTCCTGCACTTCCGTCATGACGGTCAGAGACTCGTTCCATGTACCAAATTCTCAAAAGTTGAAGTGTTTTGCAACGGGAGCTCACGACGGTCCGTCGTGGATGTGACGGCTCGTCCTGCAGGTCCGTCACAATTTACAGAGAGTCGATTTTCAGTACCCAATTTCAGAATTCCCAAGTATATTGAAACGAGACCCTGCGACGGTCCATCGTGCCTGTGACGGTCCGTCGTGGGTTCCGTCGTTTCAGCCAATTTTCCAGAATTAAAATCTGCTGCTCAAAACGACTAAACAGGTCGTTACACTTTAATTTCAACCGACATAGATCATGTGAGCATCATGAAATTTTTGTCTGTCTTACACCGAAAAGAGGTGGAATCACCGACCAAAGTGACCCGAACATGCTAGTGTATATAAGGAGACCAACCCCGCTAGATCTCGATATAGCAGTATAGGATGAAATACTAGGTGATAAAAGGAGACCCATACCCGGCATGACGAACAGTCTCATCTCATGAGAGTTACGTGAACCTACGCCCTTCCTGAAGGAAGGCCTCACCGCTTATAGCTAGCTTCTCAATGCTCAGCATAAAGTTCCATTACATTCAAATCATACATCATGGATGGTTTCTTGTAGCATGAGGTAGTCATAGCTCATTGGATTATTTATCATCTCTTCTTTACGTATTAAGTGTGGATTGTCCTTACACTTACATATAAAATGTGATTGAGTTTTATTTACTCTTTTGATGACTTGTCATCCTTACTTTACATTGATTAAATATGAATTGTCCTTACGTATCTTCCTTATTTTACATTGATAAATGTGAATTGTACCTACATATCATCCTTAGGTGTTAATGAGACTTGTATCACACATTCTAACACCTTCATATGTGAGTAATATTTAATTATAGTAGCTTAGGTGTAAGTGAATATTTTCTCAGTTCCTTTAACACACCATTCTTGTCAAATACTTAATTTAAACGCCTTTAATTATGTTATAACTCACGTAACTTACTTAGTTTAGTTTAGTAGATTCATATCATCGTTTATGGATGATGAAAACTACATTCAATGAGTTTCATGAGTTCATATGTCATTCACTTAGAGCATGTTGGGAGTTGTCCCATGAATGGTGTGCTCTTAGTTATGAATTCATCGAATTACATTAGATGTGCTTATTCAATTGGCATTCCAAAATTTTAGTCATATAATATAGTATAGGGTATGTTTGGACTTGTCCCATTGATTGACATACCCTTAGTATGGATTCATTTTGTTCTGTTGGTCATTATTTATTTGTCATTGAATTATAATGGGCACATAAGATTGGTGTAAATTTAGTATTGGCCTAGAAAATTCGAAAATGACTTCATAGCAAATTTATTGGCATAAGCCAAATATTCATTCAAATATAGTTTCATGATATTCTCATTAGCCAATTTTTCCATCACATTCACCCCATACATATGCAACGTGCATGTCACTTACTACATGCCACCATCCACGGACAGCAATGACGGGGCATGGGTCCATCGATGGACCTTTCTATGCCTCCGTAGTTTTGGTTTGAGGTTGTCATGTAACCAATCCTTATCAAGGTTAAGTGCCCATAGAATCCCCCTCATTGACGGGGCATAAGTCCATTAAAAGGGCGTGGGTTAAGCTCGTTGATTGACACTGCCAAGGAAGTGTGTCGACAACCCTTGTGTCCCTCTTCTAGGTCCTTTTGTTGGGCCCTTGGGAGGTCGTACCCCGGATTTCCCAACATAAATACAAACATTAACAAGTTTTAGACCTTCGACATCGTTTTAACCCGAAACAAATAATCCCAACACGTCCAAACATGCAAGGTATACTAAACACACATAACAATGTCTCAAGGGCTAACTTTCAGACGTTCTTGGACGTTTGACCTCCAAACATCATGAAAATCCATAAAATGATTATAAATATGTATATTAGACATTTAAGACCTCATAAAAACATGAAAAACACATAAGAACATAAAACACATTAAAGCATCCAAGGCCCCTTTGGAAAATAGTCGTCGAACGTCTTGATCATGATTTGACGTTTAACTTCCAAATAGCCTCAAACTTTACACACTGCGTTAATACAATATTATAAACAATTTTAAAACCAAAGACCTTTAGGACAAACATGTTGGTCTCTAAACACCTATCTCAATTTGGGTTTCTTACAGTTATACATCTCAACTCATGAAGAGTAATCATCTGAACAGGTTACCTTTGGATACTACATCTATACTTTCATAAGTATCCAAACCCCAACCTATTATTCATTCATGCAAATGATCATATAAATATTGAGGTTTCTACTAGACACAACATCTCTACTCGCAACGATTGTCCATACCAAAATACCCTATTCTTTCATTAGAGTTCTATTGAGAAAACCTTACAATAAAATCTCATTCGTGATTTTCACTAGCTTCATTTGTTCATTTATTCATTGTGTATGTTAATGTCATAAATCCTTTAGTATAATCACAATCCTTCATGAAATTTTCTTTTAAACATGCTCATACTACATTCATTATAATCCACACAGAATCATACTTCACATTCACATTATACTTCAACTAGTCATACTATCTTCAAGATACACATTTTATAACTTCATAAGACATCCCTATAAATAATCTTCATAAAATTACATTACATAACATTCAATTCAATCAAGGTCATATTAAAAATTCACATATAAATTAATATACATTAAGTAAACACTGCCAGCATAAGTGGACCATAACACACAAGATCAATTAAATAAGAACTAGTCAATTTAGGTCAACTTACCGTTCATCTAAGTCTTGATCACCCTTTCTCAATTCATCAAATATTAATAGTAATTATGCATAAATGGCAGTAGACAACCAGAATACAACATAGTATAAACACAATTCTAATAATATCCAATCACTTCATCAAACACACTTCATAAAAAAAATAGATATTTAGGATGTTTATTGGTCCATGGTGCTTTTTATCTTAAATCATCAATTAACATTGAAAATATCATAAGTCATTCATTAAAACTATTTATTGCAAGAACCCATAATTACAAATCGAAAAATGAACTTTTAGAATTTTCAAATCATATGAAAAGAAATTTGATTGGCTCCTTGAATAATAGAAAAATCATGTATGAAATCACCATACCTTACTAGAAAAAGTTACACAGAATGTCATGAAGGAATCAGTCCTAGCTTCAACTTGACTTCATGCTACCATGGAGTATTGAGAGAACTTTATTCACAGGAGGGGTTTTGATATTAAAAATGAAAGGTTATTCAAGGTGTAAGTGTTTAAACTAACATTAAATACAGAAATTCACCTAAAATAATCGTGTACCATTTAATTTGAACATTGGGTGAATTTATTAGTTCACCCCGAGGTTGGCCGAGACGTCGTAGAAACTTACAGGTGTCAATCAACAGCCACCATCCAAAAAGCGTCGCTTTATCAAAGGGGCATAGGTTGTTGATTGACCTCATTTTGCAAATTCTTGGAAAACATTTGGGTCCTCCTCAAGGACCCTTCAGGTGATCCTTGGGGAGTCATACCAAGACGATACGACTCTAAACATCACCATCTATATGCTAGGGTATCTTCTACTCATTTGAGACTCCAAACGACATATCAAAAAAAAACATGAAAAGGCACACTAGCATAAAAAATACTATTTTCCAAACGTCTTTGTCGTTCTTTGATGTTTGACTTCAAATTTTTTTAAAACTGACTCGCTATTCTTCATAGTTTTATGAAGTTATAAAATCAAGAAACAAATTTGAAGCTCTAGCTTGTCCTATTTCATTTTGAGAGTCGTCACTCATGACCTACAGGAAGTCTATTAGTTGAATGGCATTAAAAAGGAGATCGCAGAATTTTTTGCCGAATTCCCTTATTCTAAAAAACGTAAGGTTGAGCATCAACACTTGGGAGTCTTTTCACAAGTTATTCATATTACTAAATGGAAGTGGGAATATGTGAAATTGTATTTTTAGTAGGCTTGCTAAGTACAAAGTAGCAACATCACTCAATATAGGTAATAGTAGACCAAATAAAAGAGTCAACTCATTTAATTCTTGTCACGGTATCATACAAAGCGAAAAAATATGGCAAATTGTAATAGAAGGAGATACAAAGGTTACGTGGAGTTACCTTGTATATCGTTTTTTATTGAGGTCCCCAATTTACATTGATGACTTTGTCTATCATTTAGTTACCTTGGCACAATATTTGATGAGTGACATCATCAAAGAGACAACTTCTAATCCAAGTGTCGACGAATGCACCATAGTATAATAACCTAACAAAGGATTGGGGTTGTTTACAATAAGTGGTTGTGACATTAATACAAAAATAAAATTTATTTGTAATTAGACGTACATAAAGATATTATCTAATAAAAACATATTAGCTCTACAGGGGGTGATGCAATTTTTTTAAAACTAAGTACAAATAACATATTAACAAATAGTTTAAATCAAGAAGAGCGACATTCTTTGGATCATATATAAATACACAATAAACAACATTATTTAGAACATTTTTTTGGTACAAAATTCATAGTTCCTCTACGACACACTCCTCCCGAATGAAAAATAAACTCCTCCCTAGTCCACTTAGTCTCTTGAGCTGAGTTAGTGGAAAATAAACTAAGGTTCACTCTCTCAGGCTGAACCTAATTTCGGCCAGCTTCTACTAGCCATAAATTTAGCAGTCCTAGTCTTACCACATCTCTAGAGAGCAAGCTACAAAACATATATGAGATCATATTACAACTAAAATGTCATTACATTCATAGGAAACTACAAAACTAAATTACATCAAAACTATGAATTAACTATCAATAAGCAAAATCCAACAACTAATTTAACCAATATTCACAAAATAACACCCCAAGAATATGATATTAGCAAGACATGTAAAAAATACAAAAATATATACCAAAATGAGAATGCATTAAAATTGGTTTTGAAGATTTAAGTCTGTTACAGACCAAGAGTGAAGAATAAAAAAGTCCCAAGTCCAAATTATTGGAAATGAGGCCCTTTGAATTTTCAAGTTTTTCAAGAAGCCCCCCCTAAACATAGAGCTCAAATATGGAGGTTCTAAAATAAAAAATCTTATAAAAACCCTATAAAATTAAATACTAGCAATAACTCTAAACAAGTACATATAGTTTTCAAAGATAAGTGATGCAGCGGATCATTCAACCCAGTTAGTCGGAATCACTAAACAAATCACTAATTCGACTTTTGTTACTTCATCGCTGTCTTGCGCTTAGTCCAAGAATATTCTCATTTTGGATCATTGGGAGAACAAGTACTTCTTCGAAGAACATCTCCACAATGATCTGACTGCTTTTTTTCATTGCTGCTTGATCCTTTCCTTTAGGTCTCAAAATACTACAACAAAAGGCAATTTTCAGGCATATTGGTTATTCTCTAAGTGAACTCACCAATACTCATACATAAATTTCTTTGTATATTCAGACTTCTTTTAAAGTAGTGTCCATCCCTTATCAACCTGGAAGAAACCCGTAGAAGTTACTAGGGTACAAGAGCCTAGAAGTCTCATACAAGCCTCTTAGATCATTCATTGCACTATATACTTAAAATAAATAAGAATTTGAATCTTTTCTCACACACGAAGAATACTTTCATTAAATACCAAGCGAAAAAATTCTTTAAAAACATTTTACTTTACAACACTTTTGTCTTATAAATAATATAATACTTTAGTGTATAACATTTGGGACTAAGCCTATACAAGACAAAAGATATGAAAGGAACATGTATGTGTTGTCCTAGAACCTATGGAACCTACAATGATCGGGGAGCACCCCCTAGAAGTAACACGACATACTTTACCTACCAGAGGTCTTAAACAAGCCTATAAACTTAACTCATTGCATTGTGATAGAAATTTAGTAGATAATTGAAAACTTTTTATAGAATAACATAATGCTAAAACATCACTTCATATATGCAAAGTGTCATAACTACATAGTAAGACTCTAAGTATCTTTTATTTATTAAAATATCAACATCAATAGAATATAATAGGGACACGACCCTTAACAACATAAAAGTATAATCTAGATTATTGCATAATTTTGAATAACATCTTTGACTTTGAAATCGTTGAACCTTAAGGGTGGCTTCTTGATTTGGGAAATACCTGTCCAAGCTCATCACTTAAGAAACATCATCTATCCTTTAATGTAAAAGATGAAGAAAAAAGGTATTAGTAAAAGAATGCACTGAGTATTAAAACCAGGCAAAAACATGCTTTTAAATAGGACATTTTCTTAGAAATCATGCATCATGTCTTTTAGCTAAAAATTATGAACAATTTATACAATTATAACATATATTTCCCATACATTATATATACATGGACACTATTTCAGAACAACACATCAAGCCATATTTCATACGTGAGGCATATTCAACAATGTCATAGTATAACCTTTGTCTTTGCCTTCACTCATCAACCCTAGAGCAACTTTTAAGTGAAACTTAGTGCAATGCAATAGTAGTGTTCCGTTCCACCATTCACACTAAAGTACCACCTTTAGGTCATAATGGTGAACATTCGTACAATCTTGATAAACTCAAGCTTATCATGAAACACGTATTTCAAATATGACCAAACATCATTCATGAATCTCATATAAGACTCATCCATTTATTACTTCTTAAATATAACTCATTTATTCATTTTAATCATCCCATGAGAACACGCAAGTCAATACAACCAATATCATCATAATGAGGTAATAATAAAAAATGCATATTTGAACTTCATTTGATTAATACATCATAATACCTTTCTCATAATCCCAATCTAAGAATTCTAGTGTTATGTACATGCGAAGTCATATATCCTCACACACACTAAGTATACTAACCTCACAAACACTAAGTAATCCCACAAAGATACCACAAGTATTGAAACTTACTTCATACATCTACATTACAAGCATAGTCCACTACATGCATTTTAAATAAGAGCTTTATTTATAGAAACAATAGGATCAATACTATGCATAATATCATAACAAGTAGACCAACCCAATAATATAATGCATGATATACATATATGTAACGACCACAATTACCCCTTAGACGAAGGGAGCACCCATAGGTTGAAACAATTGCGTACTTGACCTTTCAGAGGTCTTGTACAAGGTTTAGATATTATTCATTACATAGGACACGAAAAATAGTTCGGAATGAAAAATTTTCACATATAAATTAATAAAAATCACTACACCATTTTCGGCCTACAGCAACACCACGTAAGTGTAGCCTAAACTAGCAAAAAGTGTGGCCTTTGATAAAAGGCTACACTTTTGGACATTCAGCAACACTTTTTAGGGGCTGCCCAAAAGAAGCGTAACCCTTGACATTAGGCAACACTTTTTAAATGTTGCCATCTTTGGCTACACTTATAAAGCGTAGCCAAATAGGTATAAGGGCACGCTTTGAAGACGTGCATTAGCAACACCTATTTTTTGTTAGACTACACTTAAAAGCGTTGCCTTTTCAGATTTATTGGTCACACTTAAAAAGTGTTGCCTTTTATTGGTCATCTATTGCAACACTTTCAAAGTGTAACTTTTTATCTACCTAGAGCAACACTTACAAAGTGTAACTTCAACATTTATAAGCCTACATGTAGGAAAAATATATATAATATATTTACATACATACAAGTGACCTAAAACACAAAATGAACTAATTAATCATTAAATTGAAGCTATATATTTCAAATAAACTTCGAGAAATATTTCATGTACAACCAAAACTTAGAAAGTGATTGCTTAAAGATCTCTAATATCAACAAGTTCCAAAAACCTAAAAGTGTCATTCAAACATATATGACAACAATACAAAAATTTCTTCATCTTTTGCCACAATAGATCGAGTTTACTTCTGACCAAATTCAAATTCAATTACCTGCATTTTCCTGCACATTTAAAATAAAATTATAAGTTTGTGAATTAATTGATGGAAGTGCATAATCAGAGAGAATTCACTGTAAGACAACCAATCCAAATCTAAATACAATTTCAATGTAAAATTTACACATTATAAGGAATACAACATTTGTGCAGTCTTCTATTGTTGGCTCTCAATTTTAATGCAATACATAATTCAGAATATTACCTTGAGTAGTGATTCCTATTGTGTCTCCATGGAAAATTTCAAGATATCCCATGTCATGAAGTTTATTTGCAACAGATGTCTCTTTTGAAGGTGAAATCAGTCCATAAACATGGCAGCCAATGGCACCCAACAACTATTAATCAACTAAAATTAGCATGAGTGAAGCAAAAAGTACTCGAGTAAGACAAAGATGCATGTAAATTAGAAAAAAAGGTTAAAAAGATGGAGGTTCATACCAGAAATCAGCCAAGAGCATGGTGAGGGACACATCCAAATCCTTGCTAGACCTATTAGAGAACAAGAGAGAACAACATATACACCAACATTCCGAATAAAATACGATAACCAACATTAGACAAATCGAAGCAACAACCCATTAGTACGAGAGTAATGGATTGAGGTTGCTTTCTGGTAACAGGAAAACAAGAAGGAAAGATCAAGAGCATAAAGAAAACTGCGAGTTTTATTGATTACCTAAAGAGTAGCAAACAGACGAAACAACAGTGCCTCAAATACCTCAGTAGACACATCAGTGTGTGGAAGAGGATCACATTTAGCATCAACAAACTTCTCTTTTTGACGTCATCATTATTGAGGAAGAAAACAAAGTTCGAGCAAATCATGTAGAGACTAAAGAATCAATAAGAAGAACTAAATAGAGCAGCGACTAATCACAAACTAAGGATTCAAGATAAGACGACAAGATAAATACAACCAAGAGCTCTTAAACCAAATAGGATTAGTTTCTCAATAAACTTATTCTTGTTTTAACTTATTAACACACAAACATAGGCAAAGAAAAAAATAGAATGAGAGAAGATCCACGCGAATTTGACTGTTTCATTTCTTCTGTAAGAATATTAGACAATGCAGCTACTGCAGCTGCTCTTTGTGAACTCTGACTTGCTCCGGTAGGCTTTGGAACAGAACTAGCTTTCGCAGCAGACGATGAAGTAAATGCAGAGTTTAAAGCAGCTAATGCTGAGGCTCTTTGGAGTATGTTGATTGACCAACCCAAACGAAAACTTCAGCATGTGTGTCGAGAACCATGACATCCTCAGTCAACAAATCATCTTGAGTGAAGTTATAGATTTCTTCAACCTGTTATTTTAATAGAAAATATTAACCTGTTTGATATACACAACCAGAAATTTTAATTTTAGTTTTAACTGAATTCTCTAGATATTACCTCAAATTTTGCTGGACATCCACGAGTTAACATGAAATCATTTGATAAAGACAATTAGAAGAGAAAAATTTCCTCATTCGGGATAAATATCGAAGGGTGAGAAGGATGGACCTCTATTAACAGAACAAGAAAACAAGTGAGGTTCCCTGGTGGCTTCAGGAGCTAATTTGTTGCTCGTATAATCTTGTTTTTCTCTAATACCAAGCCAGAAAGCTGAGCTTTCTGTTCCTTCCTTAGCGTGTTTCATAGTCACTCCGGGCTGAGTTTGTGAATAAAACAGACCAAACAAAATTAGCCTAATGCAGCATAAACTAGGATAAACACAGGGTATATTAGTTGGGATAACAATGACAAAGAGCGCCTTTTTTCTACTTCGATAAAAGCCTCATCTTCAAGAATTCCACAATCTTTGCTGCTAAGTTCTGTTGCTCATGGGTACTTTGCTTTCCATTCCAAATGAATACTAAAGAGCTAGATTGCAGAAGAAAAAACTCGTAAGTGTTCAGTGAAAAAAGGTTTCATCATTCAAGCCATTTTCTTACGCAAAAATTCAAAAATTAACCAGAATACCACTATCTAAATATTTTTTATAAAATAATCATAGAATAAAACACATTAGCAAAGAAAGGTATGTTTAGAAGTTCTCTTCAATTCTCCGAAGGTTTACCCATGTTTTCAATAATGTCTTCATTTACTTGTATCTCTAAAGAATTTTTTTTGTTAAGCTCAATATTTCTAGGGCTATTTTTGACGTTCAAATTATTTTCAATTTCTTCCACTAGATTGAAATTTCAGCAATAACAATCCCAAACTAATAAATTACTTCTAAACACAAAACAAAAATTCAATTAATTGGCTATTTTTAGTACTAGATGATTAGAAGAGAGTGAAAAGGAATTTTAGATATATGAAATTGATACTTACGCTTGATAAAATTGGTTTTAAGCTTCAAATCTTCGATCTTCAGTTCCTCGATCGATCCCTAGTTCGTCAGCATTAGCTCAACTCAACTCACCTATACCGATTTTGGAGAAGAGAATCAACTCAACTCTTCTGATTTTCAGCTCTTCTCTTCAGTCTTCAACTTCCTCTGTTCGATCTTCAGCTTCTACTTTTCAATTTGAAGTTTTGGAGAAGAGAACCTGCGTTGTGTTCTACTCTTAAGCATTGTGTTCTAAGCCCCAATTTTTTTTTCAATTCCCAGATAAAAAAGTTTTTAAGAATGTTTTATAATTCTTTTGGCCAAAAATAATGGGAGGGGGAGTTGAAAATGTTGGAGGGAATCTAATATATTAGTGAAAAAGTTTAGGCCACACTTCTAATGTGTTGTTTTTACAATTATAAAAATAGGACCCTTTAAAAGTGTGGCCATAAATATACATAATTGTTGCCATTTATTTTATACTATGACAACGCTTATAAAGTGTAGTCTATATAATTAAAGGGTATACTTTTTAAGCGTTGCCAATATTATCGTTGTGAAAAGTTAAAAAATTAGGCTACATTTAAAAAGTGTTCCCAAAAATATATTAGACAACACTTTTCAAGCGTTGCTCATATTTAGTGTAGCCGTAGCCCTAAAATGGTGTAGTGAAACACCTTTCGTAAAAGCTAAGGAGTGATCTCGTATTCACAAGCCAACTTAAAGACACAACATAAATATCATTGGGACACGACCCTTTACATTAAATAAAATACATAGTAAGTCCTAATGCTAGAAACTAAGAAATAGAAACTATAACCTTGGATATATGAGGACATACTTAGACTTGAGAAAGTAGATTTCTAAGCTTGTCTTCTAAACTTTAATTTGCCTCAAACCTATACTTATTCAGTATAGAAAAGTATGGGGTTAGTAAAAAACAATGTACTAAGTATGGCATTAAAACCTTCATGAATATTGAAGTAAAATATCATAAAAACCATCATTTAACAAATTATAAAGAGACTCTATAATTTTAACTCAAAGAGTCACATTATAGTGAACTTCAAAATCTTACAGTGAAACAATGAAACATTATAGTGAACAATTATTGCCAAGCATAGTGAACTCATTTCCTTTGTGGTTTTCATAACAAATTTATCCTAACAATCCCTAAGGTAGGACAAGAAGGCATCACCCATACACCCCGTTGAAGACACACCAAAGCGATCGTTAAGACTATCAGCCATAGACTTACCTCTCACGGGAAACAAGTACTCACTCTTAGATATACATTTGAAGGAAATTAATACATTAAGGACTTCATTTAAGTACCCTTTTCCAATAGGACTTTCTAATCAGAATAAGTGCAATGTTAGAGTAATATCCAATTGTACTTGTAAAACTCCGAAATTCTAAGACGTGTCCTAGAGTCTAACATAGGTGTAAAAAGGTTACGAAACTGTTTTATGATAAAATATAATGTATTTAAGTCATTTAGTAAGATTAAAAATCAAAATGACAAGAAACATCCAAGACGTCTTGTTGAACTACTGAATCATCCTTAGGTTTTTGAAACGTTTAGGACTTGTGTGTGAGGTCTAAAACTTGTAAAATTATTTTAAATAGGTAAAACCATATGTATAGAGTAAAAGAGTTCTTGT
This sequence comes from Solanum chilense, assembly GCA_032847665.1. Lineage (NCBI taxonomy): Eukaryota > Viridiplantae > Streptophyta > Magnoliopsida > Solanales > Solanaceae > Solanum > Solanum chilense. Next base: position 43,005,464 of record CM064973.1, read on the forward strand.
ACGACCCCCCAAGGGTCGCCTTAGGGGTCCACAAAAGGACCCCAAACTTGGCTTGGAGAGCTGCCAAAGCAGCAAAAATACACATAGAGGAAATACGTCCTCTTAGCAGACTTGTGTTGCTTTTGGTGAAATCTCAAGTTCACGTTGTCGGAAGTTCAGGGAATATACTGTATCAAAAAATAATTTAGAAATTCTTGCGGGAGCAGCTCTGCATCCCGGACTTGCTCCCGGACGAAAAACTGAAATTTTGATTTGAAATTTTACTTTATTAAAGGGTCATCTTAAGTGAGGGGTATTTTTTGTATTTCATGGGGGGTCTATATATTTATTTACAATAATTTTTCCCTCGCATTTACTCATTCAAATCTAATCCTCAAATTAAAACCCGAAAACTCTCACCACCCACTAGTTTCTCTCTCTATTCATCCTCTAGTGAAAAAAGAAGAAAGCTTGAATAACAAGACCAATTTCACTAGTATTCTACACGAATTTCGTGGATTAATCTTTGTTGAGGTATCGGTTCTAAAATATTTGGTTTCCTTTCCCCAAGATGTCCTCTCTAAGTTTTTTTAAAACACACAATTCCAAGGGTTTTTCTATTCTAATGGGTTTTCTTTTAAACTTTAAATTGACTTTATATTGTGATTGCCAATGACTAAATCAGTATATATTGTTGGTTAATTGATTTTAAATGATCCAATTACATGTAGATCGTGTTTCTTTTCGCCAATTCCCAAAATCTTTGATATTGCTTATGAATTGATGGGAATTGAAGAATGAATTGATTGTTAGACTTTTTTTAAACTATTCGATTTTCGTAGAACGCCTAGGGTAATGTTGTTTGTATATAATCTATTTCATGAATAATTCCTATTGAACCCTAATCCCCCAACCCTAGGTTATAAATTGAAGTTAATTGGGATAGTGATGATGCAGTTGATCTTGTTATTCTGTTAATTACTATTATGTGATGATATTACAGCGACAGTTGGGTTGAGTTTAAGAGTTTATGTAAGACAATGTATTATGGCTTTTGAAGGAGATTGGGGAAAGTCATTATGATCCTAACCTTTTCTTCGATTGTGATTGCTTGTTCATAGTGATGAAATTACATTGAGGTATACTTTATTATGAGATTTATAGTGTTGGTATGATGTTAAATTGAAATGTATTTACTATGGTTTTAGAGTTTTTGGCTATGATTTAAATGTTATAAAGATTACTATAACTTACCAATGTGCCTTATTATGATCTGACTATGAAAAGGTGCTAATCTCATAAGTATGAATTGTACTGAATGGAAAATACTCATGCAATTCATATTTAGCTATAATGATGATGATTATATAAGGAATAGACCCTATGACCTAATTAAGATTTCATCATCAATAAATTTATTCAATACATTTCAAAATGGATTCTATCTTTGCACCAATTAAACTTGTAGATGAGGGGTGGCACCTTACCAAGGAGGGAAGGTAGGGTTCACCATAATCCTCATTTGGTGGATATCCTCACAGTCCGAAAAAGCTTAGTGTGATGTTTCAATGGAATCCCACAAGATCAGTAAACTATGTTGTCAGCATAAGAATAGTAGATAGTGGATTCACCTAGAGGCTATGTTCATGTTTGGTAGTACTTTGGCCGGTAGACCGCCTTCCATCAGTGTAAGGTTTTTTACAATATTGAATTTAATACTTAGATCTTATCGGATAATAAAATTAAGGAAAGTGTTCCCGAATGTAAAATGAAGTAATGATGTGAACTTTAACTAGATTAACTTGAAAGGTTGGCCTAGTCTAGGTAGGTGTATGGGAATCATCCTAGGCATTGCACTAGTTGACTTTATATGTTGATGATCTTTTATGATGTTAGTTTCATTGATGAACATGCTATTGGTCCATGTTGCTAAATATGATGATGAAACTATTGATACAATGTTATGTTGAGTTGGGCATTACTTGTATCAATTTTTTAGTTTCCATGATTGAGTAAAGTAATAGGGATTTGCTTGGTCAATGCACTTGTAGGTTAAATGGTGGTTTATGAGCAAGGGTCCTGATTATATTGTGATATTATGAACTCTTCTATGTGTTGACTTGACTGTTACTTGTTAATGTTGGTCTTGTGTCATACATGGGTTTGACAAATGGATTATGTGACTATTAAATTATGTGGCTTCTTGATTATGCATAAGGCTTTTAAAAGTACTTAAGCATGGTTTTGATCAAATGTCCTCTTTAGAATGATTTCAGTTGTTTTTTTGTGTAATTATCCATACTTTGTACAAGTGTGTACAAAACAATGTTTGATGTTTACTACAAATGTAGGATCCCACCATTCATATTACAGAAGGCTCTAAAGACTACTTGGATTCTTATATTCTATGTTCGGTAGGTCCTCACTTTTCGAGGACTATGTCATTATCTACCTATTGGATGTTTTTTAGTATTAAATACACGTTGTTCATTCTATTTCATTTTTGAATTATAATTGTAAAGCCTATATGTGTCTAAAATTGTTGACTAAGGGATATGCCCAAAGTGCGATACTCTTCTCTAGATGGTTTAATATGAGACAATGTGATAGACTTCCTAATAGACTATCTCATATTATGTATGTTCAATCAAAGTAGAAGGTTATGTAATCTTATAATACAAAGGGTCTATGTATACTCGATAAATATATATTATGTGCGAGCTAGAGGTCTATATAAACCTCAATGTAGAAGAAATGGAAATTTCTTAAATTCTCCCTATTTTTTAACTATGAATGTAATGATGAATGCTAAGAGTCTAGTCTTAGTCCTCTTCGAGGACGAGAACGCCGATTACATCTAGAGGATGCTACTAGGATGTGACTAACCTTGTCTCAGAGAATGAGGTTGAATATCTTTAAGAATATTGTCTCATTAAACCACGTCTATCTAAATTATTATTCATAATTGTGAAGCGTCCCACACTTATTAATGAGGGACTATGTGACGTTTGGGAAACTCTCATCTTCTTGTAATCCTATCTCGTGCCTCTCGAGTCTACTTTATGTGTGCTTTAACCTAAACCTTGTATGGTGATTATAGGTATAAATTCCCAAAGAGATGCTGCAAGAAGGGCCGAGGAAGGCGTCGCTAATGCGGGAGCACAAGACAATAAAGTGCTTCCACTTGATGAATCTTTTATGGAAGATCAAATTCCTATTGCCCCTACATCTAAGGGGGATGGGGATATAAGGGCAGATTTTCTTGGACATACCAAGTTAGAGCCGTATCCTTGAGTTTGTAAGTGGCTAACTCAGATTTATCACTAGTAGTCCGTCACATAGCATGGAAAATCTAGTAGGCTTCATCAGGTAAATCTTTGGGTCTTACTCAACTTTTTACCCATAGAAAGTAGGGGGATTTATCCTAGTTAAATCCATCAAACGTGAGGCCATGGTGCTAACTTTTTGGTCTCCTCACGGTACCACATCCAGATTAGCTTGGGCAATCATTTCTTGTTGTTGAGTGGTGATGGGTTTTGCTTGGGTAGTAATGGCTTAGTCAATTTAGAATAATAGACCTTTAAGGGGTGGACCCATTACATGGGAGATCTTCAAGAAGGTTTCTCTTGATCTGTTCTTCCCTAGAGAGAAGACAAAAGTAAAAGTGGAAGAATTCATTAACATTCATCATAAAGGTATGAGTGTACTTGACTACACATTGAAATTTACTAAATTGTCAAGGTATGCTCCTTCTTTGGTTTCCGATCCTAGAGATGAAATGACATTCTTTGTGATGGGAGTGTAGGATGACATAAAAAAAGAATTTCATTCGGCTATGCTTTATGATAATATGAACATTTATGTTATGGTTCACTCTCAACAAGTGGAAGAGACTACGGTGAAGAGTATGATTCGAGATGCAAATAGGGAAGAGTCTTTTGATTGTGGTTCTTCAAAGGGTAATCTTAATATCCAAGTAAACCCTAGGTTCAAAAAGAGGTTATACAATCAAGTTCCTTCAAAGTTCCCTATAGCTCGGGATTGTAGGGTGTCGAACCCTAAAAAGGGATGGGGTACTAGTTCACTAAGTAAGAAGCCAACATGTGGAAAGTGTTGCAAGAAGCATTATGGTGATTGCCTCATTGGGACTAACAACTTCTTTAGTTGTGGTAGAAGTAGTCACAAAGTTCCATATTGCCTAAATTTAAAGGGTCAAGACAAGGGTAGTGGTCAAGCTCAATCAAGTGGCCTAATGATGCTCCTAAGAAGACTTTTCCCGATATTGTGACCAGTATGTTTAAAGTCTTTTCTATTATGTATATGATTTACTTGATCCCGGTGCTAATTTTTCATTTGTGAATCCTCCAGTAGTACAAAAGTTTGATATGTAGCCCGATATCTTGAATGAAACTTTTATGGTGACTAGACCTGTGGGTGAGTCGGTTGTTCATAAGAGTGTGTATACAAATTTTCCTATAATGCTGCCCAAAAGAGTTACTCATGTGGAGTTTGTAGAACTTGATATGGTTGATTTTGATGTTATTTTGGGTATGGATTAGTTGCATTCTTTTTTTGCTTCCATTTATTGTAGAAGGAGGGTTGTGAAGTTCAATATTCCTAATGAACTCGTCTTAGAGTGGAAGGGGGGAAATTTTATTCTAGAGGCTGTATTATTTCTTGTTTGGAATCTTGTAGGATGATCTTTAAAGTGTGTTTATACATTATCGTAATAGTCTAAGATTTAGACTCCAAAATTCCTCCCATTGAGTCGGTCCACGTACTGAGTGAATTTCCGGAGGCCTTTCCTAATTATCTTCTCAGTATTCCTCCGGAATGCCAAATTTATTTTGTTTTGTACTTTCTACCAAATACAAATCCCATTTCAATTACTCCTTATCAAATGACTGTTGTCGAATTGAAACAATTGAAGGCTCAAATAAAAGACTTACTAGAAATTTGTTCGGCCTAGTATTTTTCTTCGGGGTGCTCCAGTATGGTATGTCAAAAAGAAGGATGGGTCCCTTAGAATGTGTATCAAATACCGTCAACTCAACATAGTCTTAATTAAAAACAGTATCCCCTCCCTTTGATTGAGTATTTTTTTGATCAACTTCAAGGTTCAAGTTACTTTTCCAAGTTGGACTTAAGATCGGGATATCACAAACTTAGATGAGAGGTGAAGATATTCCTGAGACGGCATTTTAAACAAAATATTGTCACTATAAGTTCTTACTAATTTACTTTTGTCTCACTAATGGTCTAGTGGCGTTTATGGACCTAATGCATAGGATGTTTCAAAGTTAGCTAGATTCATCTTGGTATATTCAAAAAAAAATAAAGGGTGAACACATGGATCACTTGAGGGTTGTGTTGCAATTCCTTAAGGAACACGAATTATTTGCGAAGTATACAAAATGTGAATTTTGGTTGAAGTAAAGTCTACCAAACACGTTTATTAATTGTTGATGGAATTGAAATAATCTGTTCATGGTAAGATTAATAGGTCATTCTCCCAAGAAAGGGATGATGTTGTAATATATCAATGTAGATTTTGTTTTCCTAATGTGTATCATTTGATAAGTAGGATTCTTGAGAAAGCTCATGAAGCTCGTCACTCTATTCATACGAGTTCTACAAAGATGTACAATGGCCTTAGAGAATTGTTTTGGTGGGATGGCCTAAAAGGGGACAATGCAGAGTTTGTTGCTAAGTGTCCCAATTGCAAACAAGTGAAGGCCGAACACCAAAATCCGAGTGGTGTACATTAAGAAATCTAAATTCCTACTTGGAAGTGGGAAGAGCTTAATATGAATTAGTTATTTTCGCTAATAATTAAAATAATGACTAAGAAGTTGTGTTGATTTTGGGTGAAGTTTTGACAAAAATGCTTATGTTACAGTGAAGTATGCCTTTTTTAGGCTTTAAAATTTGCAATTCTTCTTGTTGTGAGTTATTTTTAGCATTTTGATATGGCGAGTCTTGATGAAATAGTGTTCAGCATATTGATAAGTAATGTTTTGGCATAGTTTACTCATATATGGTATGTTGAGCTTGTGTAGCGTGAAGGAAATGTCTCTTGTTGTGATGTTCAGCTTTATGTGTAGGAATTGGGAACTTTCTATTTGTAAATGCCTTAATTGATATTATAATTCAAGTTATTATGTATTGTTGTTGGTTGGGCTGCTAGTCTTGAGTCATTCCTTCTCTTCCAATGATTTTAGTGTCATTCGGAGACGAATGTTCCTAAGGTGGGAAAAATGTAACACTCCAAAAGTCTAAGACGTGTCCTAGATCCTAACATAGGTTTAAAAATCCATACACATTTTGTAAGATCATATACAATATATATATGTCATTTATGAATATTAAGATTCAATATGACAAGAAACGTCGAAGACGTCCGGAAGTTAGTCTAATTAAACTAGTAAAACGTCCTTAGGTTTTTGAAAGGTTTAGTATTAGTGTATGAGGTATAATACTTGTAAAATTACTTTGAATAGGTAACACCATTTATATAATGTAAAAATTTCTAGGTCTGACACACCAAGGGTAGCCTTAGGGGTCCACAAAAGGACCTCAAACATCGCTTGGCAAGTTGCCAAAGCAGTAGAAACAGTTTACATAGACGAAATAAGTCTGCGTCGCAGACTTGGGTGGGTTTTAATCAAATATAAAGTTCACGTCAAGGGAAGTCGTGGACTACACTGCCTCAAAAATTATTTTACAAATTCATGCGTGAATAGCTCTGCATCGCGGACTTGCTCCTCGACGAAAATCTGAAATTTTAATTTGAAGTTTGAATTAATTAAAGGGTCAACATAAGTAAGGTGTCTTTTGGATATTCATGGGGGGTCTATATATAGATTTATAATAAGTTTCCCTTACATATACTAACTCAAATAAAATCCCCAAATAAAACCCAAAAGGTCTGACCAGTCTCTAGTTTCTCTCTCTATTAATTCTCCATTGAAGGATAAAGAAAGATTGAAAAATAATACCAATTTCTCTAGGATTTCACATGAATTTTTTTGATTATTCATCATTAAGGTATGGGTTCTTCACTCTTGGGTTTCTATTCCACAAGAGGTCCTCTCAAAACTGATTTTTAAAACACCCAATTCTAAGGATTTTTTTATTCTAATGTGTTTTCTACTAAACTTCAAATGAATGATAAATTATGATTGCCTATTACTAATTAACTTTAGATTGTTTCATAATTGATGTTAATTAATGCAATTTAATGTAGATCATGTTCCTTTTACCCAATTACCAATATCATGGATCTTGCTTATGAATTAATGGGAATTGAAGAATATATTGATTGTTAGACATGTTTTATCTATTCTAATTCACTCATTGACTGCCTAGGGTAATGTTATGTTTGTATTGGATACATTTCTTGAAGAATTCGTTATGACCCCTATTCCCCAAACCCTAGGTTATTAGTTGAAGTTAATTGGGACATTAATGATGCAATTTATTTTGTTATTGTGTTAATTATTATTGTATGATGATATTGCATAAGTCTGTATGATCCTAACCTTTGATTCAATTATGATTACTTGTGCTTAGTGATAAATTTACATTAAAGTATGCTTTATTATGAGATTGATAGGATTGCTATGATGTTGAATTGAAATTTATTGACTATGGTTTCTGAGTTTTTAGCTAAGAGGTAAATGTTACAAGGATCGTGATAACATTCAATGTGCCTTATTATGATGTGACTATGATTAGGCGCTAACCTCATTAGTATGAATTATAATTAAAGGACAATACTGATGCAATTCTTATTGAGATATAATGATGATGAATATATAGGGGATACATCCTCAGACCTAATTATTCTATTACCATTATTAAATGTATTAAAGATATTTCAAAACAGACTCTAGCTTAGAAACGAGTAAATTTGTAGATGAGGGGTTGCACTTTCCCAAGGAGGGAAGGTAGGTTTCACCCAAATCCTCATAAGGTGGATGACCTCTTAGTCCAAAAAGGGCATAGAGTGATGTTTCCATGATAGTCCCAAAGCTCCATAAACTATGTTGCCACCATTGTAATACTAACTAGTGGATCCACCTAGAGGCTATGTTCATGTTTGGTACTACTTTGGTCGGTAGTCCACCTTCCATCGGTGTAAGGTTTTACTAAACCCGATTCAACACTTCGCTCTTGTGGTATATAATGGTTGAGTAATGTTTTCCTTAAAGTAAAATGAAGTAATGATGTGAACTCTAACTAGGGTGATTTGAGAGGATGGCTTAGTCTTGGTAGGGGTATGAGACTCTACCTAGGCATTGCAATAGTTGGCTTTGAGGGAAGTCCTAGGAAGATATTCTTATGTTATAATGATCTTATAAATGCTAATATTATGCTTATGTTTACTTTACATGTTGATTATCCTTTATGATTTAATTTTCATTGATGAACATGCTTTTGGTCCATGTTACTAAATATGATGATGACTACAACTGATGCTATGATGTGTTGAATTGGGTATTACCTAATATCCTTGATTTGGTTTACTCGATTGAGTAATGGCTATGGGTCTTTATTTGTATATTGCATTTGTAGGCTAAATCGTGGGTTATGATCAAGGATCTTGCTTATATAATGATGTTATGAACTATTGTATATGTTGACTAGATTATTACTTTCTAATGTTTGTCTTGTGTCGTAGATGGGTTTGGAGTTATAGATTATGTTATAAATGGCTTATGAGATTTATTGATTATATATAAGTCTTTTAAAAGTACTTTATAATAGTTTTGATCAAATGTTTTCCTTAGGTTTTTATATGTGCATATACCAATACTTAGTACAAACGTGTACTAACCCATATTTGATGTTTACTAAAAATGTAGGATCCAACCATTGATATTATAGAAGGCTTTTAACAATACTTGGATTCTTATATTCAATTTTTTGTAGGTCCTCAATATTCGAGGACGATGCCACTATCTACCGCTTGGATGATGTTTAGTCTTAAAGACACTTTATTCATTCTCTTTCATTTTAATATTATAATTGTAAAGCCTATATGTGGCTATAATTTTTTATGGAAAGGCTATGCCCAAATTCTACTACTCTTGTCTAGATGGTTTAATATGAAACAATGTTCTAGACTTCCTATGATACTATATTTTACTATGCATGTGCAATAAAAGTAGTAGGCTATGTAATATTCTTATACGAAGGGTCTACGTATCTTCGATAAATATATATTATGTGTAAGCGATAGGTCTACTTAAACCTCAATGTAGAAGTAATGAAAAAGTTGTAAATTTTACGCATTTTTAACCTATGAATGTAACAATGAATGCTAAGAGGATAGTCTTAGTTCTCTTTTAGGATGACGACATATATTACGTCTGGGGCTTCCTCCTCGGATTTGACACTACTACCCCACTTAGTACTCCTTGAGGATTACCTTGGATTAAGAAATCTACATTAGTCATTCATAACCTCATCACATGAAACATGGATTTAACTTGCTTTTTTTTCATTATACGTTAGGTCTTCTAACTTCATTTACAACCCATTATAACTTATTCGTTTACTTCATATAAAGAACACCAATACTACCCCTTTCGGAAGGTCTAGTATGTGCAATGGATAGATATTGTCTCATACTAACACCTACCCTAAGTAAAAGGTTTTTTTAGGAGACTTAGTTCATGCACTTCATATACAACACACGAAGACTCCACTTTCGGACGGTCTACTTAGTGCATTTGATAGATAGCGTCACATACCACCACTTTCCCTAAGTAGTACATTTTTTAGGAAACTTAGTTATTTTATTCTTTTATGGGGAAATAGCTTTAACAACATAGATCATGAGAGATAAACATGAAATCCCGATAACAACCTTATCGGATGAGGGTTCCCCACTTATCTAGTGTGGGGTCTTTCACTTAGTTTTTACATGGCTTTTCCAATAGCTACACCTATTGTCACAGCCGTGGAGCACCCCATAGAAGTAAAATGGCGTACTTGACCTCTCAGAGGTCTTATACAAGCCCATAGTTATCATTCATCCCATTGTCATAGTAATATGCTAGAAACATCACTTCATATATATATATATATATATATATATATATATATATATATATATATATATATATATATATATATATATATATATATATATATATATATATATATATATATATATATATATATATATTTAAAATATATGTTATAATACATTTTTAGAACCTAAGTCTCTTTTCAATCTTAGACTCAACAACATTAGAATATATTAGGGACACAATTTTTAAAAGATAAGACATAACTATACGATATATAATAAACTTTACAATAAGAAATGAGTAGGGAAACCATGGAACTTAAGGACCCTTTTCGTTGAACTTGGGAATCACATATAAAACTCCTCAATCATAGACATCCTTTAACCATAAATAACCTACACTTTGTGTAAAAATTAGAGAACAATAGGATTAGTACAATAATGCACTAAGTATGACAACCATGCAGAAACATGCATTTAAAAGAGACATTTTATTTAAAGTCATACTTCATGCATTTTTTTATTAAATCTTCATAAAACCTTAAGAATTTGGCATTTATATTATAAACATACTTTATATAAACATATTCGAATGCCAAACATTAAATAAGATCACAGATAGAATTTAACGCATTTTTTAAGGCACATTATAGTAAGCTCTTTTCCCTTAACAGAGACCATAATTCCCTTTTATTCATTAACTTCCCAAGTAACCCCCTAGTGATACTTGATGCAATGATCAGCTTAAGGTCAAAAATAAAGCATACATACAACCTACAAAATACAACATATTTCCTCATATAAGCATAATACATCAAAGACATATTTATGTCAAAACCTTAGGACAATTATAGTAAGATACACCAATTTACACATATATTTACTTTTCTTCATATAGATCATTATTAGACCTTGTTCAAAATGACAATCTTATTCTACTAGTGCAATGCACATTTGAAACCCATAACCCCACACATGCTTAGTAAATCCTCCATGAGACCACAAACCTTAAGATTCACTTCATACATAACCAAGGAAGTAGAGGCAACTTCACTCGTGTCAATGTAAGATCTTTATCATATAGTTGTTTAGACGAAGATAGTGCATGTAAGGATAATATAAAATCTCATAGATTCATACCATGCACACCTTCAGAATAAGTAGAGAAATACTACCAAACCATGCATGTGGACATAAGCATAAATATAGACATTAGCTCACCTTCCCAGGACTTCCTATGAAGCTACTTGTGCAATGTCTAGATGGCTTTATTACTTCCACCTATCCTACGTAACCTTCCTTTATTATTCTAATTTAGGATCGCATTCATTTACTTCAATTGTCCATTTTACTTTAGGGAAACTATAACCTTAACCGACCCTAAGACCGTGGGAGCTAAGCATGGAATTTTGTATTGTATATCCTTAAACCAATGGGAGGAGTTCCTATCTAGAAGAGGACGAACATTAAAACATTCTAGCATACTAAATAATATCACAATGCTAGATCCTATGTGGCAAGCATTGTTATGGAACTTGGAGGTACATGTCAAAACTCTCTTACCACAGTTCAAAACAATGAGATTTAACATCTTGACCGTCATTATTAGAATGTTATTCATTTGGTGGTATAAATCACATCTCAAATTTATTTTTACATATTTCATTATTTTATAAATCTTAAATTTGAATTAACTGAATAGATTTATTTTGTATTCAATATTAATAATAAGCGTAGTTTAAATTTCAAACTTCATCTTTACATTTAATTCAAATTATATTCTTTATAGATTTTTAATTTTAAAAAGAAGAAAATCATAAATTGTGGTTGTTCACTTATGGAAACACTATTTATGCATATTGAGGTATTGTAGTTATCCACCTGACGAGATTTATGGTAGACCTTCCTTCCCACATTGTGAAGTTACACACCCTCATATTTCAATTTCACTCGGTGCTAAGCTAAGTTCCCTTTATTAAAAGTCTTCATTAACATTACATTATAAATTATAGGCTTAGGAGATTCAACTCCTCATATGCTTATCTCATATGTAATACATTAAGGTCATCAACGTAAATCATGTGAGAAGATCATTTCACATGGACATAACATAAGTATTAGCACTATCTACTTTAGGATACACTTGAGCACACCTTTCAAGGATCCTCTACTGAGTAGATCATCATTCATGTTTGTTTGTACACATATATATGAGCAGACCTTTCACATAACATATTCATATCACACATGTTCTTATATCAATACACAAGTCTATAGGTGTATCTATATGAGCAATTCTTTCATATCAACACTCCAAGACACTATGCACATTCGTACTTCATCATATCATACACTTAACATCGTAGCATATACGTCATATTCATAACATGTTCATACAATCATATGCATGTCCTTACAAGACTTATCTAGAAATTATCACATCAAGATGCAGATGTTCAATGCATAGTCAAAGTCCCATACCCTTGCCTATGCTAGTACATCTATGAATTGATCCTAGTGAATGATACATCTCACAACATCATAGAATGGTTAGCATAACATAAGACTCATTTGTTTAAGACTTACAACATTCTTAAAGTAATATTTACTCTATATGCATGAATCTTAGATTTGTATCACATATAGAATCATAAGCCCTCATCATAGGCAGAAAGTACCTGTAACCTTAACATTGCCAGTTACATACTCGTAAAAATACTAACATCTACTAGATTCACAACTAGAGAAGAAGACTAGGCACAAGTTACACAAAACATAATCATCATAGCCACTCCTTCATATAATCATCAATTTTCCTTCAAGGCCATGGTCAACACACATATAATGACAATAAAGAAAACACCGCCAACGGAAGTGGACCATACCACACAATGCGATACAAGGCTTTATCAACTATAATAACATAGAAAAAGTAGAGGAGCTAAGAGTTCTTACCAATTTATTACCCTTTTACCATTATTGATTAATACACCTTGTTTATCAACAGTTAATGTATAGGGAAGTAGCTAAATGAAATTTAATCATAAAATATATCATGTACAATTCGCTACAAGATCATACTATATCATAATACCATGCATCTCACATGTACTAAAAAGTAGAGAGTTTTTTAGATCATCAATTTACCTCCCTAATTGGTTCATCAATCTAGATTTATCAACAATGTAAATTTAGGGAAGTATCTAAATAGATATAAATAAAATCCAAATCATGATTCATCTACCCTAGAATTAAGATCACATAATGCTCATTACAATATTAAAATTATAGCATAGAAGAACCTAGATAAATTAATCCAAGTCTTATGTAATTTGATCATCAAGGATTTATACCCATAACTCATCTATACTGTCAACTTAAAACAATAGTTATAATCATCTTTACCTAATCGAATTCAATATTAAACTAATAAAAGACCAACATTACAGTGAATCATGGAAAACAAAGCTAAGCAAGTTCAGATATTAATACATTTATCCATGTGGATTCTTCATCATCAGTTCAACATTATTCATGCAAATAAAACTATATAGAACAACTTCAACGTAATAGAATCATTATTCAATCTATAACAAGTGAAAATCATAAAGCTTATGCAATAACTAAATTGATTTAGGGAGGGAACATTAGTTAATCATGAAATTGGATTAAAATAATGTTAAAAACAATACGTTAACATCAATTTATCATGATTTAAACATTAAAACTAATTTGAGAACGAACCCATGGATACATAAAAGAAGAAGAACTTTGAACTTATTTTTTTCTTTTAAATTTTTAAGATTAACTCTCTAGATGAAAGAATAATTAGAGATGAAGGATCACCATAGCTATATATATATATATATATGAATACTTCTAAAAATTGGTGAACAAACCATAGGAATCCATGCTCCAAGCTATTCTTGAGCTTCAATAACAATTTTGACATTATATGTGCATATTGTCTCATACTTAGTACATATGGAGTACTAACCCTATTATCTTACCTATTCCCCAAAAATTTAGGTTTCGATCGTTGAACAGTATGGAGGGCGACATTGTTCATGGCTTGGATTCTTTATTTCATCTAAGTAGGGTAGGTCCTCAACTTTCGAGGGCAATGCCACTATCAAACTTATGGACTTGTTATGAGCTTAAAGACTCTTTCAATTTTTCATTTTTTCGATTGAGTACTATACTTTTGTATGATCTATATGTGGTCTTTTGGATTAATGTAAGGTTAGTTAGTTTATCGGAATCAAAGTAAATAAGATAATAATGGCCTTTTCTTTGGTGATTGAAGATCGAATTGTAGCTATGACCAAATATGATGCACGCCGAATTGAAGGTATGAGATGAGACGACTTTTATGACTATTGTATTTTCTATATAATAATGTGCAATAAAAGTAGAAGTCTATGTATCCTTTCTATACGAATGGTCTGTGTATAATCGATATGACTATACTATGTGTATGTAGAGGTCTATGTATACCTCCAAGTAGATATAATGTTTTTTTTAAAAATTTTCCGCAATTTCAACCTATGAATGTTATGAAATGAGACTATGGGGCTAGTCTTATTCCTTAAAGAGGACAAAGAAGCCGGTTATGTCTTGGGGTAAACCCAGATGTGCCACGTATCCAAACGTTTCTACCACGAATCATATTTAACACTTGTTATACACCCTTCCAGATAATTTCATACGTTTCTGACTCCAAAAAGCTATTCAAATAGGCTAAGGCATGATAGAACACCTTAGAACTAGTTTTCAAACGTCATGCACGTTCTTGGGCGTTTTGGTTCCTAAACTTCCTAAAGACCTATATTCATTACGATAGGTCTTAAAACAGTGTTTAGACCCCATATCACTTATTTTATGATCTAAGACTCGTCTTGTATTTTCGAATTGTGACATTATCACCCCCTTAGGAACATTCGTCTTCGAATGATACTAAGTTTTTTTGAAGGAAGGATAGACTCAATACTAGCAGCCCAACCAACAACAATACATAACAACATCATCATAAATCATATCTTTTCAACAAAGATATTTCAAAACTCAAATTATCACACATAAGGCTCAAACACTTCATCATGAGTTATTTCCTTCTCACAACAAACATGAGCTAAACATGTATTCCATAAGTCAAGTAGCACAAAGATCAACTTATCAATGGGTCACATAGCTTTTCAATAATACTCACCATCTCAAAATTCATAAAATAACTCAAACAAACCTATAAATAAAATTTTGTAATGCAATCCCAAAATGCACATTTTGGCAAAACTTCACAAAAAAACATGAAAGTTTAATTGATAGTCATATTTATATTATTAAAAAGAATAAATAACCTTAATTATCAAAAAGATAAGGGTAACGGGACTTCTTATCAGTCTCAGACTCCCATGTTGCACACTCAACGAGGTGATTCTTCTATAAGACCTTTACGGAAACCACCTATTTATTCGTTAACTTCTTGACTTGCCTATCATGATTTTGAACCGAAAGTTCCTCATAAGAGAGCTTGTCCTTGACAGCAAGACCATCAATTGGAAAAATGGACTAGGAATCACCGATACACTTTTTCAACATAGAAACATGGAAAACCGGATGAACCGAAGCCAATGCACTAGGTAAATTAAATTCATAGGACACCTTACCATCCCTTCGCAAAATTTCATAGGGACACACATAACCACCCCTTTCATTGATGAAATTTTTAAATACACCTTATCACTTTCTTCAAACTCCAAATCCATTCTCCTATGATCAGCATAAGACTTTTATTGACAATAGGCCGTTTGTTACATGTTTTTTATTAGATGAACCTTCTCTATGGTCTTATAAATCAAATGGGGAACAAAAAATGAAGGCTCACCCACTTTAAACAACCCTATAGGAGACCTACACCTCTTACAATACAAGACTTCATAGGCAGCCATGGAGTTTGATGAATGAAAGCTATTATTATAGGAAAGCTCCACCAAAGGCAAATGTTTATCCCAATTCCCTTTAAAATCATTAATGCAAGCCCTAAGCATTTCCTCGAGGGTTTGAATAGTGAGTCCCGCTTGACCATTTCTGTTTAGAGATGAAAAGAAGTGCTCAACTTCACCTTAGTACCCAACCCTTTTCGGAACGACCTCTAAAACCTACATATGAATTGTGCACCCCAATTTGATGTGATGGATAATGGAATACCATGGGGACACACAATCTCATCTATGAATATCCTAGCATAATAATCCTCCGAATTAATAGACTTGATGGGAATAAAGCGAGGGGACTTAGTCAACCTATCCACAACCACCCATATGGAATCATATGACTTTTGAGTCCGAGGTAAACCCATTATAAAGTCCATATTTATTTCTTTCCCATTTCCAATTAGGAATTTGGATATCTTGTGGTAAGCCACACGACTTTTCATGTTCGGCATTTACTTGTTGCAAACACTCAAAGACAAAATCTGTTATGTCCTTCATCAAACCTTCCCACCAATATATCTCCCTTAGGTCATGGTACATTTTCTTAGAACCCGGATGAATGAAGTAGCGGGACCCATGGGCTTCTTCAAGGATCCGGTCCCTCAACCCATCTACATCGGGAACACACAATCTCCCTTTGTACCTTTACACACCATCCCCCCTAAAGAAAATAACTCATTTAACTTGGAGAGAACCGATTCCTTCAACTCCATTAATGGGTTCTTAAGGTGTTGTTTGGACATCACCTCAACCACTAAAGATGACTCAGACTTATAATGTACCACAACACCACTAATCGGAGAACCTTACAACCTCACCCCCAACCTAGACAACCTATGTAATTCCTTCTATAGATCTTTCTTGGCAAAATTAATGTGGCATACACTACCCATAGTCATATGAATTAGGGATCCGCCACCACATTAGCCTTGTCGGGGTGTTATAGGACATTCATATCTTAATCTTTTAAAAACTATAACAACATTCATTGTCGGAGGTTCAACTCCTATTGGGTAAACACATATTAGAGACTCTTATGGTCGGTAAAGACATCAACATGTACACCATACATGTAATACCGCTAAATTTTAAAAGCAAACATCATGGCCGCTAACTCAAGGTCATGAGTGGGATAGAATATCTCATTTACCTTAAGTTTCCATGAGCATAGGATATCACCTTCAAATTTTCCATAAGCACACACCCCAAACCCACACGGGATATATCACAATACAAAACAAACCCCTTCGTACCCTTTTGTAAAGTAAACAGTGAAGCAAAAGTAAGCCTATCTTTCAACATTTGGAAGCTTTTCTCACATGCCTGTGACCACTCAAATGTCTTGCACTTTTGGTTCAAAGTAGTCAAGGGAGATGCAATGGATGCAAAACCATCAACGAAGCTCTGGTGATACCTGTTAAACCCAAGAAACTCTTAATCTCAATTGGATTCAATGTCTAGGCCAATTTTTCACTGCCTCCATTTTCCTTAGGTCTACCCCAATTCCCTCACTAGAGATGATGTGCCCAAGAATGCCGACCTCAAAAAAAGTCACACTTGATAATTTTTAAACACCCTATTCATTAGGTCAATGAACTTAGGTAATTTTGAAACACCCTATTCATAAGGTCAATAAATGCCTCCGGTTCATTAGTGAGACCTAAAGACATTGCAAGAACTCATAGTGCCCATATCTAGTTCGAAAGGTGATTTTTGGTACATCCTTACCTCTAACCCTAATTTGTTGATACCCTGACCTCAAGTCTATCTTTGAAAAGTAGCTCACCCCATTAAGCTTCTTAAACCAGTCGCCAATCCGAGGAAGAGGGTACTTATTCTTAATGTTGACCTTCTTGAGATTGCGGTAGTCAATACACATTCTCAAGGACCCATCCTTCTTCTTTACAAACAATATCGGAGCAACCCAAGACAAAATACTAAGACTTATAAATCCTTTATCTAGCAAATCCTTGAGTTGAGCCTTCAACACCTTCAATTTTTCCGGAGCCATCTGGTAAGGAGGAATTAAAATAGGATTCATTTCTAGTAGAAAACTGATACTAAATTCAATTTCCCGTTCGGGATGAATTCCAGGAAGGTCATTATGGAAAACATTCAAAAATTCACTCACTACGGAGACCAACTCAATGTGAGGAATTTTTGAGTCTATGTCTAGGACTATCACTATGTTATATAGACACCCCTTTGAGATCATTTTGCATGATTTTAGAAAAGAGATGATACGACATCTAGAAATAAAATTTCCGACCTTCCACTCCACAACGAGTTGATTTGGGAAGTTAAATATCACTACTCGTGTCCTACAAATAATAGAGGCAAAACATGCATGCATCCAATCCATACCCAATATAATAGCGAAATTAAGCATATGAAGTTCTACTATATCAACATGAGAAACTCTATTGGGCAACATGAAAGGAAAATCTCTACAAACCCTTTTTGAGAAAATCGACTCACCCACTAGTATAGACACTATAAAAGGTTCATGAAAAATATTGGGTAACCTGTCAAAATTTTTAGCTACAAGAGGTGTAACAAATGACGAGCAGCACCCAGATCACGTAAAGCAAACACATATGTAGTAAGGCTTTGAACATACCAATCACCATGTCTATATAAGTCTCTTGCTTACCCTTAGAGTGGAGAGAATTGAAGCGGTTCTTCATGGGAGCATCACTAGAACCACTTGCTTGAGCTTGGGCACCCTTCTCTTTACCCTTTAAATTAGGACAATCTCTTTTCTTGTTACCACTCTTTACACAACCAAAGAAATTTTACGTTCCTACCAATCACTCATAAAAATGACCCTTTCCACACTCCACACATTTGGGTTTCTTATTTGGGAGTTCCCACTCCTTCCCTTGGGCTATAGGCTTGGGCACCTTATTATCGTGAGCCGTATAAAATTTTGATGGAACTTTATTATAGAACATTTTCTTGAATCTAGACTTGTATTGGATATTAATCATATTCATTGTAGCACCACCATCAAATGATCTTTCCCTATTAGCATCTCTACTTTTCCTCTTAGACCTTTCCTCCTCAAACCTTCTCGTATGTACCATAATACTGGAAATATTCATGTTGTCATGTACAGAACCGATCTATAAAAGCCTTCTTAATGATCTCCCACTAGCCATAAATTTAGAAGTCTTAGTCTTACCACATCTATCGGGAGCAAGCCACACAACATATATGAGATCATATTACAACTAAAATGTTATTAAATGCATAGGAAACTACAAAAAAAATTACAGATAAAATATGAATAAACTGTCAACAAGCAAAATCCAACAACTCTTTTAACCAATATTCACAAAATCACACCCCAGGAATATGATTTTAGCTAGACATGTACAAGATACAAAAATATATACAAAAATTAGAATGCATTAAAATTGGTATGAATATTTAAGTCTGTTACAGACCATTAGTGAAGAATAAAAATGTCCCAAGACGAAATCATCGGAGATGAGACCCTTAGAATTTTCAAGTTTTTCAAGAAGACCTCCCTTAAACATAGAGCTCAAATATGGAAGTTCTAAAAATAAAAATCCTATAAAACCCTATAAAATTAAATAGTAAGCAATAACGCTCAACAAGTACTTATAGTTTTCAAAGAAAAGTGATGCAGCGAATCATTCAACACAGATATTCAAAATCGCAAAACAAATCATTAATTCGACTTTTCTTAACTTCATCGATGTCTTGCGCTTAGTACAAGAATAATCTCATGTTGGATCATTGGGAGAACAAGTACTTCTTCACAGAACTGCTCCACCATGCTTTGACCTCTTTTTTTCGTTGCTGCTTGATCTCTTCCTTTAGGGCTCAACATACTAGAACAAAAGGCAATTTTAAGTCAGATCGGTGATTCTCTAAGTGAACTCACCAATACTCATACATAAATTTATTTTTCTTTTCAGAATTTTTGTAAAGTAGTGTCCATCCCTTATCAACCCAGGATAAACCCCTACAAGTCACTGTTGTACAAGAGTCCGAGAAGTCTCATACAAGCCTCTTAGATCATTCATTACATAATATACTCAAAATAAGTATGAATTTAAATCTTTCCTCACACACGAAGAATACTTTCATTAAATACCAAGCGGAAGATTTTTTAAAAACATTTTACTTTACAAGACTTTTGTTTCATAAATAATCTAATACTTTAGTGTACAACATTTGGGACTAAGCCCATACAAGACTAAAAGATATAAAAGCAACACGTGGGTCTTGTCCTAGAATCTAAAGAAACTACAACGACCGGGGAGCAGCCCCTAGAAATAAAAAGACATACTTTACCTCTCAGAGGTCTTAAACAAGCCTATAGACTCCACTCATTTCATTGTCATAGAAATTTAGAAGACAATTAAAAACATTTTATAGAATAACATAATGCTAGAACATAACTTCATATATGCAAAGTATCATAAGTACATAGTAAGACTCTAAGTATATTTTTACATTTTATATTCAACATCAATAGAATACAATAGGGACACGACCCTTAAAAACATAAAAGTATAATTTAGATTATTACATAATTTTGAATAACATCTTTGACTTGGAAATCCTTGAACCTTAAGGATGCCTTCTTGAACTTGGGAAATACATGTCCAAGCTCATCACTTAAGAAACATCATCTATCCATCACCCCCAATACTTTATGTTAAACATGAAGAAAAATGGTATTAGAAAAAGAATGAACTCAGTATGAAAACCATGCATAAACATGATTTTTAAGAGGACATTTTCTTAGAAATAATGCATCATGTCTTTTAGCAAAAATTTATGAACAATTTATACAATTATAACCATAAAGTTCCCATACATTATATTGACATGGACACGATTTCATAACAATACATCAAGAAATATTTAAAACGTGAGGCACATTCAACAATTTCATAGTATTACCTTTCTCTTTTCCTTCATTCATCAACCCCAGAGCAACCTTTAAGTAAATCTTAGTGCAATGCATGAATAGTGTCCCATTCCAACATTCACACCATTAATTATACAATGTTCATTAACTCAAGCTTATCATGAAACACGTACTTCAAATATGACCCAACATCATTCATGAATTTTATATAAGACTCATTCTTTTAATACTTCTTAAATATAAACCATTTAGTCATTTTAATCATGCCTGGAAAACATGCAAGTCAATACTACCAATATCATCATAGTGAGGTAATAATAAAAAATGCATATTTGAACTTGCATTTGATTAATACATCATAATACCTTACTCATAATTCCAATCAAAGCATACTAGTGATATGTACATGTGAAGTCATATAGCCTCACACACACTAAGTAAACTAACCTCACACACACTAAGTAAACCCACAAAGATAACACAGGTATTGGCAGTTACTTCATACATCTACATGACAAGCATAGTCCACTACATTCATTTTAAATAAGACCTTTATATATAGAAACAATAGGATCAATACTACGCATAATATCATAACAAGTACACCAACAAACTAATAACATGCATGATATACATATATGTAACGACCCACAATTACCCCATAGAAGAATGGAGCATCCTTAGGTCGAAACAATTGCATACATGACCTTTCAGAGGTCTTGTACAAGGTTACGATATTATTCATTATGTAGGACATGAAAAATAGTTCGGAATGAAAAATTTTCACGTATAAATTAATTTAAAAAAAACACCTTTCGTAAAAGCTAAGGAGTGATCTCGTCTTCACAAGCCAACGTAAAGACACAACATAAATATCATTGGGACACGACATTTACATTAAATAGAATACATAGTAAGTCTTAATGCTAGAAACTAACAAATAGAAACTATGCCCTCGGATATATGAGGATATACTTAGCCTTGAGAGAATAGATTTCTAAGCTTGTCTTCTAGTCTTCAATTTGCCTCCAACCTATACTTATTTAGCATAGAAAAGTATGGGGTTAGTAAAAAAACAATGTACTAAGTATTGAATATTCAAACATATGAAAAAATGGACGTTTTAATAAATTAAGATTTCATGAAAAATATGTAAAACCTTCATGAATATTGAAGTAAAATATCATAAGAACCGTTATTTAACAAATTATAAAAAGAATATAATTTTCGCACAATGAGTAACATTATAGTGAACTTCAAAATATTACAGTGAAACAATAAAACATTTAAGGGAATAATTATTGCCAAGCATAGTGAACTCATTTCTGTTGAGGTTTTCATAAAAAAGTTATCCTAATACTCCCTAAGGTAGGACAAGAAGGGATCACCCATACACTACCTTAAAGACACACCAAAGAGATCGTTAAGACTATCAGCCATACACTTACCTCTCAAGGGAAACAACTACTCACTCTTAGATATACATTTGAAGTAAATTCATACATTAATGACTTCAGTTAAGTACCCTTTTCCAAAAGGACTTATAAATCACACTAAGTGCAATGTTAAAGTAATACCAATCCTACTTGTAAAACTCTGAAAGTCTAAGACGTGTCCTAGATTATAACATAGGTGTAAAAAGGTTTAGAAACTCTTTTCAGATAATATATAATGTATTTAAGTCATTTAGGAATATTAAGAATCACAACGACAAGAAACATCCAAGACGGCTGGAAGCTAGTCTAGTTGAACTAGTGAAACGTCCTTATGTTTTTGAATGGTTTAGGACTGGTGTATGAAGTATAAAACTTGTAAAATTATATTAAATAGGTATACCCCCCAAGGGTCGCCTTAGGGGTCCACAAAAGGACCCCAAACTTGGCTTGGCGAGCTACCAAAACAGCAGCCAAAATACACATTTATGAAACACGACCGCTTCACATACTTGTGTTTCTTTTGGTGAAATCTCAAGTTCACGTTGTGGGCTGGTCAGGAATCTACTTTATCGAAATTTTGATTTGATGTTTTACTTCATCAAAGGGTCATCTTAAGTGAGGGTTATTTTTTATATTTCATGTGGGATCTATATGTTTATTTCCAATAATTTTTACCTCGCATTTACTCACTCAAATCGAATCCTTAAATTAAAACCTTAAAACTCTCACCACCCTCTAGTTTCTATCTATTCATCCTCAAGTGAAGGAAGAAGAAAGCTTGAAAAAGAAGATCAATATCTCGAGGATTCTACACGAATTTCGTGGATTAATATTTGTTTACGTATCGGTTCTTAAATCTTGTGTTTCCTTTCCCCAAGATGTCCTCTCTAAGTTCATTTTCAAAACACACAATTCCGAGGGTTTTTCCATTTTAATGGGTTTTCTTTTAAACTTGAAATATATTATACATTGTGATTGCCTATGACTAATTCAGTGTATATATTTGGTTCATTGATTTTAATTGATGCAATTACATGTAGATCATGTTCCTTTTCGTCAATTCCCAAAATCTTGGATATTGCTTATCAATTGATGGGAATTGAAGAATGTATTGATTGTAAGACTTTTTTTATCTATTAGAATTTCATAGAATGCCTAGGGTAATTTATTGTTTGTATGTAATCAATGTCATGAAGAATTCCTAATTATATTACAGCCACAATTGGGTTGAGTTTAGGAGTTGATGTAAGACAATGAATGATGGCTTTTGAAGGAGATTGTGGTAAGTCATTATGATCATAACGTTTTCTTTGATTACGATTGCTTGTTCGAGAGATGAAGTTACATTGAGGTATACTTTATTATGAGATTTATAGTGTTGGTATGATCTTTAATTGAAATGTATTTACTATGGTTTGTGAGTTGTTGGCTATGATGTAAATGTTATAAGGATTATTATAACTTACCAATGTGCCTTATTATGATGTGAATATGAACAGGCGCTAACCTCGTTAGTATGAATTGCAATGAAAGGACAATACTGATGTAATTCTTATTGAGATATAATGATGATGAATATATAAGGAATACATCGTGTGACCTAATTATTCTATGACCATTATTAAATGTATTAAAGGTATGAAAAAAAGGGACTCTAGGTTAGCACCGAGTCAATTTTTAGATGAGGGGTGGCGCTTTCCAAAGGACGAAAGGTAGGGTTCACCATAATTAACACTCGGTGGATATCCTCACATTCCAAGAAATCTTAGTGTGATGTTTAAATGGCATGCCACAAGATCAGTAAACTATGTTGCAACCATAGGAATACTAGATAGTGGATTCACCTCGAGGCAATGTTCATGTTTGGTACTACTTTAGCTGGTGGACCGCCTTCCATCAGTGTAAGGTTTTTTACAACACTGCATTCCACACTTAGCTCCTGTGGAATAAGACAATTAAGGAAATATTTTCCAAATGTAAAATGAAGTAATGATGTGAACTCTAACCAGGGTAACTTGAAAGGTTGGCATAGTCTAGGTAGAAATTTGGGAATCTTCCTAGGCATTGCACTAGCTGACTTTACATGTTGATGATGTTTTATTATGTTAGATTCATTGATTAACATGGTATTGGTCGATGTTGCTAAATATAATTATGAAACTATTGATACAATGTTATGTTGAGTTGGGCATTACTTGTATCAATTTTTTAGTTTACTTGATTGAGTTAAGTAAAAGGGCTTTGGTTGGTCAATGCACTTGTAGGTTAAATGGTGGTTTATGAGCAAGGGTCCTGATTATATTATGATGTTATAAACTCTTGTATGTGTTGACTTGACTATTAAATGTTAATGTTGGTCTTGTGTCATAAATGGGTTTGAAATATAGATTATGTGACTGTTAAATTATGTGGCTTCTTGATTGTGCATAAGGCTTTTTAAAGTACTTAAGCTTGGTTTTGATCAAATGTCCTCTTTAGCTTGATTTCAGTTGTTTTTTTTTTATGTATTTATCCATACTTTGTACAAGTGTGTACTAACCAATGTTTGATGTTTACTACAAATGTAGGATCCCACCATTCATATTACAAAAGGCGTTGAAGAGTACTTGGATTCTTATTTTCTAAGTTCGGTAGGTCCTCACTTTTCGAGGTCGATGTCAGTATCTACCTATTAGATGTTGTTTAGTCTTAAATAAACATTGTTCTTTTGATTTCATTTTTGTATTATAATTGTAAAGCCAATATGTGTCTAAAATTTTTGACTAAGAGATATGCCCTAAATGCGATACTTTTGTCTAAATGGTTTAAAATGAGACAATGTGATAGAATTCTTAATAGACTATCTCATATTATGTATGTGCAATCAAAGTACAAGATTATGTAATCTTCTTATACAAAGGGTCTATGTATACTTGATAAATATATATTTTGTGTGAGCGAGAGGTCTAAATAAATTTCAATATATAAGAAATGGAAATTTTTTAAATTTTCCGCATTTTTTACCTATGAATGTAATGATGAATGCTATGAGTCTAGTCTTAGTCTTCTTCGAGGACGAGGATGCTGGTTACGTCTAGAGGATGCTACCCGGATGTGACAAACTTGGTATCAGAGAATGATGTTGAATATCTTTAGGAATAATGTCTCATTAAACCACGTCTATCTAAATTCTTATTTATAATTGTAAAGCGTGCCACACTTATTAATGAGGGACTATGTGATGTTTAGGAAACTCTCATCTTCTTGTAATCCTATCTCGTGCCTCTCGAGTCTACTTTATGTGTGCTTTCACCAAAACCTTCTATGGTGATTATAGGTATGAATTCCCAAAGAGAATCCGCAAGAAGGGCCGAGGAAGGGTTGCTAATGTGGGAGCACAAGACAACAAAATTCTTCCACTTGAAGAAGCTTTTATGGAAGATCAAAATCTTATTACTCCTCCTCCTATGGGGGATGGGGATATAAGTGCAGATTTTCTCCAAATTGACTAAGCCATTACCACCCAAGCACAACCCATCACCACTCAACCACAAAAAATGATGGCCCAAGCTAATTTGGAGGAGGTACCCTGAGGAAACCAAAAAGTTATCACCATGGCCTACAGTTTGAAGGATTTAACTAGGATGAATCCCCCTACTTTCTATGGGTCAAAAGTTGAGGAAGACCCAAATATTTACCCGATGAAGCCTACTAGATCCTCCATGCTATGAAATTGACTACTAGTGATAAAGCCGAGTTAGCCACTTACAAACTCAAGGATGTGGCTCAAACTTGGTATGTCCAATAAAGGGATAATAGACCTTTAAGGGGTAAACCGATTACATGGGAGATCTTCAACAACGTTTCTCTTGATCTGTTCTACCCTAGAGAGAAGACAGGAGTAGAAGTGGAAGAATTCATTAATATTCGTCATAAAGTTATGAGTGTACTTGACTACACATTGAAATTTACTAAATTATCAAGGTATTCTCCTTCTTTGGTTTCCGATCCAAGAGATGAGATGAGATTCTTTGTGATGGGAGTGTGGGATAACTTAAAAAAAGATTGGCATTCGGCTATGCTACATGATAATATGAACATTTTTCTCATGGTTCACGCTCAACAAGTGGAAGAGACTACGGTGAAGAGGAAGATTAAAGCTTCAAATAGGGAAAAGTTTTTTGATTGTGGTTCTTCAAAGGGTAATCTTAATATCCAAGTAAAGCCTAGGTTCAAAATGAGGTTATCCAATCAAGTTCCTTCAAAATTCCCTATGGTCGGGATGGTAGGGTGTCGAACCCTCAAAAGGGACGGGGTACTAGTTCACTAAGTAAGAAGCCAACATGTGGAAACTGTTGCAATAAGCATTATGGTGATTAACTCATTGGGACAATCAATTGATTTAGTTGTGGTAAAAGTAGTCACAAAATTCCATATTGCCCAAATTTAAAGGGGCAAGACAAGGTTAGTGCTCAAGCTCAATCAAGTTGTCTAATGATGCTTCTAAGAATAATAACTTCTATGCTCTCCGCTCTACCATTGAGCAAAATAGTATTCTCGATATTGTGACCAGTATGTTAGAAGTCTTTTCTATTATGTATATGATTTACTGATCCTGGTGCAAATTTTTCATTTTGAATCCTCTAGTAGTACAAAAGTTTTATATTTAGCCCGATATCTTGAATGAAATTTTTATGGTGACTAGCCCTTTGGTTGAGTCAGTTGTTGCTAAGAGAATGTATAGAAATTGTCCTCTAATGCTGCACAATAGAGTTACTCATGTGGAGTTAGTACAACTTGATATGGTTGATTTTGATGATATTTTGTTTATGGATTGGTAGCATGCTTTTTTTCCTTTCATTTATTGTAGAAGGAGGATTGTGAAGTTCAACTTTCCTAATGAACGCGTCTTAGAGTGGAAGGGGGGAAATTTTATTCTAGAGACTGTATTATTTCTTGTAGGATGATCTATAAAGTGTGTTTATACATTAGAGTAATAGTCTAAGATTTAGAATCCAAAATTCCTCCCATTAAGTCGGTCCTTGTAGTGAGTGAATTTCTGGAGGCCTTTCGTAATGATCTTCTCAGTATACTTCCGGAATGGAAA
Organism: Solanum chilense; assembly: GCA_032847665.1. Taxonomy (NCBI): domain Eukaryota; kingdom Viridiplantae; phylum Streptophyta; class Magnoliopsida; order Solanales; family Solanaceae; genus Solanum; species Solanum chilense. The sequence goes on from CM064973.1 coordinate 43,032,906, forward strand.
ATTTATTTTGGTGTGTACTTTCTTCTGAATACAAATCCAATTTCAATTAGTCCTTATCGGATGGCTTTGGCTGAATTGAAAGAGTTGAAGGCTCAACTAAATGACTTACTAGAAATTTGTTTGGCCTTGTATTTCTATGCAGGGTGAACTAGTATGGTTTGTGAAAAGGAAGGACGGGTCCCTTAGAATGTGTCTCAATTACCGTCAGCTCAACATAGTCACAATGAAAAGAAGTATCCCCTCTCTTTGATTGATTATTTATTTGATCAACTTCAAGGTCAAAGTTACTTTTCCAAGTTTGACTTGATATCGGGATATCACAAACTTAGGTGAGAGGTGAAGATATTCCCGAGACGGCATTTCAAACAACATATGGTCACTATGAGTTCTTACTAATTTACTTTGGTCTCACTAATGGTCAGGTGGAGTTTATGGACCTAATGAATAGGGTGTTTCAAAGTTAGTAAGATTCATTTGTCGTTGTCTTTATTGACGACATATTGGTATATTCAAAAAAATGACGGTGAACACATGGATCACTAGAGGGTTATGGTGCAATTTCTTAAGAAACACCAATTATTTGCGAAGTATACAAAATGTGAGTTTTGGTTGAGGTAAAGTCTAAAAAACACCTTGATACATTGTTGATGGAATTTAAAGAATCGGTTCATGGTAATATTAATAAGTCATTCTCCCAAGAAAGGGATGATGTTGTAATATATCAAGGTAGATTTTGCTTTCCTAATGTGTATGATTTGAAAAGTAAGATTCTTGAGAAAGATCATGAAGCTCGTCACTCTATTCGTTCGAGTTCTACACAAATGTACAATGTCCTTAGAGAATTGTTTTGGTTGGATCAGATAAAAGGGGACATTGCACAGTTTGTTGCTAAGTGTCCCAACTGCAAACAAGTGAAGGCCGAAAACCAAAATCCAAGTGGTCTACATTAAGAAATCCAAAATTCCTACTTGGAAGTGGGAAAATGTTAATATGAATTTTGTAGTAGGTTTGCCTCAAACTCGAAAGCAATATGACTTTATTTGGGTGATAGTGGATAGATTGACCGAATCCGCTCTTTATTCTCGTTAAGTCTACTTATTCATCGAAAGAGTATGAAATAATGTATATCTAGATGATAGTCAGTATTTCATGGGTTTTCTTTTGTCCATCATATCAGATAGAGGTGCTCAATTGGCATCTAGGTTTTGGAGGTCATTACAAAGACGTTTGGGTACTCAATTAAAGTTAAACACCACTTTTCATCCTCACACGGATGGTCAAGTGGAGCGAACTATTCAAACTCTTGAAGTTATGCTTAAGGCTTGTATAACTGACTTTAAAGGAAATTGGGATGATCACTTACGATTGGTGGAGTTATAATATAACAATAGTTCTTATTCCTCTATCGTTATGGCTCCTTATTAAGACTTGTATGAAAGGAGGTGTAGATCTCCTATTGGGTTGTTTGTGGTTGTGGAGTCTTCGCTTCATGGTCTCGACCTAATTAATAAAAACTTAGAGAAAGTTCATATTATAAAGAACCTTTTGCAAACATCCTATACTCGGCAAAAGTCTTATGCCGATCAATAGGGAAAAGACCTTGAATTCGATGAAGGTGATAAGGCGTATTTGAAAATTTCTCCTATGAAAGGTGTGGTTAGACTTAGCTACAAAGGGAAGTTAAGTCTTCGTTATGTGGTTCCCCATTAAATTTTGCAAAGGGTTGACAAGGTTGCATGTGAGTTTAAAATCCCTAGTTAACTATATTCGGTTAATTCGGTTTTGCATGTTTCAATGCTCAAGAAGTGCATTCGTAATCCCGATTCCATTCATCCTATTGAAGGTCTTGGTGTGAGAACCTATCCTATTAGAAGGTTCATGTTTAAATCATTGATCGTCAAGAGATGTTGTTGAGGATGAAAGAGGTGGCCTCCGTAAAAGTTTTATGGAGAAACAACCTAGTTGAGGGATCAACATGGGAGGCCGAGGTAAACATGAAGTCTCGTTATCCTTATCTATTTAACAATGAAGTTTACTTGTTCTCGCTAATAATGAAAATAATGACTAAGAAGTTGCGTTGATTATTGGTGAAGTTTTGCCAAAAAAGCTTATGTTACAGTGAGGTATACCTTTTTTAGGCTTGAAAATCTGCAATTTTCTTGTTGTGAGTTATTTTTAGCATTTTGATATGGCGAGTCTTGATGAAATAGTGTTCAGCATGTTGATAAGTAATGTTTTGGCATAGTTGACTCATGTATGGTATGTTGAGCTCATGTTGTGTGAAGGAAATTCCTCTTGTTGTGATGTTCAACATTATGTGTAGTAATTGGGGTCTTTCTATTTGTAAATGCCTTAATTTATATTATAATTCAAGTTATTATGTATTGTTGTTTGTTGGGCTGCTAGTATTGAGTCATTCATTTCCTTCCAAAAGATTTTAGTGTCAATCAGGGAGAAATGTTCTTAAGGTGGGGAAAATTTAATGCTCCAAAAGTGTAAGACGTGTCATAGATCCTAACATAGGTTTAAAAAGGTTTAGACACTGTGTTATGATCATATACAATGTATTTATGTCATTTAGGAATATTAAGATTCAAAACGATAAGAAACGTCCAAGACGTCCAGAAGTTAGTCTAATTAAACTTCTAAAACGTTCTTAGGTTTTTGGAAAGGTTTAGGAGCGGTGTATGAGGTCTAAAACTTGTAAAATTACTTTAAATAGGTAAAAGCATTTATATAAAGTAAAAATTTCCAGGTCTGACCCACTAAGGGTATCCTTAGGTGTCCACAAAAGAACCCCAAACTTTGCTTGGCTAGTTTCCAAAGCAGCAGAAACAATACACATAGACAAACTAACTCCGTGTCGCAGACTTGTATGGGTTTTAATAAAATATAAAGTTTGCGTCAGGGGAGGTCGCGGACTCCACTACCTCAAAAATTTATTTAGAAATTTATGCGTGAATAGCTCCGCATCGCGGAGTTGCTCCCGACGAAAATCTAATATTTTAATTTGAAGTTTGACTTAATTAAAGGGTCAACATAAGTAAGGTGTCTTTTGGGTATTTTATGGGGTGTCTATATATAGATTTATAATAAGTTTTCCCTTACATTTACGAACTCAAATAAAATCCCCAAATTAAAACCCAAAAGGTCTCACTTGTCTCTAGTTTCTCTCTCTATTCATTCTCCATTGGAGGAACAAGAAAGATTGAAAAAGAAGACCAATTTCTATAGGATTTCACATTAATATTGTGGATTAATCATTATTATGGTATGGGTTCTTCCCTCTTGGGTTTCCATTTCACAAGAGGTACTCTCCAAATTGATTTCTAAAACACCCAATTCCAAGGGTTTTTTATTCTAATGCATTTTCTACTAAACTTCAAATTAATGATAAATTTTCCGCCCTTGGACTCCAAAAAGGGTTGATTTGGGAAGTTAAATCTCACTACTCAAGTCCTACAATCAATAGAGGCAAAACATGCATGCATCCAATCCAGACACAATTTAATAGCGAAATCAAGCATATCAAGTTCTACTAGATCAACATGAGAAACTCTATTGGGCAACATGATAGGAAAATCTCTACGAACCCTTTTTTTAAACAATCAACTCACCCATTTGTATAGACACTATAAAAGGATCATGAATAATATCCGGTAAACTGTCAAACTTTTTAGCTACAAGAGATGTAACAAATGACGAGCAGCACCCAGATAAAGTAATGTATCCATATATGTAGTAAGGCTTTCAACATACCAACCACCACGTCGATACAAGTCTCTTGCTCACCCCTTGAGCGGAGAGGATAGAAGCAGTTCTTCATGGGAGCATCAGTATACCCACTTGCATGAGCTTGGGAACGCTTCTCTTCACCCTTTAAATTAGGACAATCTCTTACCTTCTTGACCACTTTTTACACAACCAATGAAATTTCACGTTCCTACCAATAACTCATCAAAATAACCCTTTCCACAGTCTGCACATTTGGGTTTCTCATGTGGTGAGTTCCCACTCCTTCCCTTTTGGCCTATAGGCTTAGGAACCTTATTATCATGATCCGTTGAAAATTTTGATGGAACTTTATTATAGAACCTTTTCTTAAATATAGACTTGTCTTGGATATCTAGCCTATTACTTGTAGCACCACCATCAAATGATCTTGCCCTATTAGCATCTCTACTCTTCCTCATAGATTTTACCTACTCAAACCTTCTCGTATGTACTATATGACGGGAAATATTCATGTTTTCATGTACCATGGGCGATTGACACTCCTCTTGTAAGTCCTCCAATACTCGCGTTACAAAATCAATCATTTGATCTCTAGTACCGAAAAGTTGACACTTTAATGAATTCCAAGGAGTATTCGTGAACACTCCTTCCTTGACTAAAGTTAATGAACTCCACAAATTTTTCGTCCCTCATTTTCCAAGGACAGAACCAATCTATAAAAGCCTTCTTAATGATCTCCAACTAGCCATAAATTTAGCAGTCTTAATCTTACCACATCTCTCGAAAGCAAGCCACAAAACATTTATGAGATCATATTACAACTAAAATTTCATCAAATTCATAGGAAACTACTAAAAAAAATTATATCTAAACTATGAATAAACTATAAACAAGCAAAATCAAACAACTAATTTAACAAATATTCACAAAATCACACCCCAAAAATGTTATTTTAGCTAGACATGTACTAGATACAAAAAAAAAATACCAAAATGAGAATGCATTAAAATTGGTGTGAAGATTTAAGCCTGTTAAAGACCAATAGTGAAGCGTAAAAAAGTCCTATGTCGAAATCATTAGAGATGAGACCCTTTGAATTTTCAAGAAGCCCCCCCCCCTCTAAACTTCGAGCTCAAGTATGGAATTTCTAAGATTAAAAATCTTAAAAACCCCATAAAATTAATACAAAGAAATAACTCTCGACAAGTACTTATAGTTTTCAAAGATAAGTTATGCAGCCGGTCATTCAACCAAGTTAGTCAGAATCACTAAACAAATCATTAACTCGACTTTTTGTAAATTCATCGATGTCTTGCACTTAGTCTAAGAATATTCTCGTGTTGGATCATTGGGAGAACAAGTACTACTTCGCAGAACTGCTCCATCATGCTTTGACTGCTTTTTTTCATTGCCGCTTGATCCCTTCCTTTAGGGCTCAACATACTACAACATAAGGCAATTTTGAGGCATATTGGTGATTCTATAAGTGAACTAACCAATATTTATACATAAATTTTTTAGTTCTTTTCATACTTTTTTAAAAGTAGTGTCCATTCCTTATCAACCCGGGAGAAACCCCTAGAAGTTACTGGTGTACAAGAGTCCGAGAAGTCTCATACAAGCCACTTAGATATTTCATTGCATAATATAGTCAAAATAAGTAAGAATTTAAATATTTCCTCACACACGAAGAATACTTTCATTAAATATCAAGCGGAAAAATTCTTTAAAAACATTTTACTTTACAACAATTTTGTCTCATAAATAATATAATACTTTAGTCTACAACATTTGGCATTAAGCCCATGCAAGACTAAAAGATATAAAAGGAACAAGTGGGTCTTGTCCTACAATATATTTAACCTACAACAACCGGGGAGCACCCCCTAGAAGTAACATGACATACTTTACCTCTCAGCGGTCTTAAACAAGCCCATAGACTTCACTCATTGCATTGTCATAGAAATTTAGTAGATAATTAAAACAGTTTATAGAATAATATAATGCTAGAACATTATTTTATATATGCAAAGTATCATAAGTACATAGTAAGAGTCTAAGTATATTTTTGTAATTTAGATTCAACATCAATATAATATAATAGGGACACGACCCTTAACAACATAAAAGTATAATCCAGATTATTACATAATTTTTAATAACATCTTTGACTTGGAAATCCTTGAACCTTAAGGATGCCTTCTTGAACTTGGGAAATAACTTTCAAAGCTCATCACTTAAGAAACATCATCTATCCATCGCCACCAACACTTTATGTAAAAGATGAAGCAATATGGTATTAGTAAAAGAATGAAGTCACTATGGAAACCATGCAAAAACATGCATTTAATGAGGAAATTTTCTTAGAAATCATGCATCATGTCTTTTAGCAAAAATTTATGAACAATTTATACATATATAACAATATAGTTCCCATACATTATATAGACATGAAGACTATTTCATAACAACACATCAAGCCATATTTCATACGAGATGCACATTCAACAATTTCATAGCATTACCTTTATCTTTTCCTTCACACATAAACCCAAGAGAAACCTTTAAGTGAAACCTAGTGCAATGCATGAATAGTTTCCCATTCCACCATTCAGGCCAAAGTACCACCATTAGGTCACAAAGGTGAAAATTCATACAATCTTCATCAACTCAAGATTATCATGAAACACGTACTTCAAATATGACCCAACATCATTCATGAATCTCATATAAGCCGTATTCATTAATTACTTCTTAAATATAACCCATTTAGTCATTTTAATCATCCCAAGAGAACATGAAAGTCATTACTACCAATATCATCATAATGAGGTAATAATAAAAAATGCATATTTGAACTTCATTTGATTAATACATCATAATACATTACTCATAATCCCAATTTAAGCATACTAGTTTTATGTACATGCGAAGTCGTATAGCCTCACACACACTAAGTAAACTAACCTCACACACACTATGTATACCCATAAAGATAACACAAGTATTGACACTTACTTCATACATCTATATTACAAGCATAGTCCACTACATGCATTTTAAATAAGAGCTTTATACATAGAAATAATAGGATCAATACTATGCATAATATCATAACAAGTAGACCACAATAATATCATGCATGATATACATATATCTAACGACCCACAATCACCCCTTAGAAGAAGGGAGCACCCTTAGGTCGGAACAATTGCGTATATGACCTTTCAGAGTTCTTGTAGAAGGTTTAGATATTATTCATTACAACGGACATGAAAAATAGTCCGGAATGGAAACTTTTCATGTATTAATTAATAAAAAGAAACACCTTCCGTAAAAGCTAAGGAGTGATCTCCTCTTCACAAGCCAACATAAAGACACAACAAAATATCATAGGGACACGACCCTTTAGATTAAATAAAATACATAGTAAGTCTTAATGCTAGAAACTAAGAAATAGAAACTATGCCCTGGGATATATGAGGATATACTTAGCCTTGAGAGAGTAGATTACTAAGCTTGTCTTCATGTCATCATTTTCCCTCAAATCTATACTTATTCATTATAGAAAAGTATGTGGTTAGTAAAAAACAATGTACTAAGTATGATATGTGCAATCATATGCAAAAAAGGACATTTGAATAAAAAAAATTCATGCAAAATATGTAAAACCTTCATGAATATTGAAGTAAAATATCATAAGAACCATCATTTAACAAATTAAAAAAAGACTCTATAATATTAGCACAAAGTAAGTAGATTACACTAGCCTTAAAACTGCGATACCCACAGAAGAGAAGACTATAAAACCAATAAAGCTACGTAATCGGGAAGCAGGGAAAGAGAGGTACAAATTTTGTAAGATTGATCCAACAATTGGTCAGAAATATTTTGTTACCGGAGCCTAAATTTTCTTAGAATAAAATATTTATAAGCAAAAAGAAAAAATAATTGCACTATTTCCTTTGACGTCCTAATATTCTTACCTTCATGTAGATTTTAATATCATAGATTGAAAATGTAAATCTACTTGATACAAATTGTAAAATCAGTGCAAATACTCCAAATGTCAAAGCCACTCTCTTATTTCATTCACTTTAAAAGTCATACTCTATTGTAGGACATACCTTTCAAAAGAAATTTGTCACACCATTAGACAATGGGCTTGATACACGATGCATACATCTAACAATAATCTTTGGCATCAAAACAGTTGTAATAGTTTCATTAATGTCAAATGTGCAGAAATACTAGTAATTCAAAAAGTTCAAACATAAAAGCTATAAAAATATTGATGGGATACTAATACAAACAAAATAGTAGGAGAAGCGTGCTCGAACATCATAAGGTACACTGAGTAGAACCCTTCAAAAATAAGTAGATTTACATAGATGATGTAATATTTCAAGTTTCGATTACATTGATGACAAGTAGTATTTAATTGCACTGACATTTTGTTGCTTGATACTCAATATGATATCCAGTAAGGAATACAATAATAGATTGATTAATTATTGGAAATTATGTTCAACATATTTCCTTTTCTTTGCAAAATATATATAATGACTACACTATATGAGCTTTAGATTTTTCCAGAAATATCTAGAAACAACAAAGATAATCTCTTTTTGACAAGCAGAACAAGTTCCAGACTTTCATTAACAGTGAACGAAGCTACCAACAACAAAGCTAAAACAATATGCATGAACATTCAATTTATTTTTTTCTTTATTAGTCTCTTTAGCAAGTCCCCAATACTTATGTTTTCTACTCATTTGTCGACTAATAATGAAAACTTTCTTCACTAGGTCCCTCAATTTATCCTTACATATGCTTGACTATCAGTATAATTTTTTCAATGTTTTCGAGATAAATCAGACCATCCTTTTACTAGGTAGATAAAATCATTAAAACAAGGTACCAACCGCTGATACATATGTGCGATGGAATAGCAACTTCGTCGAAAACCTTACAAGAAGATACAAAAGTTAGATAAGCAAATTAGAGTTCAATGCAGTTTCTAAATTAATGTTTTTCTAGCTTATCACATGGGTTTATGATGTGAGTCAAAAAATGTTAACATTAAACATTATTAAGAGAATGGTGCTTAAACAAAAATTTACCTTAGACATATTCTTAATCACTTATATACTTCCATAACTTTAATCAAGCACCAGAACTTATATTTCAATTATCTTATACTCAATACATCAAATTCTTCTATATGTTTCAAGGAATGTTGTTCATGCATTGTCTTTGGTGCTTCTAGGATAGAAACTTTCTCCTACAATTCAAAAGGTTATGCATTAATCTAAGATTGATAATCATCATACTGCTACTTTTGTTTGTATATCATAGACTAAAATTCTACACTTCATTTTCATCTATTAAAAGTAAACTCAACTCTCCACAAGGTGAACAATAAATGAAGTATAGAAAATATCCAATTAGCTCAAGTAATTCATAAGAATACTTGTTTGACCATACACTCCATTCATGTATCAAATATTCAGGGGAGCGATCATATTAGACTATTTTATGCAACAATTAAGATACCACGACTTCTTTCTTCTCATTGTCTCATATCGTATATGTGTCATGATGTTCACTGTACATAGAGTTAAGAAGTTAAACTCACATTAATATTCATGGAAAACTATTTGTTAGTGAAAGGTTGTAGATTATCTAAATCATCACTTAATATTACTTTAATTCTAAATTGATAATTGTACATAACATACAACTTGAATGCAGTTTTTAATAAAGTCAAAATGTACTAAATGTGAAGGTGCTTGATTTTTTTCCCTATGTTTTATTCAAGGGAAAGTATAAGCTGGAACACAAAATAATAAAACAGAGAAGACTGAAGTAGATTCATTCTGTACACATTGCTAAAGTTCAAACAAAGTTTCACAAAAAAAAGAGGATTGTACGTTTACTTACCATCAACGAAAATGTTTCGATTTATACAAAAAGTATAAGAGGCTTACTATCAGCAGCTAGTAGTTTTAGAAGGTCCAAAGATCAACGACTCGTATTCAAATTCACCAATAGGAATGCAACTTCGTCCAATACAACAGCGTCAATTGAGAGAACGATTCCTAATTTCCATTTTCATCACATAATAGAATAATTCCTCACATTTAGGGCTCAACAAATGTGACCTCATCCAATATATCAAGGTTTAATATTGTGTAGATTCTTAAAAAGAATATCTTGATGATGAAGAAAACAAATCCAAAAGGGAAAAGAACTGACTATAATGGTTGAATTGTAAGGTTTTCTTTAAAATGCTTGCGGATGAAATTTAGGGCAAATTCGCCTGCTTTTGAGTTTTTTGGCATAAAATAGATTTACAGGGGAATCTTATTATTTTAAAAAATATATGAAAATTAATAGGGAACATTATGAAAGTGTTGTTTATAGAATTATAAATATACCACACTGAAAGTGTATATATATGTATAAACAAGTGATTAAAAATTGTTTATTATTTGGCAACAAATAAAATGTGTAGTCTATTATTTTAAAGAGCATGCTATATAAGTGTTGCCAGAAAAATTGTGGTAGAAAGTCAACTATAAAGGCTACACCATAAAAGTGTGCCCTTAGATAATTTTTGCAAGACTTTTTAAGTGTTGTCGGAAATTAGTGTGGTCGTAGGCCAAAAATGGTTTAGTGTAGGAACATCCTTATCATAATCATAACATGGTCATTAAACTTCAAATGATCAAGAGCTCATATTTGCAACTATTCTTTATGTCTCACTTAGAAAGATTTCAACAACACTCAAGAAGCAATTAGGAACTCATACATCAGTGCACATAGACTTGATTTAATTGAACCAACAAAGTCTTTTATTAGATAGACCTAGTGCCATTAAGGTCATACTCAACCATACCATGCATATTGGTGTCCATGGAGGAATGTACTTCTCCTCAACACACTTACATGTATCATGAGTTCACCCCTAAGCAATGTACAAGGTCTTCCTAGTGAAATCTCAACTTTAAACAAAGGCATTTTCATGTGTTCTTCCTAGTGAAGTCTAAATGGAAAGTCACACAAAGCACATCACAACAATAAGGAAGTAATTTCACAAAATCTTAATTTCTAACATAGTACTCACCTTCACAGTAAGCATATTTTGAAAAGAAAAACACACAACATAGTCACACACATTAAGACTTACCTTAGTATGCTAAAATTTTCAAAATTGAGCCTACAATCATGCTTCCCAAACCATACAAGTCAAATAATTTTTCAACAGACTCAACATATTTCATTTTAAAGAGACTCAATTTTTCATAATAAGGCTAAACATACAGCTCAGAAATGACTTCTACCATATTTCTTATCTCACCTCATGAAGTCATATTCACAATTATCATATTAAGATGCACAATACACATGAGAAAACAGGGATTGTATAAAAATTCCCCTTCATGCACTTTGGAATTGTAAAAATAACCTCCTGGTAATATTAATCAATACATACAAAACATGTTAAGGTCATTCAATTCATACTTAACGAAAAATTGTATTCATGAACATGCATAGTAAAATTCAGTTGATTCAAGTATAAGTAAGAATAGAAGGAAAAGGTAGAAATATCTACAACCTTACCATTGCATCACCATAACCCACTTAGGGTAAACCCCATTAAGAATAACATTACCTAACCTTAAGTGGATCTTAACTTAACAACCTTAATTTTTCATGTTTTCAAAGTATTTACCATTTAGAAAACATTTACGGTAAGTCAATCAAGGCATTCTAAATATCATCTCCTAGGCAATTTATACCCAATTCTCAAGTTAGGTCATACCATTCAACCACATATGATTTTCATACAATACAATAGACACAACAATCATACAATATTAGGGGAAACAACAAGTACACTTCTTCATAAAATTTCTTCTTAAACCCTAAACAATACAGTAAGGTGACTTCAAGGTCACTAAAACCCACCTCATTATCCTACCATAACCAGCATACTGCATTCACACATAGGATCAAGCTCATACAAGAAACTCCAATTCATTCTAGACAACTTATCAAGGACCACACTTAAACAAAGGGAAAGAATTGACCACTTTTAAGCGCATATCCTTAGGGTAGCATGCTTCCGTAGCAAGTCACTAAGTATTTCAAGCTCAAATTATTATATAAGGATACCATAATGTAAAATTATATCATAACACTTTATCCCAAAGGATAGTAGTCTTAACTATAATAACTTCTAACATGCTTTAACTATATCATGACATACATTTCTCAATATAACATGCTATTTCACATAAGTCTCATGCATATCTATAAATGGCATCACATCATCAAAATATACCAAAATTCACCATCACATATAATTATCAAACCATAAAACCAAGGTAAGCATTTAAACTCACCTTGTCTCCCTCAAGCATAGAAAACAATCTCATCCAAGCAATAATATCTAAAGGACCACCGGACAAAAACCCTAACAAAGAGATCTTTTAGAGTTAAGTTATATGGCACGATATGAGATTGATTAAGAAGGGACTCTATCATCTTATAGACTCTCGTACCATTTGATGTGTCGTGACTCACCACTTATGCTATGGGACTCTACTAGACGTGGCAATATGAGACTTATTTGACCCTAAAACACTTTTAAAAACCTTATGCTCTGATAGCACTTTTGTCACACCCGTTGAGCAACCCCTAGAAGTAACATGGCATACATGACCTCGCAGAGGTCTTATTCAAGACCATAGATATCATTCATCGCATTGTCTTAGTAAATTTAGCGGAAAATTAAAAACTATTCATAGCACATCATATGATTGAAACATCACTTAATATATGTATATATATATATATATATATAGATGTAAAATGTAAGTAATAATAAATTTTAAGACAATAAGTCTCTTTGCCATCTTAGACTCAACAACATTAAAATACATTAGGGAAACGACCCTTAAAACATAATACATAACTGTACAACATTTAATAAACATACATTAAGACATGAGTAGGGAATCCTTGGAACTTAAGGACCCCTTAAATCCAATTTATGCATATTAAGGAATTGATGTTATCCACCTCATGAGATTTATGGTAAACCTTCCTTCCCACATTAGAAAATTACACACACTCATATTTCAAGTTCACTCGGTGCTAATCTAAGTTCCCTTTATTAAAGAGTTCATTAACATTACTTTATAAATTATAGGCTTAGGATATTCATCCCCTCATATGCTTAGCTCGTTTGTAATACATGAAAGTTTATCAACCTAAATCATGTGAGAAGATCCTTTCACATGGAAATAGCATAAGTATTAGCACTATCTAGTTTTAAATACACTTGATCACACCTTTCATGTCTCCTCTATTGACTAGATCATCATTCATGTGTATATATATATATATATATATATATATATATATATATATATATATATATATATATATATATATATATATATATATATATATATATATATATATATATATATATATATATATATATATATAAGCAAACCTTTCACATAGGACATGAATATCACACATGTGCATATATATCAATGCATAAGTCTATATGTGTCTGTATATGAGCAGTCCTTTCATATCAACACTCCAAAACACTATGCACAATCATACTTCATCATATCATATACTTAACATCATAGCATATACGTCATATTAATGACATGTTCATACAATCCTATGGATGTCCTTAGAAGACCAACTTAGGAAATATCCCATCAAGATGCACATGTGCAATACATAGTAAAAGTCACATACCCTTGACTATGCTAGTATATCTTTGAAGTCATCTTAGTAAATGATACATCACACAACATTATAGAATTGTTAGCATAGCATAAGACTCATTTATTTAAGACTTACTACATTCTTAAAGTAAGGTTTAGTCATTATGTACTAATTATTGATTTACATCACATATAGCATCATACGACCTCATCATAGGCAGAAAGTACATGTAACCTTAACTTAGCCATTTACATGCTCATAACAATAGTAACATTAACTAGATTCGTAATTGGAGAAGAAGACTTGGCACAAGTTACACATAAGGTGATCATCATAACCACTCCTTCATATAACAAATAATTTTCCTTAAAGGCCATGGTAAACACATATATAATCACATTAAAGTAAACACAGCCACCATGAGTGCACCATACCACACAATGACATACACGGATTCATCAACTACATTAATATAGAAAAAGTAGAAGAGATAAGGTTTCTAACTAATTTCTTACCCGTTAATCATCATTGATAAATAAACCTTGTTCATAAAAAAATCATATATAGGTAAGTAGCAATATATACTTTAAAAATAGAAGAAATCGTGTACAAGTCGCTACAAGATGATACTACGACATTATAAAAGGCATCTCATATGTACTAGAAAGTATAGAGTCTTAGCTCATCAACTAACCTCCTTAGTTTAGTTCATCAATCAAATTTTATCAAAATATACATTTAGGGAAGTATCTAAATAGATATAAATGAAATCTAAATCATGCTTCATCTACCGTAGAATTAAGATCACATAATGTTTATTACAACATAAAAATTGTAGGATAGAAGAACCTAGATCAATTCATGCATCTCTTATGTAATTTTATTATCAAAGATTATACCCATAATTCATCTATAATTTCAACTTAAAACAATAGATATAACCATGTTCACCTAATCTAATTCAACATAAACCAGTAAAAGACCAATGTTACAGTGAATCATGGAAAACTAGGCTAAGCATGTTCAAATATTCATACATTGTTCGAGTTGATTATTCATCATACATTCAACATCAATTCACATAAAAAACAGTAGATGTAACAACATCAAGGTAATAGAATGACAATTGAAGCAATAATAAGTGAAGATCACAAAGACCATGCAATGACTGAATTGGATCAATTATCAATTATTTGACCATTTTAAAATGTTTTAAGAAAGAACCCATTGATAGATTGAAGAAGAAGAACTTTGATCATATTTTTATATTTTAAAATGTTTGATATTAACTCTCTAGATGAAATAATAACTAGAGATGAAGGATCAACAGAACTTTATCTACATGAAGAACTGTAAAACGTGGTGAACAAACCATAGGAATACATGCACCAAGGTGTTGTTGATCTTCAACAACAATGGAGGTTTCTAGGGAGAAGATTTTTGGAGGGAAAGTTTAATTTCATGTAGTGGTGATTGGGAATGGGGTTTTCACTTGTTTGATCCCTTATATACACCCATTTATAGGTAAATTAATTGATTAGAATCTGTTTAGGACGTGGGGTGAATTTCCCATTCACCACTTAAATAATACAGTTCTCAAGACAGTGTTGCAGGGCACCATTAACTTGCCGTTACTGAACCGACTGTTCGTCCTTTGTGTTCCATCAATTTAACCTTGGCCTGTGTTCGGGTTGAGAACAACCCAGAATAAGTTTCCATAGAAGAAACCTTACCAACCATCTGTTGGTCAACCAACTGGCCGTCGTTTGGTTCGTCGATTGACATTGCCAAGGCAGTGTCTCAACCAGCCTTGGGTCCTTCTTATTGGGCCATTTGCGAGGCACTTACAATTCGTACCCGGATTTTTCTTATGGAAATACAACCCTTATAAATTTTTAGACCTCCCACGTGATGTTCTCCCAAAAAAATACTCAAAACACGTCCAAAAAGGATAGGCCCCATCAAGACACACTTGGAAGACTCAAGGGCTAAGTTTCGAACGTCTTGGACGTTCTTCGATGTTTGACCTCCAAACATTATGAAAATCCATATAATACCATTAAACATCATTATTACTCATTTAAAGGCATAATAAGCTCATAACATACAGTAAATAAACACGCAATAACACATGAGGCTGATAGGTGACTAGTCGTTAAATGTCATGGTCGTCCCTTGACGTTTTACTTCCAAATCACCTCAAGCACACTGACTCTAAACTATATGATAATTCATTTAAGGACCTTAAAACCTTAAGAATAACATGTTAGTATATAGACACTCTAAATCATTTTGTGTTCTTACACCTATGCGAACGCACACTTATGGGATAAGGAAATTGCTACTAAGTAACTCATTGTCTCCTAAAGAGGAATACTCATCACAATAGGTACATTGGGTACAACATATCTACTCAAAATGTGCCGCACCCTTTATTCAAAACACTTCATCTCAACTCACAATGACTGTTGACCCAAAAAACACCCCTTTTCATTCACATTCATTAAATTCATTCATTAATTCATTCAAAGTGCGCGTACGTGTGTACATGTGACCACACCCTTTACGTAGATCATAAATTTCATAACGTGGGCTTCCAAACATGCTTACATCTTTATTCATTATATTACACACTTTGAAATTCTTCACATAATAATATAATACCTTTAGACATTGTCTCTAGCATACTTTACATAACAAGCTTGATGGTGCACATCAACAAGAACAACATTATTTTAATCTTACTTAACATAACAAGCTTCATAAACCACATAAAAAAGAACAACATCATTATAATGTTACTTCACATAATATCACTTCACGGCCTCATTCATATTACATAAGTAGACTCACATTAATATATTTGAAGTAAACACCACCAAAGGCGGACCATATCACTCCAGAGAATTAAATAATAAGAGCTTAAGCAAAGTAACCAACTTACCCTTAATTCAATCTTTCGCAACCGAAAATAAATTCCTCAATAATACTTCATAAAATATCCCTTAGGGAAGTATGTAAGTCACAATATAACCATAAAGACACTCTAATTCTAAAATCATCAAAGAATGTTCATTAGACCCATTTCATAAGTCAAAAGTTGATAAAAGATTTAACATGGTTTAATTTGTTTTTTAGCAATAAAATCACCAAAAAAAAATATTAGAAACTGCATATTTCAATACATTAAAACAATTTCATGCAAGACTTGAGGTGAATTTACCAAACAACCCAAGCCAAGGAAGAAAATTACAACTTTGTCAGGCACCACCTACGCCCCCCTACAAACAGACCATTTCCCAATTTATGCCTCTTAGATGGGGTCCGTCAATTGACACTGAAGCTCTAATATATGCAGGCATGGCTGGACTTATATGACCAGTAGAGAACCATGTTTGAAGGGCCGTTAATTTACAAATGGTTCGTCCCTTGTGGTCGTCATTGGTCACTGCTTGGCAACCTCGTGCCAATTGATGGGGTCATTTTCTATTGAACCTCTTGGGTTGTAGGTGGGGTTGTACCCAAACTTTAAACCCTTATATGTATTAATCTAGGTCTTAGGAACATCCCACATCAATTTCAATTAAGACTCACAGGTAAAACTAACTAAAACACATGAAGACACACAAGAACTTTTTAAGGGTGTTCCAAAATCCGCAAATTATTAAACTTCATACACTTACTAAGAACATAATTATAACTCATTTTAACACAAAATGAATTCAATAAAAATTCACAAAGATCTATTTTAACTTTGTTCATCGCAGAGTGTTACAATATACATATAAATATAGAACTCCCTTTAAAAGCTACTTGTGCAATGCATAGGTAAAGTCCCATTACCTCACATACACTAAGAAACTTCCCTTAGGTTTTCCTTTTTAGGTTTCACCATATACTTCCATTGTTCATTTTACATTAGGGAAACTTTGTGACAACATACATTAGACCACATAAGCTAAACTTGAAATCCGGTGCCATCCATCACACCAAAAGGAGGGCATCTTACATTCCAAGGTAAGACATAAATCATCATATAACATCTATCTTCATCCACTAGCTAAGGTTCCTATGGTGGATACATATTTAAGGAACTAGAAGGTTGATACTAGACACCCTCGTTATGCTAAATTGTATTTTAGTTTCCACCTCATGAAACCATTGGTGAAACTACCTTAATTTTTTGTAGTGATACCACATTGGTGAAAGTACCTTCCTTTTAGGAAGGGACATCTCTCATTGTCAAGTTCACTCAATACTAAGCTATTCGATTAACATATCTACATAAAAATAGACTTTAGGAGATTAACCCTTCATGTTTATAAACTTCGATAATAGGTAAGTGATTAGAATTTCCTTCAGTAAAAACCAAACTCATGTGAGAATATCCTCTGACATAATCATACACATTTAAAATATAGTCTTGGTTAGAATACAATTGAGGAATACCTTTCAATACATCCTACTTTACAAGATTATCATTACATGTTTCATTCATACTTTCATGCATGTGTAGATGTACATATATTAGCAAACCTTTCATATAAATACATTTAGACACCACATTTTAAAACTTCATTACATTTGAACATAGTATTAAGATGCAAAAGAGGATCACTTCTAATTCGTCATAGTCATATATTTGACATCTTATTAGATATTTCATGTTTATAGCTTAATCATGCATTGAGTACTGATGTACTTAAAGAAACCACACTAGGAGACATTCTATCAAGCTTAACATTAAAAATGTATAGGTAAAGTCCCATTAAATTACCTACATTTACACCTATCAGGTCATCCTAGTTTAGATACATCTTCATACTCTTATAAACATATTACCCTTATAGTCATGCATGAGATGTGTGCGTACATATTGGTCATCATGATCACATAAGAGCAAGACCTAGTTACATAGGACACCACCCTTCAAAGGTTAAAGATATACATTCATACATCTCTAGTCATAAACAACTCACACATATATAGTATTAAGGACTATACACCACACACTGACATTATATCATAGGAGAAAAAAAAAACATATGAAATCTTCAAATGTAAGTCTCCGAACATGCATAAGACCACATATTCGTATAGGGTTACATAGGTCAAGGGTAATTTAGTGATTTAATTCATCACAACTAAACATATAAACCATACCTAACACTAACAGAATCATTCAAATGCATTACATTATCAAGACATTCTAGATTATAAACCACAAAAGATAACTAAGCTTATAACTTCATTTATGTAATCATCATTACCAAACATCACAAAAATATCAATTCGCCTTCAAGGCCTTGATAATAACATACATACAATGACAAGAATGTAAACACCACCACCATAAGTGGACCATCCCACACAGAACAATTCTAGGTCAATTTTATACTAGGTAGATTAATCAAGTTAACTTACCAATTCTCCAAGAGTTGATCATCATTGAAAAATCCCAAACAAATCATAAAAATTTACATAGATAATAACAACAATAAAAATTACAACATAATGGAACACAATCTCATAAACATCTCAACAAGACAATAAAACCCACATCATATCATATAATTTGATATTAAAGGAATTATGGGTTGTTCATGGAATTGGATTGAAATTCATCACAAAAATATTATTTAATCATGAATCCATCCTTATTATAACATTGAAAACAATTTAACCATGAACCCTAGGCGAGATTGAAAGATGGGAATTTTTATCACGAAATACCATTTGAAAAACTTTGAAAGAACTCAATAGATGAAAGGTTTACTAAGGATCTTGGATTAGAATACCTTATGACGTGATAATACCATGAAAAATTATAGAAGGAAACATTAGAATCCATCACTAGCTTGTTCTTGAGCTTGGTCTCCAATGGATGTTCTAGAGAAAGTTAGTTTTTAGAGGGAAAGGTGTGATTTCATGAAATAATTCTAAGTGGGGGTTTTCATGTTTCTATTGAACTTATAATACCTAAAAATTGATTAAATAACTTAAGCTACCTTGTTTTGAACGTGAGGTGAATTTCCTAATTCACCATTTAACTTGGAAGCATTGCAGGCAGTAAGTGCAGGTCCAAACGACGTTGATGGCGACATGACATTGATGGTATGACAGGGCCTTCCTGTCACTCCATTGTTTGTGAATGAGGCTCAATTTTTAGAGATGAGCTCCCACGTCTAAGTGTGGAGCAACGCCCCCAATCGATGGTATGTCTCTCAATGTATGGGGCGTTGTTTGCATGGGTGTTGATTGCTGGTTAGTTTTTGGGTCCTCCAGAAAAACCCTTGGGGTTGTCCTTGGGGAGTCGTGCCCAAACAGTTAGACACTTAATATCACACTATCCATTATACGGTCCTATTCTATAATTTTAGGAAATAAACAACACATAAAACATGCAAAGGCATACTAGAACACACTAGCACACCAAAAGACAAACTTTTAAACATCTTTGTTGTTTTTAGACGTTTGACTCCAAAACCTTTAATAATTAACTATAAAGTTGTGAAACACTTCATTAACATGTTAGTAACTCTTTATGGCACATGTGAGGCTCTAGCTACCTCAGTTAATTTTGAGGGTCTTGACAATGACCCACTAAAGCTTCCCTTAGAAACCTATCAATTATCCATGGCATATCAAAACTTCCAATCCCTTCAATTTAGTCATAAAGGGAAAATAAGGGGTTAGCACAGTAAATGCACTATGTATGGAATCCATTCAAAAATAATGAAAAAGTACATCTACTGTAGAAATATGCTTTCATGACATTTTGATAAAAACATTCATAATAAGAGTTTAAGAGACATAATAAAAGTGAAAATTACATGTAAGATAATACTCATATAATACACAAGATATGACCATAATAACTTAGAATCCTTATTAGTAGTTAAACTGTAACGACCTGTTTAGTCGTTTTGAGCAGCAAATTTTATTTCTGGAAAAACTAGCTGATGCGACTGACCCCACGACGGACCGTCACGGGCATGACGGACCGTCGAGGGTGTCTCGTTCCAGAACACTTAGAATTCTGAAGTTTGAGTACTGAAATCAACTCTCTGAACTCTGTGACGGACCGTCATAGACACGACGGACCATTGTGAGGTTCCGTTCCAAAACACTTCAACTCATGAGAATTTGGTATTGGGAACAATTCTCTGAACGTGGTGACGGAAGTGCAGGACGGACCGTCACAGGCGTGACGGACCGTCACAGACTCTTTAGTGAAAATTGAGTCTCTGAACTTTGCGAGGACCTGCAGGACGGACCGTCGCAGGCACGACGAGCCGTCACGAGTTGCGTAATCCCAGTCTGGGTCGGATTTCTGGTTAAGTTTTAAAGGGGTGTTTTGGACTATTTCTGCTATAATTATAAATTTCGTTGGTTAATATTAATAACTCAGTTTTTTGGGGGATAAAAGAGGTAACCTTGAGTTAATTAGTGGGTTATTATTTTTATCTTTTATACTTAATTATATGCTAATTAGGGTAAAAGAAAGAGGGTTTGAATAAGAAAAAATAGAAAGAACAAAGAGAGAGAGAGAGGATCGAACGAGAAGAGGAGACAAAGCTTTGGGAAATTTGCTTGCTTGATCACTAATCTTCGGTAGAGGTAGGTTATGGTTTTTCTATGATATTCGTAGTAAACTCTTAATAGCGAATGATATGTATTGGTAGTGTTGTAAACCCTTCTATATGCTTAATTGTATGCTTGCATGTATATGATTATATAAGTGTGATAAACTAATCATGATGAAGTTATTGAATCCAAAATCTTTAAAGAAACCCTAATTCACTTTGTTAATGATGATGCCTTGGTATAAAAGAAGGCTTGATAAATTATATAATTAGAATGATGATGCCTTTGTATAAAAGAAGGCTTTATAAATTATATAATGAGATTGATGATGCCTTGGTATAAAAGAAGGCTTGATGAATTAGGGGATCCGGTGCCACGTTCCGATAACAGGATAGAAATAGAGGATCGGGTGCCACGTTCCGGTACCAGGATAGAATGAGGATCGAAGTGTCACGTTCCGACACCAGGATAGTATATGGACCGGGTGCCACATTCCGTTACCAGGATAGAATGAGGATCGGAGTGCCACGTTCCGACACCAGTATAGTATATGGATCGGGTGCCACGTTCCGGTACCAGGATAGAATGAGGATCGGAGTGCCACGTTCCGGCACCAGGATAGAATATGGATCGGAGTGTCACGTACCGACAAAAGAGGAAGAAAGATAATGAATCTTGAAAGATGTAAATATACTCAATGTAATGAACCTAATTCTCAAATGAGTATGGTATTGAGGCTTGAGTCCTCATGGATGAACTTGGTGGTACTTATTAATTATTTAGTACTTGTTGTTGCTACATGTTGAGTATTTAGTTGATTTATGATATTGTCTGATATATACTGTTTTCTATTTTGAGTTGGCCGCTGATATCTACTCAGTACTCGTGTTTTGTACTGACCCCTACTTGTATGTTTCTTTCGTTGTTATATTTGGAGTGCAACAAACGTTCCGTCGTCTTCAACTCAACCGCAACTCTAGCCAGTCTTCATCAAGCCAGATTTCAGGGTGAGCTAATGCTTCTAGCTTGGACTGGATCTTCCACTTCATGTCTTGATGCCTTGAACTTCCGGCACGAACTAGCTTTTATTTGTTTAGTTTCTTAGAATACTCTTAGTTTCGTAATTTGATCATAGATGTTCTTGTGATGATGACTTCAAGATTTTGGGGATAATGAGTTATAAATTTTAGAAGTTATTTTGTTTGATTTATATAATGAGTTTAAGTCTTCCGCATTGTATTTTATTCAATATGTTTGGGTTTAGATTGGTTGGTTCGCTCACATAGTAGGTTAAGTGTGGGTTCCAGTCGCGGCTCGGTTTTGGGTTGTGACAAACTTGGTATAAGAGCATTAGGTTCGTTGGTCTCATCACACAAGAACGAGTCTAGTAGAGTCTTAAGGAACGGTAGGGGGATGCCTTTACTTTTCTTTGAGAGGCTATAAGACTTTAGGAAAATTCCACTCTTTCATTCTTTCTTTCGTGCTATTACTTGGATCCAATTGGTATCTAGGTGATACAAATTGGTATCTGACCATCTTCACTCTATTTCGCAGATGGTTAGAACTAGAGCAACGATCGCACCAGCAGCGACACCGGCAAGACAGGATGCGTCTGAGCCAGCCACTGGGGCTGTAGCTCGAGGAGGATCAGTGGCAAGAGGCCGTGGTAGAGGTCGTGGGAGGACGTCCTATAGAAGAAGAGGACGAGCACCTAGCCCATCTGGTACTAGGGCGGTGACTTCTCCACCGACTGAGGAAGTGATAAGAGAGGGTGAGGAAGGGGAGAATGAACTAGGGCAGAATGAGGAATTACCACCCCAACCTACCCCAGAGATGATCAATCAGGTTCTTGCTTATCTTAGTGGGTTATCTGATCAGGGTCAGACACCTCCAGTGTTTACTGCACCAGCACCTCAAGTTTCGGAGGTAAAACATGCGGCTACTGTGGCTCCCTGCATTGATGCCTCATTGGAAATAGGCACGTTTTCACGTCTGAATACAGGGCCTATAATGACAAATGATCAGCATGAACTTTTCAGTAAGTTCTTGAAATTGAAACCCGCAGTCTTCAAGGGTGCTGAATCCGAGGATGCTTACAATTTTCTGGTTGATTGTCATGAGCTACTACACAAGATGGGTATAGTAGAACGGTTTGGTGTTGAGTTCGTGAGTTATCAGTTTCAAGGGAACGCCAAAATGTGGTGGCGATCACATGTTGAGTGTCAACCAACAGCGGCACCACCTATTACTTGGGCATCATTCTCTAGCTTGTTTATGGAGAAGTATATCCCCCAGACTTTGAGGGATAGGAAAAGAGATGAGTTCTTGAGCCTAGAGCAAGGTAGGATGTCGGTTACTGCCTATGAGGCTAAGTTTCGTGCATTATCCAGGTATGCCACCCAACTTTGTTTCAGTCCACAAGAGCGGATTCGCCATTTTGTGAAGGGGTTGAGGTCAGAATTGCGGATTTCAGCCTTACAGGTAGCGGCTACTGCAAAATCCTTCCAAGAGGTGGTAGACTTCGTGATAGAGGTGGAAGGAGTGAAGCCAGATGACTTCACCATGACATCGACATCAAAAAGGTTTCGAAAGGGAGGTGAGTTCAATGGTTCTTACTCTAGAGGACAGAGTTCAGGGGGCTACTCAGTCCGACCAATTCAGTCTTCACTACAGACTGTAGTTGGGGGTCCACCTCAGACCGGTCAACATTTTTTTGAGAGACCGATCCTTGAATCCAGAGAGTGTTATGGATGTGGGGAGACTGGACACATTAAGAGGTATTGTCCAAAACAGAGTTACAGACCTCCCATAGTCAGAGGTGGAGGTGGTCATGGTAGAGGCCGTTATTCCGGAGGGCGTGGTGGCCGAGGTAATGGTGGTCACCAAAACGGCCGGGGTGATGGGAAAATTGGGGCCACTACAGCACAACATGGTAGGGGCAACGGACAGACTGGTGATAGGGTCCATTGTTACGCTTTTCCGCGACTGGCACCCACACTTACCCTCCTGTGTGAGCGAACCAACCAATCTAAACCCCAATGTTTCAATATAATATCAACAGAAAGTAATGCGGAAGACTTAAACTCATTAATAAAAATCAAATCAATAACTACTATTATCCCCAAAATCTGGAAGTCATCATCACAAGAACATCTATCCTCAAATTACTAAACTAAAAATGTCTAAGAAGCTAAAACAAATAAAAGCTAGTCCATGCCGGAAGTTCAAGGCATGAAGACTTGAAGAATAAGATCCAGTCCAAGCTAGAAGCATTAGCTTACCCTGAATTCCCGATGTAGTGAAGACTGGCTAGAATTACTGTTGAGTTGAATATGACGGCCTGTTTGCTGCACTCCACAAATACAAAGAAAGAAACATACAAGTAGGGGTTAGTACAAACACAAGTACTGAGTAGATATCATCGGCCAACTCAAAATAGAAAACAGTATATATCAGTTAATATCATAAATCAACTATAAAACTCAACATGTAGCAACAACAAATACTATAATCATCCATAAGTACCATCAAGTTCATCCATGAGGGCTCAAGCCTCAATACCATACTCATTTGGGAATTAGGTTCATTATATTGAGTATATTAACATCTTTCATGATTCATTATCTTTCTTCCTCTTGTGTCGGTACGTGACACTCCGATCCCCTACTAGTATGTGTCGGTACGTGACACTCCGATCCCCTAATTCTACGTGTCGGTTCGTGACACCCGATCCCTTAATACTATGTGTCGGTACGTGAAACTCCGATCCCCTAATACTACGTGTCGGTTCGTGACACCCGATCCCCTAATAATATGTGTCGGTACATGACACTCTGATCCCCTAATTCTACGTGTCGGTTCGTGACACCCGATCCCCTAATACTATGTGTCGGTACGTGACACTCCGATCCCCTAACTCTACGTGTCGGTTCGTGACACCCGATCCCCTAATACTATGTGTCGGTACGTGACACTCCGATCCCCTAATTCTACATGTCGGTTCGTGACACCCGATCCCCTAATAATATGTGTCAGAACGTGACACTCCGATCCACTAATACTATGTGTCGGAACGTGACACTCCGATCCTCTAATCTAATTCTATCAATTCTTCAAGCCTTCTCTCATACCAAGGCATCATCAATCCCATTACTTTAGTTCATCAAGCCTTCTTTTATACCAAGGCACCATTCATTAACAAAGATTAGGGTTTCTTTCAAGATTTAGGGTTCAAAAGCTTCATCATGCTTATTTTATCACAATCATATAATCACATTCATACAAGCATACAATTGAGCATATGGAAGGGTTTACAAGACTACCCAATACATATCATTCGCTATTAAGAGTTTACTACAAATAGCATAAACCATACCTACCTCCACCGAAGATTAGTGATCAGGCAATCAAATCTTCAAGGCAGCTTTTCTCCTCCTCTCTCAAGCGTTTCTCTTCCCCTCACTTTCTCTTTCTAATTTTCTTCCTCAAACTTTCTTCCTCTTACCCTAAATAACAAGAAATTAAGAATAAAAGGTGATGAAACTAACCCACCAATTAACTCAAGGTTAGTCTTTTAACCCCCAAGAAATTGAACTAATAACATTAACCCACTAACTTTATAAATTAAAGCCGGAATAGTCCAAAACGCCCCTTTAAAAATTAAGCGGAAATCCGACCAAGCTTGGGATTACGCAACATGTGACGGCCCGTCGTGCCTACGACGGTCCGTCCTGCAGGTCGTCGAAAAATTCAGAGACACAATTTCCACCAATGAGTCTGTGACGGTCTGTCGTGCCCACGACGGTCCATCCTGCCATTCCGTCACAAAGTTCAGAGACTCAATTTTAGTACCCAAATTTTCAGAATTCTAAGTGTTTTGGAACGAGACCCCCTCGACGGTCCGTCGTGCCCATGACGGTCCGTCGTGGTGTCTGTCGTATCAGCCAGTTTTTCCAGAAATAAAATCTGCTACTCAAAACAACTAAACAAGTCGTTACAATAGATACCAATACCCATCGTTCGTCCTCGAACGATCACAAGAAAAGAAACAAGGGTGAAAAGAAGTACCTGAATCTGTAAACAGATGTTGATATTTTTCTCGCATATCGGCCTCCTTCTCCCAAGTGGCCTCTTCAACTGGTCGATTCTTCCATTGAACTTTTATGGATGCAATCTCTCTCTACCTCAACTTGCGAACTTCTCTATTCAGAATAGCAACCGGTTCCTCCTCATAAGTCAAATTTTTATCAAGCAGAACCGAATCCCAACGAATGATGTAATTTCCATCCCCATGGTATCTTTTCAACATAGACACGTGAAATACCGGATGCACTCCTGACAGCCCTGGAGGTAAGGCTAATTCATAAGCCACCTCCCTTACTCGCTTAAGTACCTCAAATGTTCAATATACCTTGGACTTAGCTTACCCCTTTTTCCAAACCGCATCACCCCTTTCATGGGTGAAACCTTCAGCAAGACTTGTTCACCTTCCATGAACTCCAAGTTTCTAACTTTTCGATCCGCATATTCCTTTTGCCTACTTTGAGCCACTAAAAGCTTTTCTTGAATAGATTTCACCTTTTCCAATGAATCCCTCAACAGATCCGTACCCCAAGGTCTGACCTCAAATGCATCAAACCAACCAATGGGAGACCTACATCTCCTCCCATACAATGCTTCAAATGGAGCCATGTCGATACTGGAGTGATAGCTATTATTGTATGAAAACTCCGCCAAGGGTAAGAAGTTATCCCAATGGCCACCAAATTCTATCACACATGCACGAAGCATATCCTCCAACACTTGAATCGTTCGCTCAGACTGACCATCGGTCTGCGGATGAAATGCAGTACTAAGGTCCAATCTAGTACCTAATTCAGCATGCAATGTTCTCCAAAACTTAGAAGTAAACTGCGTACCTCTATCTGATATGATGGAGAGTGGAACCCCATGTAACCGAACGATTTCTGAGATGTAGATTTTGGTCAACTTCTCTACATTGTAGGTCACCTTGACCGGAATGAAGTGATCAAATTTAGTTAATCTGTCCACAATTACCCAAATATAATCAAACTTCCCCAATGTCTTTGGAAGACCAACCACGAAGTCCATTGCAATTCTCTCCCACTTTCGTTCAAGAATGGGCATCCTTTGAAGTGTTCCTCCGGGCCTCTGGTGTTCATACTTTACTTGCTGACAATTTGGACATTTGGCAACAAAATCCACAATGTCACGCTTCATTCTACTCCACCAAAAGTGTTGGTTTAGGTCACGGTACATCTTGGTTGCACCAGGATGTATGGAATATCCGGAACTATGAGCCTCTGTAAGAATTGTGTGGATGAAGTCATCAACACGGGGCACACATACCCTTCCCTTAATTCTCAAAACACCTTCCTCATCAATTATTGCCTTCTTAGCCTCTCCTCGTAACACCATATCCTGAATTCGACTTAGTTTCTCATCATCAAACTGTTTTCCCTTGATCTTATCAAGAAAAGAAGATCTCGCCTCCACACAAGCCAAAAATCCTCCCTTCTCATTTACTTCTAGCCTCATAAAGTCAT
Organism: Solanum chilense; assembly: GCA_032847665.1. Taxonomy (NCBI): domain Eukaryota; kingdom Viridiplantae; phylum Streptophyta; class Magnoliopsida; order Solanales; family Solanaceae; genus Solanum; species Solanum chilense. The sequence continues at coordinate 43,060,556 of CM064973.1, forward strand.
TAGCCAAGTTTTGGATTTCTCTAGCCAATGGGCGTATAGAAACGTGCAAATGAGGTAAACTTCCCATGTTTCCTGCCTTTCTACTTAAAGTATCTGCCACAACATTAGCTTTTCCCGGATGGTACAGGATAGTGATATTGTAGTCCTTCAGTAGTTCTATCCATCTCCTCTGTATCAAATTCAAATCCATCTAAGTTAAGACATATTGTAGGCTACGATGGTCCGTATTGACCTCAGACTTAACCCCATACAAGTAGTGCCTCCATTGCTTTAGTGCAAATACTATCGCAGCCAACTCCAAATCATGGGTCGGATTGTTATGTTCATGCACCTTCAATTGCCTCGAAGCATAAGCAATCACATTCTTTTCTTGCATTAGCACTGCACCCAAACCAGAATAGGATGCATCACAATAAACGATAAAGTTCTTACCCTCTATTGGCAAGGTAAGAATTGGTGCAGTAGTCAACAAGGTCTTGAGCTTCTGGAAGCTTTCCTCACATTCATCCGACCATACAAATGGAACATTCTGCTTAGTCAATTTCGTCAATTGGGAAGCAATAGAAGAGAATCCCTTGACAAATCGGCGGTAGTAGCTAGTTAAACCCACGAAGCTCCTTATTTCTGACACATTAGTAGGTATTACCCAATTCTTCACTCCTCTCAATCTTAGAAGGATCCACCATCACTCCATCCTTAGAAACCACGTGTCCCAAGAAGGACACTAAATCTAGCCAAAACTCACACTTGGAGAATTTGGCATAAAGCTTTTTCTTCCTCAACAACTCTAACACCATTCTCAAATGCTCCTCATGGTCCTTCTTACTCTTTGAGTATATCAGTATATCATCAATAAATACGATTACAAAGAGATCCAGATATGGCTTGAAAATCCCGTTCATCAAGCTCATGAAAGCATCAGGGGCATTCGTAAGACCAAACGACATTACCATAAATTCGTAATGTCCATACCTAGTTCGAAAAGCAGTCTTTGGCACATCCGTTGCCCGTATTTTCAATTGATGATAACCGGATCTCAAGTCAATCTTAGAGAAGACACAAGCACCTTGTAACTGATCGAACAAGTCATCAATGCGTGGAATGGGATACTTGTTCTTAATAGTTACCTTGTTCAACTGCCGGTAGTCTATGCACATCCGAAAACTACCATCCTTCTTCTTCACAAATAACACCAGAGCACCCCAAGGAGATGCACTTGGTCTAATGAATCCTTTGCTCAACAACTCTTGAAGTTGGGCCTTTAACTCTCTTAACTCCGTGGGAGCCATTCTATAAGGGGGTATAGAAATGGGATGAGTACCCAGTTCCAAATCAATGCAAAAATCAATATCTCTATCCGGTGGCATACCAGGAAGATCTGCAGGGAACACATCCAGAAACTCGCGGACTACCGAAACCGACTCAATTGGAGGTACTTGGGTAGTGTCATCCCTGAGATGTGCCAAGAAAGATAAACACCCTTTACTAACCATTCTCTTAGCACCAAGAAAGGAGATGATACGAACCGGAGTGGAAGTGTAGTCGCCCTCCCACACTAACTGATCTGTCCAAGGCTTGGCTAACGTTATAGTTTTAGCATTACAATCCAAGATTGAAAAATTTGGAGAAAGCCAAGTCATACCCAGAATTACATCGAAGTCAACAATTTCTAAGATAACCAAATCTACATAAGTGTTGCTCCCCACAAAAGTCACCAAGCAAGACCTATATACCTTTTCAACTATCACAGACTCACCCACTGGAGTAGACACACGAATAGGTATGTCAAGCAATTCACAAGGTAAATTAAGACCAGTAGCAAATAAAAAAGATACATAAGAAAATGTGGATCCAGGATCAAATAATTCAGAAGCCATGCAATCACAAACCAAAAGATTACCTGTGATGACAGCATCAGATGTCTCCACTTCAGACCTCCCAGGGAAAGCGTAACAATGGGCCCCATTACTTGTCTGTCCGTTGACCCTGCCATGTTGTGTTGTAGTGGCTCCATTTTGCCCATCACCTCTTCCGTTTTGGTGACCACCATTACCTCGACCGCCACGTCCTCCAGAATAACGGCCTCTACCATGACCACCTCTACCTCTAGCTATCGGGGGTCTATAACTCTGTTTCGGACAATTTCTCCTAATATGTCCAGTCTCCCCACATCCATAACACTCTCTGGAGTCAGGCATAGGTCTCTCAGAGAAGTGTTGACCGGTCTGAGGTGGACCCCCAACTACAGTCTGTAGTGAAGATTTAATTGGTCGGGCCGAGTAACCTCCTGAGCCTTGCCCTCTAGAGTAAGAACCATTAAACTCACCTCCCTTTCGAAACCTCTTTGATGTCGATGTCGTGGTGAAGTCATTCGGCTTCACTCCCTCCACCTCTATCACAAAGTGTACCACTTCTTGGAAGAATTTTTTCCGTAGCCGCTACCTGTAAGGCCGAAATCCTCAATACTGACCTCAACCCTTTAACAAAACGGCGAATCCGCTCTTGTGGACTGAAACAAAGTTGGGTGGCATACCTGGATAATGCACAAAACTTAGCCTCATATGCATTAACCGACATCCTACCTTGCTCTAGGCTCAAGAACTCATCCCTTTTCCTATCCCTCAAAGTCCTTGGAATATATTTCTCCATAAACAAGATAGAGAATGATGCCCAAGTCATAGGTGGTGCCTCTGTTGGTTGACACTCAACATGTGACCGCCACCACATTTTGGCGTTCCCTTGAAACTGATAACTTACGAACTCAACACCAAACCGTTCTACTATACCCATCTTTTGTAGTAGCTCATGACAATCAATCAGAAAATCGTAAGCATCCTCAGATTCAGCACCCTTGAAGACTGGAGGTTTCAATTTCAAGAACTTACTGAAAAGTTCAGGCTGATCATTTATCATTATAGGCCCTGTAGTCAGACGAGGAAACGTGCCTATTTCCAATGAGGCATCCATGCGGGGAGCCATAGTAGCCGCATGTTGTACTTCCGGAACCTGAGGTGTTGGTGCAGAAAACACTGGACGTGTCTGACCCTGATTAGATAACCCTCTTAGATAAGCAAGAACCTGATTGATCATCTCTGGGGTAGGTTGGGGTGGCAATTCCTCATTCTGTACCTGTTCATTCTCCCCTTCCTCACCCTCTCTTATCACTTCCTCAGTCGGTGGAGGAGTCACCGCCCTAGTACCAGATGGTCTAGGTGCTTGTCCTCTCCCTCTAGAGGACGTCCTCCCATGACCTCTTCCATGGCCTCTCGCCGCTACTCCTCTCCGAGCCACAGCCCCAGTGGCTGGCTCAGACGTTTCTTGTCTTGCCAGTGTTGGTGTTGGTGCAGTCGTTGTTCTAGTTCTAACCATCTGCGAAATAGAGTGAAGATGGTCAGATACCAATTTGTATCACCTAGATACCAATTGGATCCAAGTAATAGCACGAAAGAAAGAATGAAAGAATGGAATTTTCGTAAAGTCTTATAGCCCTTCAAAGAAAAGTAAAGGCATCCCCCTACCGTTCCTTAAGACTCTACTAGACTCATTCTTGTGTGATGAGACCAACGAACCTAAAGCTCTGATACCAAGTTTGTCACGACCTAAACCGAGCCGCGACTGGCACCCACACTTACCATCCTATGTGAGCGAACCAACCAATCTAAACCCCAATGTTTCAAAATAATATCAACAGAAAGTAATGCGGAAGACTTAAACTCATTAATAAAAATCAAATCAGTAACTACTATTATCCCCAAAATCTGGAAGTCATCATCACAAGAACATCTATCCTCAAATTACTAAACGAAAAATGTCTAAGAAGCTAAAACAAATAAAAGCTAGTCCATGCCGGAAGTTCAAGGCATGAAGACTTGAAGAAGAAGATCCAGTCCAAGCTAGAAGCATTAGCTCACCCTGAATTTCCGATGTAGTGAAGACTGGCTAGAATTACTGTTGAGTTGAAGACTACGGCGCGTTTGCTGCACTCCACAAATACAAAGAAAGAAACATACAAGTATGGGTCAGTACAAACACAAGTACTGAGTAGATATCATCGGCCAACTCAAAATAGAAAACAATATATATCAGTTAATATCATAAATCAACTATAAAACTCAACATGTAGCAACAACAAGTACTATAATCATCAATAAGTACCATCAAGTTCATCCATGAGGGCTCAAGCCTCAATACCATACTCATTTGGGAATTAGGTTCATTATATTGAGTAAATTAATATCTTTCATGATTCATTATCTTTCTTCCTCTTGTGTCGGTACGTGACACTCCGATCCTCTACTACTATGTGTCGGTACGTGACACTCCGATCCCCTAATTCTACGTGTCGGTTCGTGACACCCGATCCCCTAATACTATGTGTCGGTACGTGACACTACGATCCCCTAATTCTACGTGTCGGTTCGTGACACCCGATCCCCTAATAATATGTGTCGGTACGTGACACTCCGATCCCCTAATTCTACGTGTCGGTTCATGACACCCGACCCACTAATACTATGTGTCGGAACGTGACACTCCGATCCACTAATACTATGTGTCGGAACGTGACACTCCGATCCACTAATCTCATTCTATCAATTCATCAAGCCTTCTTTTATACCAAGGCATCATCAATCCCATTACTTTAATTCATCAAGCCTTCTTTTATACCAATGCATCATCATTAATAACATAGATTAAAGTTTCTTTCAAGATTTGGGATTCAATAGTTTTCATCATGCTTGTTTTATCACAATCACATAATCATATTCATGCAAGCATACAATTAAGCATATAGAATACTTTATAATACTACCAACACATATCATTCGCTATTAAGAGTTTACTATAAGATAGCATAAAAACCATAACCTACCTCCACCGAAAATTAGTGATCAACAAGCAATTTCCCAAGCTTTGTTTTCTCTCTTCCTGTTCGATCGATTCCTCTCTCTCTCTCTTGTTCTTTCTATTTTTCTTATTCCAAACCCTCTTTCTTTTACCCTAATTAGCATATAATTAAGCATAAAAGATGGCAATAATAACCCACTAATTAACTTAAGGTTACCTCTTTTAACCCCCAAGTAATTAGACTTATTAACATTAACCCTCTAACTTTATAATTAAAGCAGGAATAGTCCAAAATGCCCCTTTAAAACTTAGCCAGAAATCCAACTCCGACTGGGATTACGCAACCTGTGACGGCCCGTCGTGCCTGCGACGGTCCGTCATGCAGGTCGTCGCAAGGATCAGAAACTCTATTTTTCACTAAAGAGTCTGTGACGGTCCGTCACGCCTGTGACGGTCCGTCCTGCACTTCCGTCACGACGTTCAGAGAATCGTTCCCTGTACCAAATTCTCAAGAGTTGAAGTGTTTTGAAACGGGGCCTCACGATGGTTCGTCGTAACTGTGACGGTCCGTCCTGCAGGTCCGTCACAGATTACAGAGAGTCGATTTTAGTACTCAAATTTCAGAATTCTAAGTGTTCTGGGACGAGACACCCTCGACGGTCCGTCGTGCCCATGACGGTCCGTCGTGGTATCCGTCGTCTCAGCCAGTTTTCCAGAAATAAAATCTGCTGCTCAAAACGACTAAACAGGTCGTTACACTAGTGCTTCAGTAAAATCATTAAAACCTTTGAAAAGAGGTTTTGAAAATCCTTTAATAGAATCTAATACTTCTATCCAAGTTTGAAAAATTCCATTTTTTTTCCATGAACAACAACATAGTATTTAAATTTATTTTCTTTATTTTTACTATTAAAATAAAACCCTAATGCATTTAAAACTGCAATTATATATTTTGTGTCTTTCTTATTATGAGCTATCCATATATTGTCTATTAAGCATTTTTGTTGTCTGTCTATTTGATATATAGGTAAACTTCTGAAAGTTAAATTAGATGATTCATATGCTATTAAATTATGTTGTCCAAATTGTAATCTATCTATTCTATTATCATCTATTCTATTTAAGGGTCTGAAATGTAAATTAGAAAGTACTGTCTGTTTGTATATGTCTGAATAATCTTGGGTCGGAGGTTGAACTCCTTTACCCTTGTCTTGAAAAGATGGTCTCATTCTGAAAAATTTAAATTAAACTTTGATTAATAATCTACTTAATTGGTCTGCAATATTAATATCATTTCCTTTGATATGTTCAAAGATTATAGAATTATAAATTGATATAGTATCTAAGAAATTTAACCATCTTCTTCTACTACTTGTTTTATCATTAATTTTTTGATGAAACTTTACTATAGCTTCACAATCAGTTCTAATTAGTATTTCTAGTTTATTTAAGATATAAATTCTAAAACTATTCAAACCATATATTACTGCTAAAATTTCTACATCTATACTGGCTTTATTTCCCTTTTCTTTAAATTTTCCGCTTTGATAAGCACAAATTTTTTCTTCTTGTTTAGGGCTGTATTTATTTGGTCTTGATTTTAGTACTGCTCCCCATCCTTCGAAACTTCCATCTGTTTCTATTATTAAATAGTCTGATTCTAATGGCATATTAAGATCAGGTATATTTTTTATTTTTTCTTTTATTTTTTGTACTAATTTTATATCTTCAATATTAAAATTTCTTTGTGCTTTATTCCCTGTTTTAGAGTATAATGGTCCTGCTATTTTTCCTAAATCTTTAATAAAAGGTCTTGCATAATTAACTATACCTAAAAATTTTTGTAAATCTTTTAAATTATCTAATTTATCTGGCATATCTAAGGCCTTTTTGGCTATATGAGGTTGTAATTTAACCTTTCCTTCTCCTAATGTGATTCCTAAAAAATTTATATAGTTTTTACATAATTCTATTTTCTTTTTACTAATTATTATTCCATTATTAACAAATAATCTAAAAATTGTTTGTAAATGTCCTAAATGTTCTTTTATATCTTTACTAAATACTAAAATATCATCTACATATACTAAAACAAATCTTTTATATTCTCCAAATATTCTATCCATTTTTCTTTGGAATATTGGAGGTGCTGTTTTTAATCCAAATGGCATAACTAGCCATTCAAAATGTCCTTCTGGGCAAGTAAATGCAGTCCATTCTATACTATCTGGATGCATTTTTATTTGCCAATATCCTGACTTACAATCGAATTTACTAAAAATTGTTTTAACTTGAATTCTATTCATTAACTCTGTTTTATCTGGTAATTTATATCCATCTGTTCTAGTATTATCATTTAATCTTTTGTAATTTATAACCATTCTAGCTTTTCCTCTAATTATTTCGTTATGATTTCTTACCATAAAGGCTGCTGATCTATGTTTTGAAGTTGATCTTCTTATTACTCCTAGTTCTAACAATTCTTTAATTTGTATTTTAAAGTCTTCTTGATCCTGATTAGTTGCTTCTATTGAGGCTGTTTTTATTATATATTCTGGGTTTATTATATCCAATTTACATACTATTTGGTTATTTTCCCAATGTTTTAAGGGTTTTTCTCCTATTATTTCTATTTGGTCTAGTATTTTTACTATATTATCAAGATCTTTTTGATTTTTTATTTGTCCTATTTGTTGTATTCCTGTCTTAAAATATATAATTCTGTTTCTATTTCTATTAAAACATAATTTTTATTATCTATTTTATTTTCTTCATCTATTTCTAGTATATTTTCATATAGTGTATTACATTCTTTTTTAGTACATTGTGTGTTATTTTCACAATTATCACAACATTTTTCTTTCTGTCTTACTTTAGTATCAATTTTCTTTGTTAATACTGAAGTATAAGTAGTATTTTTCATAAAAAGTATTCCGTCTCTAGTTATTAAAGTTCCTCCTTTATTATGTAATATAAAATCTAATCCTAACACAAAATCTACTCTAATATCTAAATTCTCTTACCCATATCTTATCCATTTTATAGGTAGGTTTATAAAATTCTGAACAACTGTTTAAAAAACTTATTTGTGCTTTGTCTATATAATGTCTATATATATTATGTGTTCCATCCATTTGCATAGCTGCAAGTGGTTTTTCTAATGTCTTTATTAATTCTGTAGGTACAATTTTTTTTATTTAAAATACTTTTTGTCACGACCCAAATCGGGACCGCGACTGGCACCCACATTTACCCTCCTATGTGAGCGAACCAACCAATCTAAACCTTAACATTTCAATGTATATCAACAGAAAATATTGCGGAAGACTTAAACTCATTATTAAAAACAATTCAAAACTATTATTAATATCCCCAAAATCTGGAAGTCATCATCACAAGAACATCCATCCTCAAATTACTAAACTAAGAGTATGTAAGAAAGCAAAACAAATAGAGCTAGTCTATGCCGGAAGTTCAAGGCATCAAGACTTGAAGAAGAAGACCCAGTCCAAGCTAGACGCATTAGCTCACCCTGAATTTCCGATGTAGTGAAGACTGGCTAGAATTACTGCTGAGTTGAAGTTGACGGAACGTTTGCTGCATTCCACAAATAACAAAGAAGAAAACATAAAAGTAGGGGTCAGTACAAACCACAAGTATTGAGTAGATATCATCGGCCAACTCAAAATAGAAGATAATATATATCAATAATAATGTAAATCAACTACAATACTCAACATGTAGCAATAACAATATTAATTCATCAATAAGTAC
>CM064973.1:43072477-43112477 GCA_032847665.1 Solanum chilense
TATTTTGAGTTGGCCGATGATATCTACTCAGTACTTGTGGTTGTACTGACCCCCTACTTTTATGTTTCCTTCTTGTTATTTGTGTAATGCAGCAAACGTTCCGTCAACTTCAACTCAGCAGTAAATCAAGCCAGTCTTCGTCACACCGGATCTTCAGGGTGAGCTAATGCTTCTAGCTTGGACTGGGTCTTCTTCTTCAAGTCTTGATGCCTTGAACTTCCGGCATGGACTAGCTAGTATTTGTCTTAGCTTCTTAGACAGTTTTAGTTTAGCAATTTGAGATAGATGTTCTTGTGATGATGACTTCCAGATTTTGGGGATATTAATAATAGTTTTTAATTGTTTTATTAATGAGTTTAAGTCTTCCGCATTTCTTTTGTTGATATTGTATTAAAATGGTAAAGGTTAGATTGGTTGGTTCGCTCACATTAGGAGGGTAAATGTGGGTGCCAGTCGCGTCCCCGGTTTTGGGTCGTGACATTTAGACTCCTCAATTTTTTGTGCATAGACCATGAGCCTAAAGATATCCATGTCATTACGAAGCATTGCAGTACGAAACTCTTTCTCCACAAAGCTACACTCCCATCACAAATTCTTTCATCCTAGCCCTGGGGTTTGCTACCATGCTTGGAAAATACATATAGAGTTCGGTGAATTTGAGAGAGTATTGTTGTACACTCATTTCACTTTGACGAAGGTTTATGAATTAAACCATATGCTTCTCTCTCCACTCTAGGGGAAATAACATATCTAGAAAAGCCTCTTTTAATTCTTCCTAATCAACCGGACCTCTTTCTAGAAGTCTCTCACTCCTGCTTTGCTCAAACCACACTTGAGTCACATCCTTGAGTTTGTAAGAGGCTAACTCCGCTTTCTCGATAGGGCTCACACCCATAGTACCACGGAATGTGGAAGATTTCATGCTCATGAAATACCAAATTCTAGAAGCGGGAGTACTAGCATTAGGTTGAGTTCCAACTCCTTGGTTAGTCTGGGCAACAAAGTGATTGTTGACAACATGATCTTTAGCCTTCACGAGTTGGGTCAAGTTCATTACGGAAGCCCTCAACTTCGCATTAATCATATCTCCTTCAACAAATAGAGCATAAGGCATAGGAGGCACTTAAGGCTCTGGAGGCACTTGAGGTTCTTGATGTGGAACCTCCTAATTCTCTTCCTCTACACCATAAAATAGGTACTTGGTCAACATGGGGAGGTAACCTCTCATTAGTTCCACCATCCATCCTCCCTTCTAGCAATTAATCTATTTGTATTCATTTCCTATAAAAGATAATAGGTTAAGATAAGAAACCTTACATGACTCAAATGTAAGGCACGACATTAGAATACAGAAGAAAGTGAAACCTCTATCATAGTATAGCCTCTTGTCCACGGATGTGACGCGACTCACACCAATGACCAAGATTCTACTAGATGTGCCTTGTGAAACTTTTAGAAATAAAGTATTTCCCATAACCTTATGATGTTAAACTATTTCACGGCCGGGCGTACTTTAAAATTTGTGGTCTTGCAAAACCTCTTCAACTATCATTAATTACGTAAGAAATAAAAAGTAGTGCGACATTAAAAATTTTAACGATTAATTTTATAAAAGGAAATCTTTCATAAATTCTAAAAAAAGCTTTTCGTCACAATCAAAACTTCAAGCCACAACATAAATAAATTAGGAACATGATACTTTACATGTAAATGAAATACATAAGTATTCTTAACATAAATAAACTAAGATCATAAGAATTATGCCCTCGAATAAATAAGAACACACTTTATCTTGAGAGGAACTTTCTCAAGCTTTTCCTTCTAGACTTCAACCTTCAAAATGCTTCCAACCTATACTTATTGTGTTGAAAAGTATGTGGTTAGTACAAATAATGTAATAAGTACGGCATATGAAAAAACATGCGAAAAGGGACATTTACTAAAAAAAACCATGCAATTTAAGAAATAATTAAAAAATATAGTAGAAAAACATCATAAGGAACATCATTTATTACTTACATAAGAGATTCCAAAATTTTACACCAAAGGGACAATTTATAGTAAACATCCAAAAGGGAAGAATTTGGTGGTTTATTGTGTTGAAAAGTATGTGTACTCATCCCATTCCACCACCTACCCTAAGTAGCACTTTCTTTTAGAAGGTTTGGCATAAAGTATTCCCTTTTAGAATGTCCTTCATAGTGCAATGTATAGATAGTGTCCGATACCACCACCTACCCTAATTAGTATTCTCTTTTAGAAGACTTATTTCATTAAATTCAAATAAGTGTCACCAAGACTTCCCTTTCGGATTTCCTACCTAGTGCAATGGATAAATAACGCCCCATTCCATTACCTTTCCTAAGTAGAACACTCTTTTAGAAAAAAATTCACGTTCATTTCTTTTATGGGAGTTATCTTAACCAACATAAACCATGAAAAAAAGACATGTAATCCCGATATTAAACCCTATCGGATGTGGGATCATTACTTGCCTAGAATGAGGTCATTCTCTTAGCATTTACATGGTATTCCCAAGTACACCAATGTGGGCACATAATTAAGGGATAAGGAGATTGCAACTTAGTAACTCATTCTCTACTAATGAGGAGTACTCAACTCATGAGTTACATTGGAATACAACATCTCAACTCACAAAGCTTAATCGACCTTTCCTTCATATCCTCTCGGTTCTAGAAATAACTTCCCACGGATTCAACAGGTACATTGGAGTACTCATCTAAAGAGGCCAATTGGAATAAAACATCTCAACTATCAATGTATAATTGACATGTCTTTCATATCCTCTCGGTTATAGGAATAACTTCCCACAGATTCTCAACATTAAAGACTATGGGTTAAGGATAACTAGTGAACACCACATCCCAACTCCTGAAGGGCATTTATCCTCAAACCTATCTTTGAATGCCCAAGGGATGTAGTGGGGTTGCTAATAAACACATTGTCTCAACTCACGAAGAGTTTTTACCCTGTAACTCACCTTTAGGAGTTAACTTATCTTCATTCATTCAATCAAGTTTGAGTGTGCAAGTACATGTGAGCACACCTTGACCTACTTTTCAATTCATTTACATTTAAATACTATACATGCCTAGACCTTCATTCATCACATCACACAGTTTACATAATTCATATAATATTATAAGTCATTTAGACATAATACTTAGCATACTTCTCTTAATTAGTTTTATAAAGCAATTAACAAGAACAATTTAGTTCAAGCATACACTCTAGTCTACTTCACGTAATCACTTCATAAGGCACATTTATAAAGAATATCATATTTATAATCTTACTTAACATAAGAAGATTTAATATCCTCATTCACAATAAACCAGTAACTGTACATAAATACAATTGAAATAAACACCGCCACCAAGAAGGTGGACCATACACCTCAAGAGCATTTCAAAATTTAAACTAAACAACATAACAAAATTACCCTTTTATCAATGATTTCATAAAAAATAATGTTTTATTAAATAATTAATCATAAATTATCACTTTTGGTAGTATATAAACCGCAGAAACAACAATAAGAAATCACAGCTAAAAGGCTATCAATGCATGCTCATATAACTTAATTCTTAAGGCAACATTAGATAAAAAGCTTCAACATGATTTCATTTAATTTTTAACCTTAAAATAATCAAATAACCTTATAAATATCACTAATAAGTCATTCAAAAAATTTTCCTGCAATACCCATATGTAGAATTGATGATAGAAGAAACTAGGGTTGAGAACCCATTTTGAAAATTAATTATTAGGGACTCCTTGAATAGAAGAGAATTAAAGTATTGATACCATACCTCACATTGAGTAAATTCCAAAGAATTTTGATGAATAATCAACCATCAACAGGCTTCCTAGTATTTCTTCACTTCTAGCTTCCATGGAGACTTGATAAAGTCTTTTAAGAGAGAGGGGTTTTGGGTTTTAGGAATGTGGTCTCAAAATGAGGTATTAGGGATTATAACACTTTAATATAACTAATAAACACCAATACTAACGTCCTAGGTTCATAAAATACTTGGGGTGAATTTAGAAAACAGCCCAAGCAAAGGCAGAAACTTACACCTTTTGGCAGACCGCATCGACAAGACCTAACAAATGGACTGTCTATCCATCAATGGACCGTTTGTAGGGTCTCGTGGTTTAAAACGTATCTCCAAATGGAGCCTTTCCATCCTGACTTGCAGGGACAATCGACGTGTTAGGTCGACCGACAGTTGGTGGAACAACGGATCGTCATTAGGGTGGTCTTTTGGTCATTGCTTTAGTAGTTTGATCCAAGTCTTGGGACCTTCATCTAGGGACCCTTGTTGGTCCTACGTGGGGTCGTAACCATATGTTGAACCCCTAATATAAGTCCTCTAGGTCATACGAACATATCATGCATGTTTCAAGTTAAACGTAAACGTAAAACTCACTCAAACATGTCAAGACACACAATTACAATCTAAGGCGTGCCCTCTGAACATCTATGACGTTTGACCTCCAAACATAGCAAAACATTATAAACAGCCTAAGAACACTAAATTAACTAATTTTAACATAATATAAACTCAAGAAACAACTACGAGTATGTAGCTCACCTTAGTTTGTTTTGGGGCGTTATAGGAAATTTAGGGTCCATGTCTTGTGCCCTTCTCTAGGGCCCCTAGTGAGTCCTACATGTAGTCTTTCTTGAAATTTTAACCCCTTAAATAATTCATAAAGTTCATATGAACATTAAACATAAATTTAAATAAAAACGAACATGTAAAACTCACTGAAACACATGAAGACACACAAGCACTTTTTAAGGTACACATTCCGAACGTTATGGAATTTCTTGGACATTTGACCTCCAAACATAACTAAATTTAACACACTGACTAACAATAATGTTACTCATTTTAACTAAAAATTAACTCAAGAAACACTCAAGATTCTATAGTTAACCTTAGTTCGTTTTAGGGCGATACATGGTGGGTACACTTCCTGAGTAGAGATGTTTTATCCATTGTACCTATTAAGATGAGTGCTCCTCGCTAGTAGATAATGAATTTCTTAGTAGAAATTTCCTTATCTCTTAAATATGCGGCCCCATAGGTGTAACTACTGGAGAATAAATGTAATGCTAAACAATATGACCCTATCTTAGGAATGTAGCGATCCCTCTTTCGGTAAAGGTAGTACTAGTATTTCATGTCAAAATATCATGGCCTATGTCGGTTAAATCTAGCATCAAAAAATGAATGTAAATTATGTAAGTCTTCTTAAGGTTTTAATACTTAGGGTAGGTGGTACAATGGTACTCTACCTATTTATTACCCAAGTAGACAATTAGAGGGAGTCTTGGTGTGTTCTTGTATGGGTCACGATATGATGTAAGTGAAAGTAATGTGCCTTTAAGTTAAATGATAATGAAGCATGTTGATGTTATGATATGTATGATGAAAGCTTATGATGTGATGAATGTGATGTACCTATTCTAACATTATTCCTAAGAATCACTAAGTGGAAGTGGTAGTATGGGAGTCTACTTTCACAATGCATAAAGTATAAATTGCGGTTTTCATTTGAATATGGATCTTATCTGATGTTCTTAAGTATATTTATGTTTCTATAGTGTATTTGATATTGAATGCTGACACGTGTAAATGAAATGAAGTAAGCATATCCCTAGTAGGCTTATGTATTGCTTGAGTAGGTGTTGACGGGGTTTTATGGGCGATCTCTTGATGTTGTACTTGGAGGATCCTTTGGACATTTTAGGATAGAAGTAGTTCATGTGTAATTTTGGGTTCATTGTATGCTTTTATGTTGAGTAAAAAATGGATGGTGTACCTTATGGGCTAAATGAATGTTTTATATGATGTCTTTAGACTTAATTGATGAAGAATTTTATCAAAATAGCATGACTTGTATGTTTCAACTAAATTGTTCCTTTTTGCATAATTTTGCATAATGTAATACTTTGTACAATGTACTAACCCCATATTTTCCTATACTCTTAGTATATGTTGGAAGCAAGTGGATGATTTAAAGTCATGTTTAGGAATCTACTCTCTCATGACTAAGTCCGCCCTTGTATATAAAAGGGCATAGTCTATTTCTTTAAGTTCTTATTTAAGACTTATTATGTATTTTCTTTTAATGTTAAGGGTCGTGTCACTAAGATATTTATGTCATATATTTGTGTTTTCTTATGAAGATGAGATTAAACTTAATAGTTACAAAAGTTCTTTTCGTTAATATTATTTGTCATGAAAATTTTAATTTCCGCACTACTTTTGATGTCTTATGTAATGACAGATAGCTTAGAGCCTAGTATAGGACCTTCAAAAGGTCAAATACGCCTTGTGAAGACCTAAGGGTTGCCCTAACTTATATGGTGTACTTGCGGTTCCTTACAAACTTGGAATCAGATTATAAGGTTGTAGGAAAACGTCTCTAAAGCAACGTTTAGTAGTGTCTTTTTTATATCAGTATGAGTCGCGACACATCTGTGGGCGAGAGGCTATAAGGCGATAGAAGTTTCCCTTTTCTTCATTTATCTAGATTCATGCGTTAGAATTGATTTCTATAAGATTCTTTTCTCAACCTCCTCTCTTGTGTTTATTGGATAGGAATACGAGAAGGACACCCATTTAAATGGAGGAGGGAGAAGTAGATAATGATAGAATTAATCTCCATAATAAGCAAGTTCATATAGTTGACCAACATGATTTGAATAAGAAGGTTCCCCCTCCGGAACCTAAAGGACCTCAACTGCCCAAAATAAGGGTTGCTCTTAGAGTTTTAAATCAACTAATGACAACCCAAGTTCATGTGATCACTAATTATGTGGTTGCCCTATCTAACCTTGGAGTTAAACCTCAATCCAATACTAGTACTCCCGCTTCTAGAATCCTATATTTCATTAGGATTTACCCTCCTACTTTCCATGGCACTATTGTGGTGAAGAACTGTATGGATTCATAGATGAGGTTATCAAGGTGGTGGATAATATGGGTGTGACTCCTAGAAAGAAAGTGGAAATAGCCGCTTACCAACTAAAAGATGTGTCTCAATTGTGGTTTGATCAATGGAGAGATGAGAGACCCTTAAGAGAAGGTCCTGTAGATTGGGAAATCTTGAAAACGACTTTTCATGATAGGTTCTTTCCCATAGAGTCGAGGGAAAGGAAGTTATTGAAAATTTATGAACTTTTGTGAAGGAGGAGTGAGTGTTAAGGAGTATTTGCTCAGTTCACACAACTCTCTAAATATTCACAAACTTTGGTAGCCAACTCTAAGGATAGGATGAATAAGTTTGTGATGGGGGTATCTATTATTATTTAGAAATAATGTCACATGACTATGCTTCATATTGATATTGATATCTCTACGATCATGGTGTCAGATCAAATAATTTAGGAGTCCAAATTTAGGGAGTTGACTAGGGATGGAAAGAGGCCTAGACTCATTTCAAGCTAAGTCTAATAAGAGGCTATTTAATGAATACTCTTCCATTGGGAACAAGGAGAGGGTTTCCAATAAAAATTCTCAAGGAGGTGGTTATGATTTAGAGAGGCCTAGATGTACTTTTTGTGTTAAGCAAAACTTTGATAGGTGTCTTGCCGGCACAGATAGTTGCTTTCGATGTGGTAATATGGTCCATAAGATGAGAGATTTCCCTACCCTCAAGTCAAAAGGTAAATAGGTCAACCATGCTCCTCATGATGGTTCGGATCCTAATGCTCCTATGAAAAATCATTTCTATGATCTCGCAGCTAAAGAAGAGACTAATCTAGAGTGAACGCCCTAGTAAGTCATAATTCATTATGGTTTTTATGTGTATGTTATAAGATGTGTTTTTATGGTCTTGTCTCTTTTTTTTATCACGCCTTCATGTGAATTCATTAATTTTGAGCATATTTCATTGTAAAAAAGTAGTGTTCATCCTAAAGAATTTTTAATTAGATTTAATTAGCTTTTTAATTAATGCTGGTCTTAAATGTGTAGAAATGATGTATATGAGCATGAGTAATGTTGGATAATGTAGTCCCTCCATAAATGATTAAATGAGTATCTGGTGCGATTTGCGGGAGTTGTTCAAACTTGCTTGATGCTATATAATGTGAAGTTGTTTCTAGTCTTGAGTTGGTGCATTGAGTATGAATTTCTTGACCTTTATCATTTGTGATATGGTGCTAGTTATGTCCATGAAGTCCTCGGAAGTGTTTAGTACATTCGAGGATTGTTGTTTCTCGGAAGTGTTTAGTATATTCGAGAATTGTTGTTGTTCTTAGTTGGGGAGATTGTAAGGATCCTAAAAAACAAATAGGTCAAACTAGAGTTTCACATGTGTTGCATGATTTAATAATGTATTAAAATATTACATTTTAGCATTAGAAGTCCGTTTGTAAATTTTAGGAGTGTTTGGAAGTCAAATGCCCAACACGTCCGAAAATTAGTTCAAGTTGACATAGTGTGTCGTAGTGTGTATTACTGATGTTATGGGGGATGGTTTGAGAGTGAAATTAAGTTTCAATGGTTCCTATGCCTAAAGTCACATGTAAAAGGTCGAAACGGCGAGAATGATGCCCCAGGAACCACACAAATATTAGAGAAGGTGCTGCCCAAGGCACCGTGCGGGGGGCAGAATCTGAAGACCACCTCGCGATGTGCCTGCTACACAAGATCCACTGCCCCTGAAATTTTTTAAAGGCAATATTTGGAGCTTGTCCCGCCACGTGCAGCCAAGTCCCCGATTTCGTGACAATGTTTTTAAGTCTAATTTCTTGTTGAAAAACGGTCCAAATGGTGTGGGCGTCTTTTGGTTACTTAAGGGATCATTTGTGGACTCATTTAGGTCATATAAAACCTCATTTAAACCATCATTTCCAACCATAAAGATCCAATCAAATTTCATCAAAAACCTTCTCTACAAAAACATCTATTGAAGAAGCTTCAAGCTCCAAAGAAGAGCACCAAGTTCTTCACGTTTTCTTCACCAAATTTTTGTTGGTTTCTTCATATAAAGGTTTGGTAGTCATCCTTGATCCTTCATTCATGTAAGGATCAATTTCAAAGAGATTTCAAAAAGGATTACAAACTTCAATTTTCTTTATTCCTTGACTCTAACTATGGGTCTTTGCATGAAAATGTTTTACTGATTAGAATCATTTGTCTTAGCTTTAAATGATGAATTTAATGATAAAACACCAATGGAATCATGTTTATTATTTTTATCAACTTTTATCTTATGAAATAGGTTTAATTAGCATGACTTGATAACGTTCAAATTATTGACGTACGTGACTTTAGAGTTGGCTTAGGTGATGGTCCTTATGTGAAGTTTTTGTCAATGAGGTTTTTAAGTCTTAAGAATATATGTGGTATGTATATAATATGCTTCAAAGTATGATAAATGGTTTTATGTGATATTATAACTATTATCCATGTCTATACAACGTATGTCAACTATATCAAGATTATATGTGCCTATGTTCATGAACATTACTAAAAAGATAGGTTACATGATTTTAAATGAAATGTCTCTTTAAATATATGTTTTTGCATGGTTGAATACTTTGTCAATTACTATTTTGATTATTCTTAACCTTTTTACACAATAAGTAGGCGGTGATGGCTAGAGGATGTCTCCTAAAGGAAGAGCTTTGATAGATCTCCTGTGTTTATTAAAATGGATTCTTATGATTCAAGGATTTTCAAAATTCAAATTCTTATTAAAAATGTACTAGCTTTGATACTATTTTTTGTTGTTAAGGGTCGTGTCCCTATTCAACTCTATTGATATTGGTTTTAAGATTGCACAAAAGACTTAGAGTCAAACTATGAATTATGATATATTTTTATATATATACGAAGTGATGTACTAGAATATAATGTTCTAAGAAAAGTTTTAAATTTACTTCTATTTTTTCTACGATTATGCAATGAAATATGTCTAAATGCTTATCTTAGACCTCCGAGAGGTCGAGGATGCCATGTTAAGATTGAGGATACCATAACTTCTATGGTATACCCTCAAGTTGTAACATTCACTTTCTTCATTACACTTGTGTCGTGCAACTGAACATAAATCTATAAGGTCTCTCTCTTCTTTTCCCTTGTCAGGTGATTTTGTAGATGTGATTTCTTGGAAGGGGAGATGTTTCTAATTTTGAGGGACATAAGAGTAGTTTTTGATGATGAGGATAGTTTTGTGGCTAGAAGAGTAGATGTGAAGCTTAGTTTGAGGATTGTGATGTGATACCATATATGGCTATGTGTGAATTGTAAGATTGGGAGTATTATGATGTGAAATTGTATGGTGATTTTGTTGTAACAATGGTAGGAGTTCAAATGGTTGAATGAAGTATCTTTTAGGGGAAAAAAAGAGATATCTTGTGATTTTCCAGAATCATAGTAGAACAACTAAAGTGTAAATTTGAATAGTGTTTAACGAATGTGGTAATGTTGTTAGAAACAATAGATTTTATTCTATTTGTTGAGATATGTGATGCCTAAGAAATGAGTGAGGTGATCCTTAAGGGTGTTGTTCTAGATTTTATCCTAACGTGTAGATGTTATGCTTGACTTGTAAGGTTGATGTTTAGTCTTAACGTGCATAAGTTAAGGGTAGTATGAGTTACTACCTTGTGAGAGGTATAATTGTACTTTGAAGTATGAAACCTTCAACATGACTTTACCCTATGTGGGGGAAATGAGTTTTGTACAAAGGTAGTTGATATCCTTATCTTTCCTTATATATTATTCAAGCTTTAGACCTAAATACTTGGTAGTTTGGTAATGATTAAGAGTCTTGCATATTAGTATGAGTTGCATTTCCCTTTATTTTTTGAGTCTCTTCGATGTGATAATGTTTGGCGTGCTCTTGATGATATAATGATTACATTTGTAGAATTTGTAGTCATCCTATATTTCTCTTTTTAAGGTGTAGCTAATGATATTGCTTAATTGCTTCAATGTTGTTTTAAAATGTTATAATGCAAATTAGTATGAATTTGTCTCTTATGTTCACATGCCTTCATATTTAAATTACTTGAAAAATGGATTAACGAATTTTTAGCATGTCAGACGCTTAAGGATTGTGCATTCACAGTAAATAATTTCAAAAACTTACTTAATTGAATTTTCATTATTTGTAGCTTTAATGTGTGAAGAAAATATGTGTCTAATCATGTTGAATGTCAGAGAATGTAATTCCTCCATAAATGAAGAATAAGAATGTATTTTGAAGTATGGAAGTTACTTCCAAAAAGTTGCCTGTGTAACATAGGAAATTCTTGTCAATGTGTAGTTTGTACTCCTTGTGAGTTTAATGCATTTATTTTGAATGTTTGAACCTTGAATTAGTGTGTTGTATGTGTCTTGTAAGGTCTTAATTTTCTTAAAAGAGTTTAGTGTCATTCTAAGACGATTATTGTTCCAAGAGGGGGATAATTTAATATCCTAAAACGAACTAACGTGAAGTAGTGCTTCATAAATGTTTCGTGAATTCAATTTTTGTTAAAATTATTTTTAATGATTTTCTTAGGAATTTTATAATGTTTGGTGATGTTTGGATTTCATATGTCCGAGAACGTCCATGATTTTCAGAAAATTTGTCATAGAAAGTGCTTGTGTGTCCTCATGTTTTTTAGCAAGTCATACATGTTCTTTTTGATTGAAATTGATATGGAATTTTCCTAAGACCTAGATGTAAATTTATAGTTGTTTAACATCCGGGTAATACCACATCTAGGACCCACGAGGGGACCCCATCCCTTTGGCAATTTGCTGCCAAGTAGTGACCAATTACGGCCAGATGGGACGGATCATCGGTCAAACAACGGCCAGTCGACCATGGGAGTTGACTGGAAGTAAAAGTACATAAAATTCCTGAAAAAAGTTAAGGCTCATCCCCAATTTACAGACCTCTTCTAGGGAGGGTCGATTGGGCAACGGCCCGTTTGTGAAGGGGCATCGATGTTTCCTGCATAAACCTGTCAAAAATATGCCATGTCTTGGGGTGTTTGGTAAATTAACAACAAATATTTTATTAACCATGGATGAATATTTTAGGGTCTTTTAGGTGCATTAAGAGGGTTCAAACACTATGACATAATTTTAGACTTCTTAAACACCCAAAACCCTCTCTCAAGAAAGACTCTTTCAAAACCCAATAGAAGCTTGGACTCAAGGAAGGGCTTGGAGGGGCAGGTTGTGGACGATTCCTTATACAAAAAATCATGAGTTTTCTTCTCATCGAGGTATGTTAGTAATCCTTGAAATCTCTTCCTTTCAAGGAGCCATTTCTAAGGAATTTCATAAGAGGTTTTCAAACCCTAAATTCTTCTATCATGGACTCTTAAGTATAGCCCTTGCATGAAAATGTTTTTATGGATTCAAATATTATATTTATTTTATTAGTTGGTGATTTTAATGCTTAAACTTCAATGAAACCATGTTATTGCTTTTTATCAACTTCAGACTTATGAAATGGGTCTAATGAACATGATTTGATAATGTTATAGTTAGAATTTCTTTATGGTTATATTGTGACTTAGCTACGGCACTAAGTGTTATTTTATGAAGTATTATTTTTGAATTTATTGTAGGAGGTGAAAGCTTGGATTAATGGTAAGTTAGTAACATTGTTTAACGCTTATGATGAAATTCTCCTGAATGGTGTGGTCCACCTTTTGGTGGCGGTGTTTACATGAAATATATGAATGTGAATCTAGTTGTGTATTTTGACTAAGGACACGAAGGTATATTATGTGAATTATGATGATAATGATGTTGTTCTTTGTGATATGTTTTATGAAGCTTGTAGTGTAAAGTATGCTAGGGATAATGTCTAAAGGAACTTTATGATTATGTGAAGCATGTTAAAGTGTGTAATATGTGAAGCATGTTTAGAAGCCAATGTTATGAAAGTGGAGATTATGTGAAATGTTTACTCACATGTATACACACTCATACTTTGAATGAATTAATTAATTAATGAATGAAGATAATGAATGCGAAGATATGTATATATATGCAGTTAAGAACTCCATATATATTAAAAAGACTGTTTGTTTCAACTCTTAGTTGAAACAGTTCCTAAAGATTTAAAAGATTTAATCCATCGTCCTCTTCCTCTATCTATTGCACCAGGCACAACAAATGAGTATCTGATAGTACTATTCTTAATTGTTTCTTCCTGATTTTGAATTCATATCGAACATTAAAAAAGAGCAAAAAGTAGAAAAATTTTAAGAATTCATTTTCTGGATTAAAATGAAGAAAAAAATATAATTAATATTCCAAATACATACCAGTGAACTTAAGGTTAGAATATAAGTAATCAAAAATAGAACTTTTTAACAGTAATTATCATAGATAAAAAGGACAAATCAATCTCGTGATCCCCTGCTCCCAAAAATGAATCATGTGCTCCAATGTAATAATAAAAAACTTCATGTCTATCACATTAGATTGATCTAGGAATTCGAACAGAAGGCAAGTAAAAGTCGAATTAAATATATTTAGATTGTTGTATTCATCGTCTTGTGACTCGATCCTTCTCTAAGAATCCTAACAAACACACCATAAATGTAAGTCTACTTTAAAAAAAACTATCAACAGATAGTGTGAGTGCACAAAAGTAAAAAATGTTTAAGAGTCCGTGGGGGATTTATTCCTAGAACCGACATGATATGCAGTAAGGGTGGTTACACTTCGTGAGTTGAGATCATGTATTATAATGTACCTCTTGATATGAGTATTCCTTGTTAGTAGAGAATGAGTTACATAGTATAAATCTCCTTATCCCTTAATTATGTGGCTCCATAGGTGTAGCTATTGGTAATGGCATGTAAAAGCTAAAATAATGAACCTACCCTAGGCAAGTGGAAATCCCTCATCCAATAAGGGTAGTATTGGTATTTCATATCTAGCTCTCATGGTCTATGTCAGTCAAAGCTTTTCCCCCACAAAAGAATGAATGAAGTAAGTATCCTAATATAATGTAGTACTTAGGGTAGGTAGTTGTATGGGACGCTATTTATCCATTGCATAAGTAGAATTTCCAAAAGGGGGGTCTTAGTGTGTTTTATATTAAGTATATCAATGAAATATCATGTCTTGTAAATTATGTTAGATGACCTAAGGTCTAAAGGAAGTAACTTAAACTCAATTTTATATAATGAATTTATGAATGATGCATGTAGTGTACTTGATCCAAAGTGAATTGTCAAGGAACACTAAGTGGGAGTAGTAGAATGCGATTCTACTCTCACATTGCACTTAGTATAAATTACAAGTCCCGTTGCATAAGGGACATTATGTGAAATCCTTAATGCATGAATGTTCTTCTAATGTCAACACTAGGGTGTGGACTTGTTTCCCGTGCGAGGTAAGCCTATGGTTGGTAGTCTTAAGGATTTCATTGGTGTGTATTGAAGGGGGTGTATGAGAAGTTCCTTTATGTATTACTTCAGTGAGTCTTCGGATAACTTTTTTAGGGAAACCTCAAAGGAAATGAGTTCACTTTGTTGTGATATGAAATGGGTTTACTGTAAAGTCGGTTTCACTGTAATGTTTTTTGAGTTCACTATAAAGTGATTATTGTAGCACCTTGAAAATCCAAGACTCATTGTAAAACATAGCGTAGGTTTCATACAGTCTAAACACTTTTTCTAAGTGCATTTTTAATTGTCATTTAGGAGTTTTAAGAAGCAAAACGTCCAAAAACGTATGGAAAGTTTGTTCAAATGGATGTTAGTATGCCTTAGCCTTTTGACATACTTTTAGGAGTCGGAAATGTACGAAAATAGGTGAAAAGGTATATAATTGGTGTTTTAGTTGTTTCATGATTGAAACTTCTGGGTACGACTCCAGAAGGATCCTCCATCATCCCACACTTAGAAGGATTTGTGAAGGTTCTTGCTTACGTAGCTACTATTACATGCGACGGAAGGGGGATCACTGGGCGTCAGGGGATCCACGAGGCTTCGAGGCCACAGTTATCCCACACATACAATAATTGGAGGAAGACCTCACATGAAAAGCCTCTAACCGATACGATGGAGTGCAGGACAGAGGGGGGTTTCTCCGTTTGACTCACTAAAGTACTGTCGATCGTGGTCTCATCGGTAAGGGTCTATTTTCACTGTTAAATTTTAAATGGTTTCATTTAATTAAGTAAGTTTCTTAGGGTATATTTAAGGATTAAATAAATGTTAATTAATTTAATTAATCCCCACTATAAATACCCTTAGACCACATTAACCTAAAGACAACTCTTATTTCTCTCTCTACATGAACTTACTATTGAAGGCTAGCAAGAACTAGAGTTTGGGGGATGGAAAAAAGGGTTGATTCTTCATGAAATTATTTAGTGAAATTAATGTATGAGTTCTATTCACCTTTGAAATTCTTTCCTCAAAGGGTTCCTTCTAAATATATTTCAGAAAGTTGAGTTTCCTCATGGGTTTCATTCACTTACGAAATTGCAGTCATGGATTGAGTTGTTAAGAATTATTTAGGATATACTGAGTTGATTAAAATGTAATTCAACTTGTTTATGATAATTGTTGATGGTTTGGTGTAAATTGAAGAATGTGATCTTCTATCCCTAACCCTAGGTATTGATCTTGACATATGTTGTATGGTGATCATTCAATTGAGTTAGTTGTTTATTAGATTAGTATCATATGGTGATATTATGATTTAATTAAGATGCAATATAATTCTTTCATGCTAGTTCTTGATATGTGATTTAGGTTAAGAATTATAATGTGAAATTAGCCTATGTACCTTGTCTCAAGTTGTGTTTAAAGATGAATTGTGTTATCGAGATGCAATTCGCCTTATTATTCTGTTGGTTATCATTCTTCAATTATGTTACTCCATAAAGTGAATTGAGTTATGGGTTGATTGTAAGACCTTGATGATAGACTATGAGAAAGACTTGGTAAGTCTTAGAATCTGTATCTTTACTTTCAATTGTGATTAATTGTTGTTAATCAACGATATTACATTGGAGTATGCCTTATACTAGGATTATAGGGTGGTATGATGTTCAATTTATATGCTTTTGCTATCTTGTGAGGTTGATTAAGGTATATGTTCTATAAAGATGGTGAAAACTATAAATGAGCCTTAATATGTTATGAGATGCTAAAGTGTTAACCTCACTTATATGAATTGTGATGAAAGGACTTATAATCATACAATTCTTATTGTGCTATTTATGGTGATGATTATACAAGGGGTAGACCCTATGGCCTTAATTAAGTTATGATTGATAATTAAAGGCTTAAACACATTTAAAAAAGGGACTCTAGGTTAGCACAGAGTAAACTACATAGAGAAGTGTCCTTTCCCAAATAGGGAAGGTAGGAACACTATATTATTCTTAAGATTGTAGCCTATAATGTATGGCACATAAAAAGGGTACCAACTAAATCTCCTAGTTTTTGAACTATGTTGCCCCTATAGGAACCCTTCTTTCGGTGTAGGGTTTTATGACACCGGATACAAAGCTAGATCATGTGGTCTATGTCAGTTAGATCAAGATGTTCCCAAAAGGTAAAAAAAATTAAAGGACTTGAACTCTAACTTGGATAACCTAAAGGGTCTAGCTTAGAGTACGTAGGGGTACGAGACTCTACCTAGACATTGCACTAGTTAGTCTTGAGGGGAGTTATAGGAGAAGGTTCTTATATGTTTATGCTACGATAATATATCATGTATATATGTTGACCATGTCATATTGTTAATACTAAATGTTGATAAGTTCATTTACGATTATGCCTTAGACTATAATGATAATATATGATGAAATGCAAGCCTATATACCATGATATGTAAAGTTGGACATTGGTCATGTTTTCTTGTTGAGGATACTTGATTGAGTAATGTTATAAGGCTTTGCTTCGTCATTGCACTTCTTGACTTTATAAGGACTTTTTAGTAGTTGTCTTACTTATTATGATATGTTTAAATCTTATTCATTCTTGTAATATTATTCTTTGATGTTAGGGTTGTATTAAATCATGGTTTCATGTGTGTTGGGATAAGTATTACTTGTTAAGATAGTAACCATGTTTGGTTGATTAATATGACTTACTTGACTTTGCATTAAGCCCCTAAAGGGGTAGTATGACATGCTTTGACAAAATGTCCATTTTAGTATGTTTTGCTTGTGTATGTGCATAAAATCTCATAATTAGTACATGTGTAATACTAAACCCGATTTCTTCCCTTGTTCCAAACATTTAAGGTCCCGGTCGTTGAAGAGTTTTGGAGGCGATATTGTTGCTAAGATTCTTCCTTTCATCCAAATGCGGTAGGTTCTCAACTTTCAAGGCCAATTCAATCTTCTAGCTTTGGATTTTGTTATGAGCTTATTGACTCAATCATTTTTTTCCTTGTTATTTGAATATTGTACATTCATGTGACCTATACATAATCTTGTTGAATTGATGTCAGGGCTATGCCCATATTGTTATATCTGTTTAGATGGTATGAGAAAAAACATTCATTGAGACTTTATTCCATATTCTTATATATGTATGTGTAATAAAAGTATAAGAGTATATAACCTTCCTATATGAAGGGTCTACGTATACTCGATGTGAATATATATTTTGTTATGTAGAGGTGTATATAAACCTCCAAGTACGGAAAATAAAAGTTTTAAATTTTTCTTCATTTTTTAACCTATTAATGTTATAACATGAAACTAAGAGGCTAGTCTAAGTCCTTAAAAAGGATTACGACGCCGGTCACGTCTAGGGGGTAAACCTGGATGAGACAAAGATGGTATCAGAGCATGAGGTTGAATATCTGAGTTATGTCTCTCTCTACAACATCTATGTAGGTTTTTATTCATGATTGTGAAACATTCCACACTTATGAGTAGAAACCTATATGATATTTAGGAGTCACTCTCTTTCTAGGTAATCTTATATCGTGCCAAATAGAGTATACTTATGGTGTGCTTTTGCATCTTATTATATTGTTTTTATTATACAAAGTATGAACACTCGAAGGAATGCGGCTTGAAGACCTAAGGAGGAAGTTTCTAATGCGGGAGCTCCACCCCATGATGAGCAAGTTGCTTCACCTGACGAGAATGCTAATGTTGATCAAGCCCCGGCTAACCATCGACCTATAACGGAGGCGGAGATGAGGGATATTCTTTCTTAAATAGATCAAGCCATGACTATTAAAGCACAAGTTGCGACGTTTTAAGCCCAAGTTATGACGGCCCAATCTAATTTGGAGGTTGCACCTAGGGTTCATCAACAAGTTTCTACTATGGCTTCAAAACATAGGGACTTCAATTGGATGAATACTCCTACTTTCCATGGGTCAAAGGTTGATGAAGAACGCCAAGTATTCATTGATGAGGTCTACAAGGGGCTATATGCTATGGGGGTGACTTCATGTGAGAAGTAAGAGTTGTCCTCATTTCAAATCAAGAATGTGGCTCAAACTTGGTATTTGCAATTGAGGGATAATAAGTTGTTGAGAGGAGGTCCGTTGACTTTGGAGATCTTCAAGGTGGATTTTTTAAATGAGTTCTTCCCTAGAGAGATGAGAGAATACGAAGTGAAGGCGTTCATCAATCTTCGCCAAGGAGGGAAAAGTGTTCATGTGTACCTTTGGAATTTGTTAAGTTGTCCAATTATGCTCCTTCTTTAATCCCTGATCCTAGAGACCAAATGAGTCGTTTTGTGATTGTGGTGTTGGAGGACTTACAAAGGAGTGCCAATCGTCCATCCTATATGACAACATGAACATTTCATGTCTTATGGTTTATGGAAGAAGGGTTGAGGAGGCAAGAGCTAAGATAAAAAGTAGAGTTACTAAGAGGGATAGGTCATTTGATGGAGGCTTCTCAAAGAATAGGCGTTATATACAATATAAGCATAAATTAAAGAAGCGGGGTTAAAATAATGTCCCTACCAAATTCCAAAGATCTAGTGGTGATAGGGTGTCTAACCCTAAATATAAGAAGGGAAAAAATTCTAGTTCACCAAAGGAGAAGCCAACCTATGGAAAGTGTAGTAAAAAGCACTACAGTGATTTCCTTAAGGGGATGGATAATTGCTTTAGTTGGGGCAAGAGTGGTCACAGAATAAGAAATTGTCCAAACTTGAAGAATCAAAGTAAGGGTAGTGGACAATCTCAAGTTTTGTGATGCTCCAAAGATGAACTACTTCTATGCTCTGTGCTCTAGGGGTTAAAAAGAGACCTCTCCCAACGTGGTTACCCGTATGGTAAAAATCTTTACTCTTGATGTGTATGCTTTATTTGATCCGGGTGCTACTTTGTCCTTTGATACACAACTAGTAGCTAAAAAATTTGATGATTTACACAATATGTTGCATGAGCTTTTTCTGTTGCCTAATCCGGTGGGAGAGTCGGTTGTTTCTAAAAGAGTCTATAGAAAATGCCCTAATCATTGCCCATTATAGAGATTATTATGTTGTAGTAGAACTCTACATGCTTGATTTTGATATTATAATGTGTATGGATTGGTTGCATGCATATTTTGCATCCATTAATTTTATGACAAGAGAGGTGAGGTTTAACTTCCCAAATGAACCCATTGTTGAGTTGAAGGGGGGAAATTTTATTACTAGAGGTCGCATGATATCTTGTCTAAAATCATGTAAAATGATCTCAAAAGGTTGTCTCTATCACATAGTAAGAGTCCAATATTTGGATTCCGAAATTCCTCCTAATGAGTCGGTCCCCGTAGTGAATGAATTTCCTTAGGTTTTCCCCAATAACTTCCCAGTATTCCTCCCAAAAGGGAAATTAATTTTGGTATCGATTTTCTACCGGAGACATATCCCTTTTTAATGTTTATATATCGGATAGCTCTGGCAAAATTGAAAGAGTTCACGGCTCAACTCAAGGATTTGCTTGACAAAGGCTTTATAAAGCGTTTTATATCTCCATAGGGTGCTCTGGTGTTATTTGTCAAAAAAAAGGATGGGTCTTTGAGAATGTGTATTGACTACCGCCAGCTCAACAAGGTCACCATTAAGAATAAGTATCCTCTCCCTCGGATTGATGAATTATTTGACAAACTCCAACGGGTTAGTTAATTTTTAAATATAGACTTCAGGTTGGGGTATCATCATCTAGAGTGAGAGGGGAGGATATGCCGATGGTGGCCTTTCAGACTAGGTATGGGCATTATGAGTTCTTGGTCATTTCTTTTGGTCTCACAAATGCTCTGACGACATTTACGGACCTAATGAATAGAGTAATTTGAAATTACCTAGATTCATTTTTCATTGCCTTCATTGATGATATGTTGTTATACTCGATGAATGAGGGTGATCAAATGGGTCATATGAGGGTAGTGTCGCGAACCCTTAAAGAACATATATTGTATGCAAACTATAGTAAGTGTGAGTTTTTGTTGATATCGGTGACTACTATTTGGCACATCATTATTAGTTAGGGAGTTGAATCAGACCCAATGAAAGCGGAAGTGGTGAAAAATCGTCCTAGACCATTGACTCCGACTAACATCAGGAGGTTCTTTTGATTAGTGGTTTACTATCGCAGGTTCATGGATGTTTTCGCATTCATTGCGTCTCCTTTAACTACTTTGACCCAAAATAGTAAAAAAATTTAGTGGTCGGAGCCATGTGAGAATAGCTTCAAACAATTGAAAGATAGGCTTACTTTCGCTCCGGGGTTGACCTTACCGGAGGGTAAAAATTATTTTGTGGTGTATTGTGACGCATCCCGAGTGGGTTTAGGTTGTGTGGTTATGTATAATTTGAACGTGATAGCTTATGCCTGTAAGAAACTTACGGTACATGAGAGGATTTACCCTATTCATGACGTTGAATTAGCAGATGTGGTGTTTGGTTTGTAAATTTGGAGGCATTATTTTATGGGATTCATGTTGATGTTTTTACTGATCATAAGAGTTTCAAATATATGTTTACATAAAATGAGTTAAATCTACAAAAAATAAGGTGTCATGAGTTGTTGAAAGATTATCATATGAGTGTCCTTTGTCACCCCGACAAGGCTAATGTAGTTGCGGATTCCCTAAGTCAGATGATTATGAGTAGTTTATCCCATCTTGACGAAGCCAAAAAGGACCTAGAAAGAGAATTGCATAGGTTGGCTAGGTTGGGGTGAGGTTGAACAGTTCTCCAAATGGGGGTGCCATACTTTATCATAACTCTGAGTCATCTTTAGTAGTTTAGGTGAAATCCAGAAAACAACTTGATTTAGCCTTAATAGAGTTGAAAGAGTGGGTTCTTCGCAAGTTGAATTAATCTTTCTCCCTTGAGGATTGTGTGATAAGGTACCAAGGGAGATTATGTGTTCTCGATGTAGATGGGTTGATGGATCAGGTCTTAGAAAAAGCACATGGTTCCCGCTACTCTATTCATCTGGTATCGACAGAAATGTACACCATGACCTAAGGAAAATTTATTGCTTGGAAGGTCTTAAAAAGGACATAGCAGAATTTGTCGCTAAGTGTCTGAATTGCCAACAAGTAAAGGTCGAACACCTAAAGCTGGGTGGCTTACTACAAGAGATCAAAATACAAACTTCGAAGTCGGAAGATATCAATATGGACTTTGTAGTAGGTTTACCCCAGACCCGAAAGTCCTATGATTCCATATGAGTGGTTATGGATCGATTGACTAAATTCACTCCCTTTATCCTCGTCAAGTATTAATATTCGGCGGAGGATTATGCAAGAATCTTCCTAGATGATATTATGTGCAGCATTGTCATTCCGTTATCCATTATATCCGATCGCGGCGCAAAATTCACATTTTTATTTTTGAGGTCATTTAAAAAAGGGTTAGGTACTACAGTGATGTTGAGCACCATTTTCATCTCCAAATGGATGTTCAAGCAGATCGTACGATACAAACCCTTGAAGATATTCTTAGATCATGCATTATTGATTTTAATGGGAGTTGGGATAGGCATTTTCCTTTAGTGGAGTTATCCTTCAACAACAGTTTTTTTATCCATTACAATGGCTCCCTACGAAGCCTTATATGGTAGGAGGTGTAGTTATCCTATTGGAAGGTTTGAAGTAGGTGAGCCATCACTTCTTGGTCCTGAGTTAATGTATAACACTCTAGAAAAGTTTCATATCATAAGGAACCGGTTGCAAGTGGCCAAAAGTAGGCAAAGGTCTTATACCGATAATAGGAGATCTTATTTAGAGTTTGAAGAAGACGATAAGGTGTACTTCAAAATTTCACCAATGAAATGTGTGGTTAGGTTTGGGAAGAATGGTAAATTGAGTACTCATTATGTGGGTCCCAGTAAAATCATGCAAAGGGCTGGTAAGGTTTCCTATTGATTGAAACTTCCTAATGAATTTTCTTTTATTAATCCGGTTTTCCATATTTCTATGTTGAAAAAGTTTTTTGGTAACCCCGAGTGTGTTCTTTCTATTAAGGGTATTGGTTTCAAGGATAACCTCTCTTATGAGAATGACCAGATTCAAATTCTTTATAAGCAAGTCAAGAAGTTGAGGAATAAGGAGGTGGTATCCGTAAAAGTGTTATGGAAAAATCAATTAGTTGGGGGTGCTACATGGGAGGTCGAGGCCGATATGAAGTCCCGTTATCCTCATCTTTTTGAGAATTAAGGTTAGCCATTGTTTTTCATTATATAATTATGAAAAAAATTGTGGTTACTTGATTTATTGGTGAAGTGTTACAATAGTTGCATTTTTTAAAACCTCACAGTAAGTTTTACAGTGAAGTCACTGAAGTATTGCTATTAAAAATATGGAATTTTGGTTTTTGCTTGCTTTGAGTTATGTTGTGCATTTTCATATGGTGAATATTCATGAAATAATAGGTAGCATGTTTTTAAGTTGAACATTGTACTAATTTACTCATGTGATAAATGTTGTGTTCATAATTGTTATTAGCAGGAAATACTTCATGATGATGTGTTTTGAGCCTTAGGTGTGGTAATATGCGTTTTTATAGTTGCCATGTTCAAGTGCAATGTTTTATGCTAAATGGATGTTGTTGATTGATTGGGCTGCTAGTCTTGGGTCTATTCCTACCTTTAAAAGAATTTTACTGTCATTCGGGGACGAATGTTCATAAGGGGGAGGGGGTAATGTAAAACTTTGAACATCCAAGACTCATTGTAAATCCTAACATAAGTGTCATTAAGTCTAAACATTGTTTCTAAGTCCATTCGTAATCAACATAGGTCTTTTTGGAGGTTTAAGAACCAAAACGTCAAAAAACGTCCAAAAAGGTTGTTCAAAGGGATGTTAGTGTACCTTAGCCTTTTGATATAATTTTAGGAATCGGAAATGTACGAAAATGGGTTGAAAGGTAGTTAAAGGGTGTTTTGAGTTGTTTAATGATTGAAACGTCTGGGTACGACACCCCAAGGATCAACCAAGGAACCTTGAGGAGGAACCCAATAGTTTTATGCAGTACTGCCTGGCAGTGTGCATTAGCGAGACAGACGACGGTTTCTGTGTGGATCGACGGTATGTCGAGGCCACTGTCATCCCACACTTAGAAAGATTCATTATGGTTCTTTCTTACCTAGCTACTTTTACACACGACAAAAAGGGGGTTGACGGAGTGTCGAGGCCATCGTCATGCCAAACATAGAAAAATTGGAGCAAGCCCTTGCTTGAAAAGTCTCTGACCGAGACCACGGAGTTCAGGACGGAGGGGGGGTGTTGTCCATCGACTCACCGGCAGACCGTCGATCGGGGTCTCATCGGTGAGGCTCGATTTTCACTTTTAAAGTTTAAATGTTTTCATTTAATAAATTAAGTTTCTAAAGGGCTAGTAGGAATATTAATTAAGTTAATTAAGCCCCATTTTAAATACCTTTATCCCTCATAAACCTAAAGGCAACTCTCAAAATAAACACTCTTCCTTCTCTCTTATTTTCTCTCTACATGAACTCACCATTGAAGGCTAGCAAAAAACTAGGGTTTGGGGGTTGGAAAAAAAGGTTGGGTTCTTCATCAAATTGGTCAGAAACATTAAGGTACGGGTTCTTTTCACCTTTGAGATACTTTACTCAAAGGGTTCCTTCTAAATAGATTTATAAAAATTGAGTTTCTTCATGGGTTTAATTTAATTCCGAAATTGAAGTCATAGATCAGGTTGTTAATGAATTCTTAGGGTTGTATTGAGTATGATACGAGACATTCATTCAGACTTGATTCCATATTCTTATATATATATGTGCAATAAAAATAGAAGCCTATGTAACCTTCCTATATGAAGGGTCTATGTATAGTCGATATGAATTTTTATTATGTGTATGTAGAGGTCTATGTAAACCTCCAAGTAGAGAAAATAAAATTTTTAAATGATTCCGAATTTATCAACCTATGAATGTAAAGACATGAAACTAAGATACTAGTCTTAGTCATTAAAAAGGATTATGACGCCAGTTACTTCTAGGGGGTAAAGCCGGATGTGAAAATGTTTTATGCTAAAATTATGGAAACCTTTTGTTATGTGCTAAATGATTTTCCTTATGCTATTTTACTTAGATATTCATGAAGGTCTTACTTAATTGGCATGAAAGCTTATTTTTACTAAAATGTCCCTTTTCACATGTTTTTCCATTTTCCTACATAGTACATTGTTTTGTACTAAGCCCATATTTTTCTATACTTAATAAGTATAGGTTTGAGGAAAGTAGAAGATTAGAAGACATGTTCGTGAATCGACTCTCTCAAGACTTAGTAGTCCCTCATATATTCGAGGACATAGTTACATTCCATAGTTTCTACTATTAAGATTCATTATGTATTTTATTTCAATGTATAAGGTTCGTGTACCTGTGATGTTAAACTCTGTGTTTAAGTTGGATTGTGAAGACGAGACTCTTTTTTAGTATTTATAATGGATATTTCCTCTTCATTATAATTGTCGTGAAAATTTTTAATTCTGCACTACTTTGCATATCCTATGTAATAAAAGATAGCATATGTCTAGTAAAATACATAGGAAAGGTCAAGTACACAATTGTCCCACCCAATGCTTTCCCTAAATGCAAGGTGGTACTTTCGGTTCGTCACACGTGGGTGTAGTTTCACCTAGTTCATTTTATCGACGTTACATTATCCCTACTTAGAACAACATTCGTCCTCGAATGACACTGAACACTTTTATGGACATCAAGAACTCAACTGGAAGCATATAACACATCACATCATGGTCAAAACATTCTTAGTTACTGAAACAAGCATACAAGAAACAGCAACATAAGATTATTATACATCTTTAGCAACACATGAAACTTGTTGGAACAATTTCCACAATTTAAGGAACATACTTATTTCTTGATTTTATCTTGATTTATGGAAGAAATACCTTCTTAAACATTAGATATGCTCATCATACTATTTCAAAGCTCAAAATGTAAAAACTTCAATCACATCTTGGTTCATATGAACAATACTTCAAGCAATTAAGTAAATATAACTAGCTACACATTTGCATGGAATTTTAACATTAATTACCAATCTACCCATATAGTCATGGTAACATATATAGCATGCAAAACATAATATCGACAATGATAATCATAACATAAGGAGACTTTCAAATTAAACTCCCCCCACATAGGGTAAACCCATCTAAGAGAAAATAACTAATAATAAAAAAATATGAGTTACTCGGGCTTTTGTTCCAGATTAGTCTTGTCCTCTAGATCCGAGTGCAATGAAATGATTCCTCTTTGGATCATTAGGATCTATACCACCTTTAGGAGATTGGTAGACCACTTTCCCTTTATCCTTGATGTTAGGGAAATCTATCATTTTGTGACCCTTATTTGCACATGACAAGCAACCATCCATACCGGCAATATACCTACCCAAGTGTTGCTTTCCACCAGTAGTACACGTAGAACTCTCAAAAGTATGGTAACCTCAATGGGAATCCTTCTTCTTTTAAGGTTTACTTGGTTCATACACCCTAGGCATCATCCTATCCCTATTTCTCTCCCAAATCTTCGACAGGCCATGTTTTTTAGCATACACCATAGCACTAGAGATATCGATGTCATTAAGGTATATTGCCATAAAAAACTCCTTTTCCACCAAGCTAGACACCACCATCACAAATTTATTCATTCTAACCCTAGGGTTGACTACCATGGTAGGGGAATACATAGACTGTTGGGTGAATTTGAGAGAGTACTCTTTCACACTCATTCCCCCTTGATGAATGTTCTTGAATTTTATCAAGATTCTCTCCCTAAAATATAAAGAGAAATACCTATCAAGAATTCCTCTTTGACCACTTCCCAATCTAATGGACCTTCCTCTAAGGTTCTCTTCTCACTCAATTGATCAAATAGCACTTGAGCCACATCATTGAGTTTATACTTGACTAGATATGTCTTCTCTCTAGGATTCATGCCCATAGCATCCACCACCTTGAACACCACATCTATGAGTACTTATAGTCTTCATACACCTTTGTGCCATGAAATGTAGGAGGGTTCATCCTACTGAAATTCCGGATTATAGAAGTGGGATTAACTGCATTTGGTTGAGGTCCATGTTCTAGGGAACATTATTAGTGATGACTTGAGCTACATTATTCATGAGTTGATTAAAGATCCTAAGGGAAGGTCATATCTCCGCATTATTCATGTACCATTCGACATAGGGAGCTTGAGGACCTTTGTGCATTGAAGGCTTTTGGGGTGGTTGAAGTCCTTGAGGTCCTTAAGGGGGAACCACCTCGTTAACATCCTCTTTGTAAACTATAGGGACTTGCTCAACACGGGGAGGGATCGTGTCATAACTACTCCTCCATCCTCCCCAAATCCCTAATTTCGTTGATTGATTAAAGTGAATTGTTGAGTTTGATGAATATGTCACTTGTTTACTTTGATTTTAGTTATGTTAATACTTCACGAATTGCCCTATTTCAAATGTTTGTTGTGAAACTTGGTTAATGAAGTATGAAGTCTCATGAAGGGTAATCAGGTATGATATTGATTTTCCTTTGATTTTAATTATTCAAGGTGAAATCTACTTTTGTGCTAATGATGCTACAACTAATTATTTTGTTGTGATGTTGGTGACAAGGATCATTCATCCCTAACCCTATTTCTATGAATTAGGTATGAAGTATGCAATTATCTTATGATGTGATCATTATATGATTAAATGCAGTTTGTCATGATTATAATGTTGTATCTAATGTGAAATGATTGTTCTCTTTTTTAATCACTTATGGGCTTTTATGATAAGATATTAACATATGGGTGTAAAAGAGACTACTATGAACTTGTATGGTCCTATATAATGATTACTAAAGGGAAATTTTTTGTAGCACTGAAGGGGCATGTAAATGAGATAGAGGTCTCATGTTAGTAAGTTCGACCTCCCACATGGGTTTCTCACGACTAGTAGTGTGGATTCCCATGATATATTATCTCTCAAGAGATTTAAAGCTTCATGATTAGTAGTCAACGTTTCTAAAAAAAATATCCTTGTCCATTAATTATGTGCTAACATAGGACTCTAGCTTAGTGGATCCCTTAGCCTTAGTTGGTATGGAGCTGAAGAAGGTGAGAACCTAAGAGGGGAATTCTTTGAAGAATAGGTATGAGGTTTTTGACAAAACTAGGTCAGAAAAAGGTTTCCTAATCAAGGATCTTCTAGTGCTCAAAGGGACAATAAGAGTAAAGATCCATCTTCCCAGCCCAAAGAGGGAAAAAATGATCATTCTTATACTGATAGGCCTCTTTTTTCTAAATGTGGCAGTTTGCATGATTGCAAGTGTATTGTTGGCACAGGTAATTTCTATAAGTGTTGAACGTGTGGTCATATGAAGAAAGATTTCCCTATGATGAATACTCAAGGATGGGCAAAATGCTCAAGGTCAAGAAAGTTCTCCAAACGCGTATGCTCCTAAGAAAAATTGATTATATTCTCTCCAATCTCGAATTGATCAAGAGAGCTAACCGAACCTGGTCATAGGTATGTTAATATTATTTTCTTTTGATGTATATGATTTGTTGGATCCGGGAGATACATTATCATTTGTGACCCCTCTTATAGCTATTAAATTTTATATACTACCCGACATCTTAGATGATCCTTTATGGGTTTCTACCATGGTGGGTAATTCCGTAGTGGTAAGAAGACTGTATAAAGGGCTTCCTATTTCCCAGCCCAATAGATTTATGTTGGTTGACGTGATAGAACTTTATATGTTAGATTTTATTTTATAATGGGAATGAATTGGTTAAATGCATGTATTGCCTCTATTAATTATAGGTCAAGGGTGGTAAAATCTTAATTTCCGAATGAACCCATTTTTGAATGGAAGTGAGGAAACCCAAATCCATGGGATAAGATTTTTTTGTGCCTAAGATCTTGTAAGTTAATTGCAAAGGGTTTTGTCTATCACATAGTAAGAGTCATGGATCATGAATCCGAGGTCCCGTCAATAGAGTCGGTACCCCTGGTAAGGGAGTATTCAGATGTCTTTTTGATCAATATTCACGGAATCCCTCCCGCATGGGAGATTGACTTCAGTATAGATCTAATTACAAGATACGCAACCTATTTTTATTCCTCCTTATCGGATGGCCCTAGCCGAATTGATAGAACTAAAGGCTCAACTCAAAGATTTTATAGATAAGGGTTTTATTCAATCAAACATATCTCAATGGGGAGCCCAGTATTATTTGTGAAGAAAAAGGAAGGGTCTTTGAAAATGTGTATCGATTATCGTCAATAGAAAAAACTCACTATAAAGAATAAGTACCAGCTCCCTAGTAATTATGACCTATTTGATCAAATCCAACGAGCTAGCTAGTTTTCAAATATTTAATTAAGATTGGGTTATTGAGGTAGGTTGATATTCCAAAAATGACATTTTGAACAAGATATGGTCATTTCGAATTCCTTGTTATGTCGTTTGGTCTAACAAATTCCCCAGCGTCTTTCATGGACCTTATGAATTGATTTATTAGAAAGTATCTTGATTTGTTCGCGATTTTCCCGATTAATGATATTTTGATATACTCAAGGAGTAAGGATGATCATACAGATCATTTGAGAATAGTTTTGCAAGTTATTAAAGATAGCCAAATTTTTGCTAAAGTTATCAAGTGTGATTTTTGGTTAAGGTCAGTCGATTTTGTTGGTGACATTGTCTATAGTGAAGGGTTTGATATTTGAGTCCAACCGACATTTGACATTTTCTAGGTTTGTCGGCTACTATCAGAGGATTGTGCAGGGATTTTCATCTATCCATGTTCATTAACAACATTAACCCAAAAAATGTCCAAATTTGAATGGTCGGAATCATGTGAAAAGTGTTTCTAATTATTGACAGATAGACTAATCTCAGCTCTGGGTTTGACCTTATAGGAAGGTACTGAAGACTTTCTTATTTATTATGATGCTTCCTGAGTGGGTCTAGGATGTATGCTTATGCAACATGGAAATGTCATAGCGTAAGCTTCTAGAAAACTCAAGATACATGAGAATAATTATTCAACACATGAACTTGAACTTGCAACCATTGTATTTATCTTAAAGATTTGGAGACACTATCTATATAGGGTGCATGATAACTTTTTCACGTATCATAAGAGTCTAGAATATGTATTCACCAAATAATACTTGAATTTACTTCAAAGAAAGTTGTTGGAGCTTCTAAATGATTATTATATGAGTGTCCATTACCTTCCAAGTAAAGCTAATGTGGTGGTGGATTATTTGAGTCGAGTATACATGAGTAGTGTGATACATGTTGAAAAGTATAACAAAGAGCTAGTAAAGATTTTCGTAGCTTGGCCCGGTTTGGGGTCCAACTACAAGATTCTCTTTACGGTTGTCTCATGGTTAGCCATAATTCCAAGTCAACTCCACTAGTTGGGATGAAATCCAAGAAACACATTAAATATTTATTGATGGAGTTAAAGGAAATGTTCATTAGTAAAGCTAATGAGTCCTTGTCTAAAAGGTAAGATGGGGTACTTGGGCACCAAAAAGGATTATGTGTACCAAAGGGAATTAATCATGGAAGAGGTTGATGGATCCTGATATTCAATTCACCCGGGTGCCACAAAGATGTATCGCGACTTAAGAGAAACATAATTGTGGAAAGGTATGAAAAGGGATATGGAATTGGAGCACCAAAGGTTGGGTGGCTTGACTCAAACTATATACATCCCATGTGGAAGTGGGGGGATATTAACATGGATTTAATAGTTGGGCTACCTTGTACGTGAGCGCAACATGACTTAATGTCGGTCATTTTTTATAGTCTGACTAAGTCCAAATATTTTCTTCCAGTCAAAGTCAAATATTCGGCAGAAGATTACGCAAAATTATAACTCAAAGAAATAGTGAGATTTCATAGAGCTCCTTTGTTCATCATTTGGGATAGAGATACTCAATTTACCTCTAAATTTTTTAAAGCTTTCCAAAATGGGATTGGTACGAATATGAAACTTAGTACCCCTTTTCATCCAAAGATGGATGGTCAAGCGGAATGCACTATTCAAACCCTTGAAGATATGTTGACGGCATGCGTCAATGACTTCAAATATAATTGGGATGATCACCTACCTTAGATTTAATTCTCCTACAACAATAGCTACCACTCTACGATATCCATGGCACCCTTTGAGGCACTTTATGGGATGAGGTGTAGATTTCAGGTTGGATGGTATAATGTAGGTGAGTTTTCCCTACTTCGTCCTGACTTTGTTTATGAATATCTTGAGAAGGTTTGGGTTATAAGAAATAGGCTTAAGGCGGCTCAAACTCGACAAAAAGCTTATCCTGACAATTAAAAAAAGGACCTTGTATTCAAAGTAGGAGATTCGGTCTATTTGAAAATTTCACCCATGAAAGGGGTGATGAGGTTTGGAAAAAGGGGGAAACTTAGTCTCTGTTATGTGAGGCCTTATGAAATGTTTAAGAGAGCTAGTAGTAATGCCTATGAATTGAAATTGTCTAATGAGTTGGCCATGATTCATCCAGTATTTCATGTATCTATGTTTAAAAAGTGTATAGGCGATCCGATGTCCATTCTTTCTATAGAAGTTTTTGGGGGTAAAAGAGGACTCTTCATATGAGGAAGTTCCGATTGAGATGTTGTATCACTAAATTACGAAACGGAGTAATAAGGAGGTTTCATCCGTAATGGTTCTATTGAGGAACCATCTAGTTGAGGGTACAAAATGGGAGGCCGAGATCAACAAAAGACCCGATATCCTCATATTTTCCCCTTACTCCCAGCAAAGATTAAGGTTAGTACATTCTTTATATGACAATAATGAATTATGTTGAACTTATCATGTTTTTCTAAATATGTGCATATTATAGTAGAAATTCATGCCTAAGTTGACTTCTTGGCTTTCTATAAAATATTTTTATTATGTTGGCTTTCATTAGAATATGATGTTTGCTATAAGTGTTCATGGAAGACAATAATGAGCATACTTGATATTTTTTTGAAAACAAATCAAGATGTCTACTTTTAATGTTCATATTGAGCTCATATTGAAATGGAAAAGATAGTCCCTCCTTATTTGATATGAAAAGTTGAGCTTTTTTTTATAAGTATATGTGAAGTTAATTCCTAACTTTTGATATCATGTTTCTGTGTTGAAAGTATTTTAAATTTCCTCCCATGATCCGTGACTCATTATTATATTGTTGGCTGGTGGGATGATAGTCTTGATTCTTTTTCTCTATAAAAAGGTTTAAAGACTCATTCGTGGACGAATAGTTCCTAAGGGGGGGGGGGGAGTATTGACACACCCAGAAATTTCAATGAACTATACTAGAGGCTAAAATGTTAAGTAAAAATGATTTTATGTCTCAATAAGTGTAATTAAATTTATTGAGAAGTTACGGTGCCATAAAATTAAAGAAACGCCTTAACTTCCTGAAATTAGCAAAATTTAACTAGTTGATGTCCCTTTTTTTGGGGAAAATTTGTGACGGTCAAATGAAGTCTAAAACATGTAAAAAAATACTTTAGATAGGTGGAGTGTAGTATATAGATTCTAAACGTCTTACAACAATACCCCAAGGACAACCGCAATGGTCCTTGGGAAAGACCCCAACATGTGTGGGCAGTCTGCCAAAGCAGCCTGCGTAAGTCAGGATTCAGTGGGCTGTTGCGCAACGCACAGCTCACATGGACCTCACCTGTTCAAATTTCATTTTCAAATAAAAAGTGTGTGATGACCCCATGACATAGAGACACTTCCCAAATTCGTAAAGAGTCAAATTCTGGGTGTTTTGACTTCAAAAATAAACCTAGTAAAGGGTGACTATATAATGTATTAGGGTCACTTTTAGCCAAATTTTATCACACAAATAAAGTCCCGCATGTTGAAATCAAAAATCTTTCTATGTCCCAAACTCTCTCTCTTCAATCAAAACTCCATTAAATACAAAAAGAGCTCCAAGAAGTAGATCAAGCCTTCATGTTTTTTGACCCAATTAAGCGGTTTTCTCATCTTTAAGGTACGGTTTATTTCACCCTTGGGAATGCTTTCCCCAAGAGGTCCTTCAATAGATGATTTCTAAATCCCCCCAAAAAGGGGTTTTTCTCCTCACAGGGGTCTTCTTTCTGAAACAAAATTTTGATTTAATTATGATGAATTAGAATGAATTAATTCTATTTAATCTTGAATTTATGCTCAATTGATAAACTTCCATTAGTTTTCCCTTGACCCATGTCGTTCCCCAAAATCCCAGTTTCTTGGAAATACTAAGGTAAATTGTTAAGGTTGATGAACATATTACTTGTTTACATTTATTTTAATTATGTTTATACTTCATGAATTTCCCTATTCCTTATGTTGGTTTGTTAATTCTTTTTTATGGAAGTTTGAAGTCCCATGAAGGATAATGAGGTATGATCTTAATTCTCCTTTGATCTCAATTAAGCAAGGTGAAATCTGCTTATGTGATAATGATGCTATGGCTAATTGTGTTGTTGTGATGTTAGTTAAAAAGATCCCTCATCCTTAACCCTAGATGAATAAAATACCTATGAAGTATGTGATTATGTTATGATGTGATCATTATATTGTTGGATGTAGTTTCTCATGATTATAATGTTTTGTCTAAAGTGAAAGGATAGTTCTCACTTGTGATCACCTATGAGTTATTATGATAAGATATTTACATAAGGGTCTAAAAGAGAATAATGTGAACTTGTATGATTCTATATAATGGTTACTAAAGGGAATAATTTTTTAGCACCGAAAGGGCATGTAAATGAGATGGAGGTGTCATGTTAGTATGTTCGGCCTCCCATATTGTTTTCTTCATGAATAGTAGTGTGGATTCTCAAGACATGTGTTGTGTCAAGAGAATGAAACCTTCACAATTAGTTATCAAGGTTTCTAGAAATAATATCCTTGTCCCTTAATTGTGTACCCACATAAGACTCTATCTTAGTTTATCCACCTATAATACCTATGTATTAATGTTTGCACATTAGGCAATTAATAACCATCTCTTTTCGGTGTGGGGGTAGAACATCGGATTCCATGTAGCTCACATGATATTATGTCGGTTATTGTAAATATTTCCCCAAATTAAAGTTATGAACAAGTTATGTATGTAAACTTCTATTAGTGTTGTCTTGAAGGTTACTACGTAGTGTAAAGGAGGGTATGTGGCTACTTTTACACATTGCACATGTGGGATGCTATATGGTTATTTTAGTAGTGTTCTATTATGATTATAATTAAGGTTATGATTATGTTAATAAGTTATGACTAGACTTGATATTTGAAAAATGATATATATGAAAATGTTTTATATCTAAGAAATAGGTTGCTTAGCGTTATACATAGCTTTGAATAGGGTTATAAGGATTTATTCTTGGCGTTGCACAAGTGTTGCTTGAGTTACTTATATGTTGATATGATTATAATGTTCCTTATATGTGTATATTGAATTGTTTGTCATTGTTCGCAGTTTTGACTAAATTGTTTCTTTTTTCTAATGCATTAACGAATTTTATGCAAAAGGACCATACTAAGTACTTGTGGTTTGACAACATCCATATTTCATCCCTTTTTCCTTAAATAGTGCAGGTTCGGGACGTTGAGGTATCATTGAGGATAAAGTAAGAAAGTTTGGACTAGACTGTCTATGTTTTCGTATACCACCTAATTCGTGGATGATAGCACACACTATATCTTAGAAGTACTTGTATTGTCTAGTAGACATTAATTTCATCCTTATTATTAAAGATATTGATGTAAGCCTTATGTGGTCACTACGGATTTATATAATGGCTTTTCCCTGATTGTTTGACTTCTCTTAAATTGTTTATCTTAGACAATATTAGACTAAACTCACATTTTTTTCTAATGATCTAGTATGAGAAGCCTATGTATGCTTCTTATGTAGAGGTCTATGTAAACCTCCATTCTATATAAGAAAAAGTTATAATTTTTCCGGGATTTTGACTTTACATTTTCTATGGCGAATGCTAAGAGGCCTGTCTTAGTCCTCATACAGGACGAAGATACCGGTTACGCCTAGGGGGTACTTTGGGTCGTAATACTCCCGCTCATGGATGTGTCGCGACTCACACCATGGAAGAAGACTCTACTAGATGTGGCTTGTGAGACTTTTGACCCTACAAAATTTCCCAAAACCTTATTCTCTAATACAAATTTAGTAACTACCCACATGTACACCCTACAAGAAAGGGGCACTCTTGAGTTATCTCAAGGCATACATGACCCTACGGGGTCTTGTAAATAACTCTTAGCTATCATTTATTGCATAAGATATGAAAATTAGTGCGGATTTAAAACTTTTCACAAGACTAATAATAAGAAACTATTTTATAAATAATAGTAATAAGTCTCATCACAACACAACTTAGAGACACAACTTAAATATCTTAGGTTCATGGCCCTTTACATTTAAAGAAAATATATAATGTCTTATACAAGTCTTAGTAGAGGAAAATAAAGAAACATAGACCATGCCCTCGAATATATGAGGACACACCGAGTCTTGAGGGAGTCAACATCCCAAGGTTTTCCTTCTAAACTTCCACTTGCCTCAAACCTATAGTTATAGAGTATAGAAAAGTATGGGGTTAGTACTAACATTGTACTAAGTTTGACATTATGAAAAAAATGCAAAAGAGGATATAATAGTACAAATAACGCTTTCATTCAAATAAGGTAAATGCCTTGAATCTGGTTCTCTTTCTCTCACGGGTCTGCTTTTGAACCG
Organism: Solanum chilense; assembly: GCA_032847665.1. Taxonomy (NCBI): domain Eukaryota; kingdom Viridiplantae; phylum Streptophyta; class Magnoliopsida; order Solanales; family Solanaceae; genus Solanum; species Solanum chilense. The sequence continues at coordinate 43,107,755 of CM064973.1, forward strand.
GCATGTTTTTCATATACTCATCCTTAAGAGTTAATCATCCTGGTTATATTTTTCTTTGAACATAAGAATCAAATGAACCAACATCTAAATTACACACTGTAGCACCAGACTTAAGTAGTTTTCATGGGTTAATTTAGTTATAACTAATTCCCTTTAGAGGAAAATTTCGTGGGCTATTGGTTTAAGGGGCGTATGGTTGGTTTATGGGTTAAAAAGGGTCAAATGGGTAGTTCAATAAGATTAATACACATGTAAAATGATGAGGGTTCCTTTAGTGAGAGGGCTATATGTGAACCTATAATTGGATGGCAAGGAAGAGGTTAGTATGGTTAGTAGAAGTGCTAGATTGATGATCACTGTTGCATTTTTTCATAGTAGCATGTTGCATTGTTTTATGTGCATTATCTTTAGGATTATTGTTAGAATTGAATTTCATTGATCCCTTGCATTGTAAATTTTATTATGCTATGATTATCTTGTAAGATGTCTTTATATGGTTTATATATCATATTATCATATTTATATCATCAATTGCCGAAATGTTGCGTTTTCAAAATTTGATGTATGTTCACTGCCACGGAAATTTGCTTAATGTATGATTTTTTCATAAGTCAATAGTTCATTCTTTGGTTGAAAATTGTTGTAATATTGATAAATAGGATGTATCCTATTCTAAATGAGTGAATTTGCAAGACCAAGCGAAAGAGAAAGTGAGATCATTTTCTGTAAGAGTTTCCCTACCAAAGTATTATCCTAAGACTCTCTAAGGTAAGACACGAATGAAGTATGGATATTCCTCCTTTAATATACATCAAACAAATCCTCAAGACTACCCCTTTAGGCTTACTCAACTAGGGAGAAACAAGCCTCTCAATCAATGGAAGACATTAAATGACACCCAACAAATCACCAAAGTGTTCCTATTTGGAATGCCTACTTAGTGTTATGAGTAGATAGAGTCCCATACCACCACCTACCCTAAGTAGTACATTTTGTAAAAATGTTTGGCAACAAGTCGTCTCTTTCGGAAGTTCCTCCATTGTTAAATGAGTAGATTGTGTCCCATTCCACCACCTACCGTAAACAGTATGTAATTTTAGAAGACTTAGTCCAATCAATTCTTTTTGGAGGGTTAGCTTAACATACATAGAGACATGGAATCCCGACATTAACCCTTATCGGATGAGGGATCCTCACTTGCCTAGAGTAAGTTCATTCTCTAAGAAAATAGCTATACCTCTGGGGGCTAATATTTAATTGATAAGTAGATTTCTACTAAGTAACTCATTCCCTACTCACGAGGAGTACTTATCGTAGGGGTACATCGAAAAAACAACATCTCAACTCAAGAAGTGTAACCACCTCTTCCTCATATCCCATCGGTGCTTGACATAACCCCCACGGATTATAAACACTTCAAACTATTGGTTAAAGATAGCCAGTGAACAACACAACTAAACTCACGAAGTACATTCATCCTCCAACCTATCTTAGAAAGATCTTAGTATGTAGTGAGGTTGCTAACTAAACACTTTATTTAAACTCACGGAAAGTCTTCACCTCAAAAATCCTTTATCTACTCAATTTAACTTCATTCATTCATTTAAGTGTCTGTGTGTTTTTGTGAGCACATCTTACTTATAAGCATCATTTCATTAAATTTAGTTTGTATACATGCTTTAGACCTACATTCATAAATTTACACATTTAACATACTTAACAAAGTCATGTCCTTTACTTAGGCATAATCTAAGACAAACATAATATTCAACTTCACAAAAACATAAGACAAGAATTATCTTCAAATTCAGTTCATTTCATGTACTAGGACTTAAAAGCCCCACTCACAGAACATACTAAGTAATATCAAGTTCATCAAATAAGCACCGCCACAAAGAAGGTGGACCATAATACTCAAGAGCAATTCATCATAGAACTATACAATATAGGAAACTCACCATTTCACCGAACCATCATCCACTATAATCATTTTCTCAATATTTTATCATAATAAGACCCTTAAGTCAGTAGCTAAAAAAAATAACAACATAACAAATCCAAAGTTCATACCTTACCCAAACATGTTAATTTAACCCATTTCTTAAGCTAAAAGTTTAAAATATACATATACATATGTTAATTAGGTTTTTAAGATAAAAATAATCAATTCATACAAGCATAAACAAAGTTAAATCATTAGAATACTTTTACAAAAAGACCCATGCTTAAATGAAAGATAGAAGGAAATAGAGTTTGAAAACCTTTTTTGAAATCTTTAAGGAATGTCTCATTAAATGGAAGAGGGTTCAAGGATGGAAACCATACATCAACGATAAGTAAACCTACTAATGTTTTTATGAAGACACACGGCTAAAGTAACCCTTATTGCCCTCCTGGAGTCTTAGCACCAATTGTAACTTTGAGAGAGTTTCTTTATACATGGAGTTTGAATATTTCAAAGTGAGGGGTCTTGTATAGGTCTAGGGATTAAACTAACTTAATATATTTTAAAAATAATAATAATATTGACCTAGGGTTATGAAATACTTGGGGTGAATTTACACAAAATACGCAGAGTAGGTAGCAAGCTACAACAGCTTTTTGAAGGACCCAATTGACGACCCAAGCTACTGAGCTTCAATGGCTTCAGAAACAGCATAAAGGAAGTGTCTTCACTTATAAACATGTATGGGACCATTCCCCCTATACGACGGGTCGTCGATGGTCCTATGCGTAGTATACTGCCTCGTTGATTGACTAGTGTTCTTACCAGGCTTGTCCAAGTCTGGGGTCTTTAAACTAGGGCCCCTTGTGGGTCCTAGGTGGGTTCATGCCCAGACGTTAAGTCCCTAAAATAGTTCATCTATATCTTATGAACATCCCACATTAATTTCAGGAAAAACAAACAAATTAAACTCTCTCAAAGTCAACAAGGCGCAACAGCTCTTTCTAAGGAATATCTTTCGAACGTCATGGACATTCTTCGACGTTTGACGTCTAAACTTAACCAAACTTTTTACACTTACTAAGAACACTAAATTATGTTATTTTAAAAAAATGACTTGAGAAATGCTCACGAGGCTCTAGTAAACTTAGTTCATTTTGGGACTTTACAATTGTATGGACCTATAGTACTATATTTTGATTGTATCGTCCATGTCCCAATAATTCGTTAATATAGGATTTTTTAATATAAAATTTAGTATTTTTATTGATTTTATATGAAACATATTTTTAAATACTATTTGAATGTTTGTGAAATGTTTTAATTCCGCACTACTTTTCAAATATGTATATACGATTAATGATTCGAAGGGGGTTTTACAAGACTTCTGAGAGGTCAAATACGCCGGTTGCACTCCGAGAGTGCCATATATTCTAGGGTATGCTCTCGATATGTGACAAAATTCTACTACTTCCACCCAGTGCTCCTTGAGGATTCCCTTAGATTAAGCATATTGTAACACTCTGAAAGTCTAAGACGTGTTTTAGAGCCTAACATATGTGTTAAAATGTTTAAACACTGTTTTAAGGTCATAAATGACGAACATAAGACATTTAGCAAGTTTGTAAATTAAAATGTCAAAGAACGTTCATGACATATTGAAACTAGTACAATGAGGTTCTACTGTGCCTTAGCCTATTTTACTATGTTTTAAGAGTCGGAAAATTATAAAATTTGGTGGAAAGTTGTTTAATATGTATAAGGGTTTTTTAATATTCAAAACATCCATGTAAGACTCCGCAAGGACAAACCGAGGACCCTTGAGGAGGACCTTTGAAACTGGGCGCCAAAGATGTCCGAGGTAGTGTCCACCAACAGATGGAACCAATGGATAGCGGTTCAATCGACGGGGCGTCGATTTCCTTCATTGATGGATACTTAGATTTTTTTTCAAGTCTAGGATTTTTACATGTATATGATCCAAATGACTGATAAACAGGATGATAGGTCCCTTGGTCCGTCGATTGACTAATGGGGCATAGGCGTGGTATCGTCGGTGAGGGCACTAATTTTGCTGCACGTTTTGAACTTGATTAAACTATAAATAAGGGGGTTAGTTAATTAGTTATGCATTAAGGGTGGTCTCTAATTAAGTTAGTTAAAACCTATATAAAGACCCTAACCTAATTAACCTAACCCAACCCTCATAAATCCCAAAATACAAATTCGCTCCCTTATGTCTTCATTCTCTCGCCCAAGTTGAAGAACACCATACACATCATGGTCACCGAGTTTTACGGCTGATAATGGTAAAAGTTTATCCATTAAAATTCATCTACCAACAAGGTATGAGATTACTTTCACCTTTGGGATCTTTTTCCCCCCAAAGGTTTTCTTCAAATTGATTTCAAAGATGAGTTTTCATGTGGGTCTCTTCCAATGTCGAAATTGATCTTTCAACTTGAACAATTTATGATTTCTTTTTATTATATGTTGATTAGATTATTATGAATTATGAATATATTACAAGACTTATTGATGGATTGGTCTAGTTTGTAGAAGATAACTTTTTCCCCTTAACCCTAGGTTGTGATCTTGAATTGAAATATCTAGTATTGATGTAGTTGGCTTTGTTAATGTGTGAATTACTATACTATATTGATATTATTCCAATTTATTAATATATTGAGATTAATTTTTGTCCTACCACGCTAGTTCTTAAGTAATTGATCTAGGTTGTGAAGTAGATTACGAATTTGACCTAATTCACTAATCTTA
>CM064973.1:43115677-43238809 GCA_032847665.1 Solanum chilense
TTCTATGGGAACAGACACCCCTAATCTTCAAGTTCACTCGGTGCTAAGCTAAATTCTCTTTTTATTAAAAAACATTCATTATAATTACTTTATGAAATTAGGCTTAGGAGATTCATCCTCTCAAATACTTTTTTAATAGGTCATAGATGAGAGTTCATCAACATAAATAATGTGAGAAATCCTATCAAGGCACATATGTTCAATGCATAGGCAAGGTCCCATACCATTGCCCATACTAGTAAGGCTATCAAGACATCCTCGTCAAGGAAACAAATATAATAATTTTTATGAATAAGCTTAACATGCATAGTATAACACATTAGTGTATATGAGTACAACCTGTCATAAGACACTTTGAACCCTTACTACATTGTAAGCATTCATGTAGAGTGACGGTATGTGTGAATTGGTCTATCTAATCACATAATGGATATCAACAACATATTGAGGAAGCCACACTCTAAGGACCACAAAAAATATTCAAGTGTGGACCACACAACACACGATATCATAGGAGACAAGTTAACTTCATATTACACTTAAGACTTCTAAATTTCGTTATTCATGAATTCTTATAGGGGTACATAGGTAATGGATTATTAACTATTTTAACTCATCAATGGCAGAACCGACACTTTACCCTATCATAGGTATACACATGCTCAGACAATAGCCATATAACCTAGATCACAAGTAGAATGAAGAAGTAGGCATAAGCTTCACATAGTGTAATCGACATAACCACACACTCATATATTCATCAATTTGACTTCATGGACATAATAAGAAAATACATCGATTGACAAGAAATAAGCACTACCACCAAAAGTGGACCATACCACACAATGCCATACAAGGCATTAATCAACTACAATATTATAAAAAAGTAGAGGGAAAGAGCCCTTCTTACAAATTCATCAATCTTTGATCATAATTGATCAATACACCTTTTTCATCAACAACACATTATATGAATGTTTCTAAATATATACTTAATCATCAAAGAAACCATGTACAAGTCGCTACAAGATTAAAATATAATAGAATACAAAGCCTAACATATATGCTAAAAGTATAGAGTCAAAGATCACTAACTAATATTCTTTACTTTGATTACCACGATTAACATTAAGAATATACCAATAATATTATCCTAGGGCAGTAGCTAAATGCATAATAATCAAGTCTAACTCATACTTTATCTACCCTAGAAATAAGTTCACATAATGTACATTACAACTTTCAATTTATAGACTATGAGAACCTAGACCAATTAATGCCAACACTCCGTTACATTGATGATCAACTATTAATACCCATTATTTATTAATAACATCAATATATGCTAGAAGTTATAGAAACCATAACCTAAAGAAAATACTACTACAATTGATATAAGTTCAAGATTACAGTGAACATGCTATATTAGGAATCCATGCACGATAGAAGAACATGGGCCAATAAAGCATTGATCCTCATGGATCACTAATAAACAAGTAATAATTAATATTCATCTTATACATAAACTACGGTTATGCTTACATGAACAAGTTCCATAATTATACATTATAGAGTCAATGTTATGATGAACAGATAGAGGCATAGACAAGTCGTGATCAATTTTTCATACATTAATCCAAATGGATAACTCATAATCAAATCATAATCAATACACGTAATTAAAAGTACAAAATAAAAGATTCAATGTAATGGAATCACAATTCAACCAATAACAAACAACAATCACAATGCCCATGCAAGGGCTAAATCGAGTTTGGGAAGGACATAGGTTCACAATGAAATTGGATTAAAATTAAATTTAAAACCAATACGTTATCATCATTCAATAATAATTAATCCATTAAAAAAGTTTTTAGAAAGAACCCATGGCTAGATTAAAGAAGATGAAGTTTGATGATCATATTGTCTTTTCGAACACATGAAGACTAACTCTCAAAGTGAAAGGTTACTTAGAGATGAAGGATTACCATATATATATATATATATATATATATATATATATATATATAAACTCTAAAAAAGATTAATAAACAATAGGAATACAAGCTCCACGATGTTATTGAGCTTCACCTTCATTTGAGGTTTCTAGGGAGAATATTTTTGAAGGGAAAGTCTAATTTGTTTGAATGGGATTTGGAATGGGTTTTTCACGTTTTTGATCACTTATATACACCCACAAATCACCAAATAAATCATCAAGGGTTATGTTTCCCGTGGGATGAATTTCTCATTCACCTCTTTAATGAAACAGTGCCCAGGTAATGACATAAGGCCTGCATCGACAAACCCAACGATAGGGCGTTGGTTTATCGACTGATTGTTAAATTCCTTCCATTGTTTGGGTCCAATTTTTTCATGTTTCCATGTCTTTTTAAGGCTATATGACCATTTTCACCTCCCCATCGACAGGGAATAAATCAATAAACAGTGCGTCTGTTGAGCTCGTAAATTGGCATAACCAAGGCAGTGTCTCAAAAGCATTTGGGTCCTTCTTGTGTGCCCTATTATAGGGATCTTGAAAATTCGTACCCAGGTGTTTCCGACGTAAACATAAAAATTAACAAGTCAAGGACCTATCACATCAATTTCAGTCAAAACAATTATACGCAACACGTAAAAAATAATAGGGTCCATCAAGACACACATATGCATGTCTAATGGACTATCATTCGAACGTCTTGGATGTTTGAACTATAATCTTCATGAAACACCATATACTGCCGATAAAAATCATTGTAACTCATTTTAAGAATTCATAAGCACATGACATACAATTATAAGTACGTATAGACACATGACGCATATAAGGGGCTAGTCGTTGAAAGTGTTGATTGTCCCTTGATGTTTGACTTCCAAATCACCTCAAACATTCCACACTGCCTCAATACAATATTACGAACAATTTTATTACCTTAGACCCTTAGGACAAATATGTTAGTATCTACACTCCCTAACTCATTTTGGGGCTCTTACATACTCACCCTAAAAGGCATGTAGAGAGTTCATACATTTCTATTATTTCCTTTATAATATTTCACCAATAGAAAGACTAGCTAGTGGATGAGCCTACATAGGTAATTTCATGTTTGGTTCTACTTTTTTGGATAGACCACCTTCTATCGGTGAAAGGTTTTACATAACCGGATTCCACACTTAGATCTTCTTGTCTATGTAAGTTAAGGTAATTGTTCTCGATAATAAATGAAATAAGGAAGTAAACTCTAAATAGGGTGACTTAAGAGGTTTGGCTTAGTCTAGTAGGGGTATGGCACTCTTCCTATGCCTTGCACTAGTTTTCCTTGAAGGAAGCCTTAGGAGGTTTTAATTATGTTTTTATAATGTATATGTTATGAATATGATTTAAACTTACAAATCAATGACACTATGTGATATGGGATTCACTTATGAACATGGTGTTGGTCTTTATTTCTAATGTATAATGATGTTATATCTTACTGATATAGTATGTTAAGTTGGAAATATGTAATATTTCTTGTTGAGATTAATTGGCTGGAAAAGGTTATGGGGATTTATTTAGCCATTGAACTAGTCAAATTAATTGAAAGTGTTAGTGATAGTCTAATTTTCGTTATGTTGTTATGAACTCGAATGAATACTTGTTTATGATATAGCTTGATGATAGATGTCACATCCGAGGAACACCCTCTAGAAGTAACATTGCGTACTTGACCTATTAGAGGTTTTATAAAAGATCATAATTATTATTCCTCACATTGTTATAGTAAATTTAGCGGAAAATTAAAAACATTTCATAGCACATCATATGCTAGAAACTTTACTTCATATGTATATAAAACATAAGTCATAATACATATTTAGACCTTAAAACTCCTTTTAATCATAGACTCAACAAAATTAGAATACATTAGGGACACGACCCTTAGGACATAATACATGATCATACAATATTTAAGAAACTTGAAAGTAACTAAACATTAGTACATCCTTGGACTTACGGATTCCGTTCCTTGAGATTGGGAATCACATATGAAGATCCTCAACATTCAAGGCATCCTTTAAGCATCTATAACCTACACTTTGTGTAAAAACTAAATAAGAATGGTATTAGTACAAGAATGCACTAACTATGGCAACCACGCAAAAACATGCATTTAAAAAGGGACCTTTTCTTGAAATCATACTTCATGCCTTTTTGAGTAAATCCTTTCAAAATGATTATCCAATAGAATTTATATAATTCACATACTTCATATAAACATATAAAAAGTCCTAACATTTCATGAGTTTACATATAGAAAATATGACATTTTCAAGTCACATTAGAGTTAGTTAATTTCCCTGAACAGTGAACTCTCTTCTCTTTTATTCATTAACCTCCAAAGTAACCCTCTTGTGATACTTGGTGTAATGCATAACTTTAAGGTAACAAAGAAGGCATGTATATAACCTACCTAAGTGAACACTTATCCTTAGATAACCACAATATATCAAAGAAAGATTTAAGTCATGACTCCTTTTACTTTTGAGTAAGCTACACCAGTTTACACATATATTTACTTCTTTTCATATACATCATTATAAGACCTTGTTCATGACCCCAATCTTAGTCTACTAGTGCAATGTACATTTCGAGACCCATAAACCCACACATACTTAGTAAACCCTCTATGACACCACAAACCTTAACATCCAATTCATACATCAACAAGTAAGTGAAGGCAACTTCTTTCATGTCAGTACATGACCTTCATCATATAGTCATTTAGAACAACATAGTGCATATAAGGATAAGATCACATCTTATAGATTCATACCATGCACATCTTCATAACAAGTAGACAAATACTACAAAGTCATGCATATGGATATAAGCATAATCATACACATTAGGTAACCTTCCTAGGAAAGGAGCTACTTGTGCAATATATAGATTGGTTCATTCTTTCAACCTATCCTGAGTAACTTCCCATAAGATCTCCTAGTTAGGATCCAATTCATTTACTTTCGTTGTCAATTTTACCATACAAAAACTATAGCTTTAATCGACACTAAGACCGTGGGTGCTAAACATGGAATATTCTTTTGTAGAGTGGTAAACCAATGGAAGGTGTCCTCACCTAGCCAAGTTAGTACATTAACATAAATCCTCACATCCTACATGAATTCATTTTGCTAGGTCCTATGTGGTAAGCATATTTATGAAACTAAGAGATAGGTATAATCCTTCTACAAGACATTTGGCAATTGGGGCCTCCCCTCATGATAAAACATGGGTGAACCTTCCTCAAAGGAAAGTCACCACCTCATGTGGATCAATAGTTTAGTATTCCCCTAAGGGTAGTCAAAACTCTATAAGGAACAAATAGTGAATCTTCCTCCAAGGGAAAGTAAACACCTATCATTGTCAAGTTCACTAGATGCTAAGCTAAGTTCCCTTTATTGAAAAGCTTTTATTTCATTTTACATAAAACATAGGCCTAGGACATTCATTCCTCATATGCTTCTATGATATTCAAGCACCTATCGAGTTTTAGAGTAATCTTGGGAACACCTTTCAAGGCCCCTCTGATTTACAAGATCATCATTCATGTGTGTGTGTAGTAATATGTGAGCAAGCCTTTCACATAAGACATAAATGTCACACATGTTCATATATTAATGCATAAGTATGTAGGTGTAAATATATCAGCAAATTCATTCCTAGCAACCCTCCAAGACACTATGCACAATCATATTTCATCCTATCATACTTTATATATATACACTTTACATGCATAGTAGTAGAAACTAGTGAATATGAGAAAAACCATTCATTAGACACTATTATCCTATACTACTTGTAAGTATGCATGAAATGTGAGTGTGTGTGTATATTGGTCAACATGATCACATATTGGATATCAATAACTCATTGAGGAAGCCACCTTCTTAGACCCTATTATTCTTTCAAGCATATACCACACAATACACAATAGCATAGGAGACAAGGAAACATTAAATTACACTTAAGCCTCCTAAATTATAGTATTCATGCATTCACATAGGAATACATAAGTAAGGGATTATTAACCAATTTAAATTATCAATGGAAGAACCTATGCATTACCCTAACATAGATATGCACATGCTTATACAATACACGTACAACCTAAATCACAACAACAAAAGGAAAGTAGGCATAAGCTTCACATAGTGTGATTATTATACCCACATATTCATATATTCATCACATTGCCTTCAATGTCATAATAAACACATATATGATGACAATAAAATAAAAACCTATACTATAAGTGGACAATACCACACAATGTCATACAAGGCTTCATCAACTACAATAATATAAGGAAAGTAGAGGAGATAAGCATTCTTACTATTTTCTCACCCTTTGATCATCATTCATAAATACACCTTGTTTATAAACAATTTATATATATCGTAGTAGCTATACGTACTTTAATTATAAAATAAACCATGTATAATTCGCTACAAGATCAGACTATAACATAATATAAGGCATCTCATATGTACTGGAAAGTGGAGTACCTTAGATCACTCACTAATGTGCTTTACTCTCATTACCATGGCTAAAATTCATAATATGAGAATAATAAAAACCTAGGGAAGTATCTAAAGTCATATAAATCATGTCCAAGTCATGCTTAGACAAACTAAGAACTTTGATTTCACCTAGATCTATTCATTTAAGTCTGATTTAATTAGATCATCTAGGATTTATACCCGCAATTCATCCATAATATAAACTTGAGGAAGTATCTATAATGATGCTTTGCATAATTAATATCTTAATTGTTATAATCAAAATCAGTGTAACACATAAACACATAGACTATTCATACTCAAATCATCATACATTTATCGTGATAGATCCTTCATCATCAATCAATAATCAATCCACGTAAATATCAGTAGATATAAGCAAGACAAACTAAGAGAATCACAATTTAACCATTAACAAGCCATCATCCCAAAGACCATGCAAGGACTAAATCGATTTAGAGAAGGAACCTTGGTTCACCATGCAATTGTATTAAAATCACGTTAAACCAATACAGTTACTTCAATTCATTGTTATTTAACCAATTAAAACGTTTTGAGAAGGAAACAATGGCTAGATTGCAGAAGGAGAGATTTGATCATGAATCTTTCTTTGAAAACATCAGATTAACTCTCCATATGAAAGGTTACTTAGAGATGAAGGATCACCATACCTTTGTATAGTTTAAAACCTATAAAAAATGGCGAATAACCCATGATAATTGAATCTACATTTTGTTCTTCTGCGTTAACAACAATGGAGGTTTTCTAGAGAGGATTGGTTTTGAATGGAAGGTTTATTTCGTGAGCATGGCATTAGAAATGGGTTGTTCACGTGTTTGATCCCTTAAATACACCATAAAATCACTAAATATATCAAGTAGTGTAAGTTTAGGACCTGCCGTGAATTTCCTATTCACCCCTTTAATGAAACTGTGTGCAAGAAAGTTGCACCAGGTTGCATCGACGGCCAGTAGGTCCATCGACAGGCCATCTGTAGCTTCTGTCGATTGGAAATATGTCTTTTCATTTGTTTATCCTTGCCCTGGATAAGTGTCCATCAACTAAATCTCATCTACATGTCTTTGGTCAAACCGCTGGTGTCGTTTTTGCTTCTCCATTTACACTACCAGGGCGGTATCTCGACAGACTTGCTTCCCTCTTGTGGTTCCCTTTTGCGTAGACCTTTAGAACTTGTAACCGAAAATTTCAAAAGTAAAACACAAAACTTAAATTTTTAGACCTCCCACATCAGTTTCACCAAAAACAAATACACGTAACACGTCAAAACAAGCTAGGCCCATAAAGAAATAGTAGGATGTCTCAACGGCTTACTTTCGAACGTCTTGGACGTTCTTTGACGTTTGACCTCAAAATTCATGAAAAAATATATTTTATATATAACCATAATTATAAATAACATTAAGACTTTATATGGTCATGACATACAAACATAAGCACATCTAGACACATGCAACACATAGGTGACTAGTCATTGAGCGTCATGTCGTTCCTTGAGGTTTGACTTCCAAATAACCTCAAACTTTATGAACATCATTTAAACAATATTAAAAATCATTTTAGGACCTCAAAAACTTAATACAAACATTTTAGACTCTAGGTACCATAACTCATTTTGGGGGTCTTACAATTAAGTTTTCTCGGTTATGTGTTTAATTTAGTTGATATGTATGTTTACTAGGACTTGAGATTGATATTGTTGGTATTGTGCTGCATATAGTCTTTAATTAAGAGTTATGTGTTTATTGGTTTATATGAATTCTTGGATATGCATTATTCTTTTAAACATGAAATAGCATACTTTAATTAAATGTCTTATTTAGCATGATTTCACTTGTTTTAGTGCATATACTTATACTTAGTACAAATGTGTAATAACTGATCTTTTATGTTTAGTACACATGTAGGATCCGACCGTTGAGCCTATAGATGACCTTTGAAGAAAACTTTGATATTTCCCAAGAGTTTAGTTAGTCCTCCAGCTATTAATGTTGTTCTAGTATAAAACTTTTAGTTCTATTGTTTTTATTTCAAGACTATTGTTTTATAGCCTATATGAGGCTCGTTATTGTATTGAATATGGGTTAAGACCAATTGTTGAATTCATTGTTCGATGGTTTAATATGAGACATATTATAGACTTCTTATGAGATTATGTTCCTATACTATGTACGTGAAATAAAAGTAGAAGACTGTGTAATATACTTATATGAAGGTTCTACGTATACTAAATAAATATATTGTCACGACCCAAATCGAGTCGCGAGTGGCACCCATACTTACCCTCCTATGTGAGCGAACCAACCATATACAAAACCCAACATTTCAATATAATATCAACAGAAAGTAATGAGGAAGTCTTAAATCTCATTAATGAACATTGATTAAATAACTTCTAAAACTCAATAACTATTATTATCCCCAAAATCTAGAAGTCATCATCACAAGAACATCTATGCTCAAATTACTAACTCCAAGAGTATCTAGGAAGCTAAAATAAATAAAAGCTAGTCAATGCCGGAACTTACAGGCATCAAGACACGAACAAGAAGATCTAGTCCAAGCTAGAAGCATTAGCTCACCCTGAAATCCGGTGTAATGAAGACTGGCTAGAGTTGCGGTTGAGTTGAAGACGACGGTACGTTTGCTGTACTCCACAAATAACAAAGAAAGAAACATACAAGTAGGAGTAATTACAAAACACAAGTACTGAGTAGGTTTCATCGGCCAACTCAAAATAGAAACAGTATATATAAGATAATATCATAAAAACCAACCACAATACTCAAAAGATAGCAACATCAAGTTCTATAATCATAAGTAAGTAACGCCAATACACCCATGAGAACTCAAGCCTCAATACGATACTCATTTGGGAAATAGGTTCATTGAATTGAGTATTTTAACATTTTTCAAGATTCATTCTCTTAACTATCCTGGTGTCGGAACGTGACACTCCGATCCTCATCATACTATCCTGGTGTCGGAACGTGACACTCCGATCCTCATCATACTATCCTGGTGTCGGAACGTGACACTCCGATCTATATTCTATCCTGCTGCCGGAATGTGACACTCCGATCCATATTCTATCCTGGTGCCGGAACGTGACACCCGATCCATATTCTATCCTGGTGCCGGAACATGACACCCGATCCATATTCTATCCTGGTGCCGGAACGTGACACCCGATCCATATACTATCCTAGTGCCGAAATGTGACACTCCGATCCATATTCTATCCTGGTGCCGGAACGTGACACCCGATCCCCTAGTCTCACTACTTTTGTTCATTAAGCCCTCTTTTATACCAAGGCATCATCATTAACAAAGTAGATTAGGGTTTTTCAAGATTTATGATTCAATAGAATCATCATGCTTCTTTATCACAATTATATAATCACATTTATGCAAGAATACAATTAAGCATATAGAAGGGTTTTACAACACTACCCAATACATATCATTCTCTATTAAGATTTTACCACGAATAGCATAAACCATAACCTACCTCCACCGAAGATTTCGTGATCAAGCAAGCAAATCCTCAAAATCTTTGCTATCCTCTTCGTTTCCCTCTTCTCTCGATCGTTCTCCCTCTCTTGTTCGTTCTATTTTTATTATTCAAACCCTTTTTCTTTTACCCTAACTAACATATAATTAAGTATAAAAGGGTGATAAAATAACCCACTAATTAATTCAAGTTATCTCTTTTAACCCCCAAGAAATTGAATCATTAATATTAAACCACTAACTTTATAATTATAAGCAGGAATAGTCCTAAACACTCCTTAAAAAAATTAACAAAAATCCGACCCAGGCTGGGATTACACAGCCTGTGACGGCCCGTTGTGCCTGCGACGGTCCGTCCTGCTGCTTCCATCACAGAGTTCAAAGACTAAATTTTTACTAAGATTCTGTGACGGCCCGTCACTCCTGTGACAGTCCGTCCTGCCATTTCGTCGCGAAGTTCAGAGAGTCGATTTCAGTACCCAAATTTTAGAATTCTAAGTGTTTTGGAATGAGACCCCCTCGATGGTTCGTCGTGGGATCCGTCGTCTCAGCCAGTTTTTCCAGATTTAAAATCTGCTGCTCAAAACGACTAAACAGGTCGTTACAATAGATACAAATTTACCCATCGTTCGTCCTCGAACGATCACAAGAAAACAAACAAGAGCGAAAAGGAGTACCTGAATCTGTAAACAGATGTGGGTATCTTTCTTGCATATCAGCCTCCTTCTCCCAAGTGGACTCTTCAACCGGCCGATTCTTCCATTGAACCTTGATGGATGCAATCTCCCTCGACCTCAACTTGTGGACTTCTCTATCTAAAATAGCAATAGGTTCCTCCTCATAAGACAAATTCTCATCAAGCAGAACCGAATCCCAACGAATGATGTAGTTTCCATCCCCATGGTATCTTTTCAACATAGACACGTGAAATACCGGATGCACTCCTGACAGCCCTGGAGGCAAGGCTAATTCATAAGCCACCTCCCCTACTCGCTTAAGTACTTCAAAGGGACCAATATACATTGGGCTAAGCTTACCTCGCTTACCAAACTGCATTACCCCCTTCATGGGCGAAACCTTCAACAAGACTTGTTCACCCTCCATGAACTCCAAGTCTCTAACCTTTCGGTATGCATATTCTTTTTGCCTACTTTGAGCCTCTAGAAGCTTTTCTTGAATGCATTTCACTTTGTCTAACGACTCCCTCAAAAGGTCAGTACCCCAAGGTCTAACCTCAAATGCATCAAACCAACCAATGGGAGACCTACATCTCATCCGATACAGTGCCTCAAATGGGGCCATACCAATGCTTGAGTGATAGCTATTATTGTATGAGAATTCTGCTAAGGGTAAGAAGTTATCCCAATGACCACCAAATTCTATCACACATGCACGAAGCATATCCTCCAACACTTGAATCGTTAGCTCAGACTGACCATCAGTCTGAGGGTGAAATGCGGTACTAAGATCCAACCTAGTACCTAATTCAGCATGCAATGTTTTCCAAAACTTAGAAGTAAACTGCGTACCTCTATCTGATATAATGGAGAGTGGAACCCCATATAATCGAAAAACTTCCGAGATGTAAAGTTTGTCTAACTTCTCTACATTGTAAGTCACCTTGACCGGAATGAAATGAGCAGACTTAGTTAACCTATAAACAATCACCCAAATAGATTCATACTTACCCATTGTCTTTGGATGACCAACCAAGAAGTCCATTGCGATTCTCTCCCACTTCCATTCCGGAATGGGCATTCTCTGAAATGTTCCTCCAGGCCTCTAGTATTCATACTTTACTTGCTGACAATTTGGACATTTGGCGACAAACTCCACAATGTCACGGTTCATTCTACTCCACCAAAAATGTTGCTTTAGGTAACAATACATATTGGTTGCACCAGGATGTATAGAATACCTTGAACTATGAGCCTCTGTAAGAATAGTGTGGATCAAATCATCGACGCGGGATACACATACCCTTCCCTTAATTCTCAAAAAACCTTCCTCATCGATTTTTCCTTCTTTAGCCTCTCCTCGCAACACTTTATCTCGGATCCGAATGAGTTTCTCATCAGTAAACTACTTTCCCTTAATCTTGTCAGGGAAGGAAGATCTTGCCTCCACATAAGACAAAAATCCTCCCTTCTCATTTACTTCCAACCTTATAAGGTCATTATCCAGAATCTGAACTTCTCTAGCCTATGGGCGTCTAGAAACTTGCAAGTAAGCTAGACTTCCCATGCTTCCTGCCTTTGTACTTAAAGCATCTGCCATAACATTAGCTTTCCCCGGATGATACAGAATAGTGATATCGTAGTCCTTCAGTAGTTCCATCCATCTCCTCTATCTCAAATTCAAATCTCTCTGAGTAAAGACATACTGTAGGCTACGATGATCCGTATAGTCTTCACACTTAACCCCATATAAATAGTGCCTCCATTGCTTTAATGCAAATACTACCGCGGCCAACTCCAAATCATGGGTCGGGTAATTGCGTTCGTGCACCTTTAATGGCCTTGAAGCATAAGCATTTACATTCTTCTCTTGCATTAGCACTGCACCCAAACCCAATAGGATGCATCACAATAGACAATGAAATTCTTACCTTCCACTGGCAGGGTAAGGATTGGTGCAGTAGTCAACAAGGTGTTGAGCTTCTGAAAGCTTTCCTCACATTCATCCGACCATACAAATGGAACATTCTGCTTAGTGAAGCTTGTCAATTGGGAATCAATAGAGGAAAACCCCTTCACAAATCGGTGGTAGTAGCTAGCTAAACCAACGAAGCTCCTCACCTCTGTAACATTAGTGGGTCTTGCCCAACTTTTCACTGCTTCGATCTTGGAAGGATCCACCATCACCCCATCCTTAGAAACAACATGCCCCAAGAAGGACACTGCATCTAGCCAAAACTCACACTTGGAGAATTTGGCATAAAGCATTTTCTCCCTCAACATTTCCAGTACAATTCTCAAGTGCTCCTCATGTTCCTTCTTGCTCTTTGAGTATACAAATATATCATCAATGAATACAATGACAAAGAGATCCAGATATGGCTTTAAAATCCCATTCATCAAGCTCATGAAAGCAGCAGGGGCATTCATAAGCCCAAAAGACATTACTAAGAACTCATAATGTCCATACCTGGTCCGAAAGGCAGTCTTCGGCACATACGTTGCCTGTATCTTTAATTGATGGTAACCGGATCTCAAATCGATTTTTGAGAAGGTACAAGAACCTCTTAACTGATCGAACAAATCATCAATGCGAGGAAGAGGATACTTGTTCTTAACAGTTTCCTTTTTAAGTTGTCTATAATATGTGCACATCTGAAAGCTTCAATCCTTCTTCTTCACAAACAAAACAGGAGCACCCCAAGGTGATGCACTTGGTCTAATGAAACCTTTACCTAGCAACTATTGAAGTTGGGCCTTTAATTCCCCTAATTCCGCAGGAGCCATTGTATAAGGGGGTATAGAAATGGGGCGAGTACCCGGTTCCAGATCGATGCAGAAGTCAATATCTCTATCCGGTGGCATGCCAGGAAGATCTGCAGGGAAAACATCAAGAAACTCACGGACTATCGAAACCGACTCAATTGAAGGTAATTGGGTAGTGTCATCCCTGAGATGTGCCAAGAAAGCTAAACACCCTTTACTAACCATTCTCTTAGCACGAAGAAAGGAGATGATACGAACCGGAGAGGAAGTGTTGTCGCCCTACCACACAAACGGATCTGTCCCACTCTTGGCCAACGTTACAGTTTTTGCATTACAGTCTAAGATCGCAAAATTCGGAGAAAGCCAAGTCAAACCCAGAATTACGTCAAAATCAACCATTTCTAAGATAACCAATTCTACATGAGTATTGCTCCCCACAAACGTCACCAGACAAGACCTACATACTATTTCTACTATCACAGACCCACCCACTGGAGTAGACACACGAATAGGCATGTCAAGTAATTCACAAGGTAAATTAAGACCAGTAGCAAATGAAGAAGATACATAAGAAAATGTGGATCCAGGATCAAACAATACAGAAGACATGCAATCACAAACCAAAAGATTACCTGTGATGACAGCATCAGATGTCTCCGCTTCAGATCTCCCAGGGAAAGCATAACAATGGGCCCTATCGCCTGTCTGCTCGTTACTCCTACTATTTTGTGCTGTAGTGGATCCAGTTTGCCCGTCACCCCGGCCATTTTGGTGACCACCATTACCTGGACCACCACGTCCTCCAGAATGACGACCTATTCCATGACCACCTCTACCTCAGACTATTGGAGGTCTGTAACTCTGTTTTGGACAATACCTCTTAATGTGTCCAGTATTCCCACATCCATAACACTCTCTGGATTAAAGCATCGGTCTCTGTGAGAATGACGAGGTCTTGGAATAACCTCCAACCTCAGAGAAATGTTGACCGGTCTGAGGTGGACCCCCAACTACAGTCTATAGTGAGGACTGAATTGGTCGGACTGAGTAACCTCCTGAACCCTGTCCTCTAGAGTAAGAACCATTAAACTCACCTCCCTTACGAAACCTTTCTGATGTCGATGACAGGGTGAAGTCATTTGGCTTCAGTCCCTCTACCTCTATCACGAAGTCTACCACTTCCTGAAAGGATTTTGCTGTAGCCGCTACCTGTAAGGCTGAAATCCTCAAATCTGACCTCAACCCCTTCACAAAACGGCAAATCCGCTCTTGTGGACTGAAACAAAGCTGGGTGGCATACCTGGATAATGAACGAAACTTAGCCTTATACGCAGTCACCGACATCTTGCCTTGCTCTAGGCTCAAGAACTCATCTCTCCTCCTATCCCTATAAGTACGGGGTATATACTTCTCCATAAATAAGCTAGAGAATGATTCCCAAGTCATAGGTGGTGTCTCTACTGGTTGACACTCAACATGTGACCGCCACCACATTTTGGCGTTCCCTTGAAACTGATAGGTCACAAACTCAACACCAAATCGTTCTACTAAACCCATCTTGTGTAGTAGCTAATGACAGTCAACCTGAAAATCGTAGGCATCCTCTGATTCAGCACCCTTGAAGACTAGAGGTTTCAATTTCAAGAACTTACTGAAAAGTTCATGCTGATCGTTTGTCATTATAGGCCCTGTAGTCAAACGAGGAAACGTGCCTATTTCTAATGAGGCATCCATGCGGGGAGCCTCAGCAGCAGCCTGTCGTACTTCCGAAACCTGAGGTGCTGGTGCAGAAAACACTGGAGGTGTATGGCCTTGATCAGATAACCCGCTAAGGTAAGCAAGAACCTGATTAATCATCTCTGGGGTAGGTTGGGGTGGCAATTCCTCATTCTGCACTTGTTCGTTCTCTCCTTCCCCACCCTCTCTTATCACTTCCTCAGTCGGTGGAGGAGTCACTGCCCTAGTTCCAGATGGGCTAGGTGCTTGTCCTCTTCCTCTAGAGGACGTCCTCCCACGACCTCTACCTCGGCCTCTTGCCACTGCTCCTCCCCGAGCTACAGCCCTAGTGGCTGGCTCAGACGCATCTTGTCTTGCCGGTGTTGGTGTTGGTGCAGTCGTTGCTCTAGTTCTACCATCTGCGAAATAGAGTGAAGATGGTCAGATACCAATTTATATCACATAGATACCAATTGGATCCAAGTAATAGCACGAAAGATAGAAAGAATGGAATTTTCCTTAAGTCTTATAGCCTCTCAAAGAAAATTAAAGGCGTCCCCCTACCGTTCGTTAAGACTCTACTAGACTCGTGGTTGTGTGATGAGACCAACGAACCTAATGCTCTGATACCAAGTTTGTCACAACCCAAATCGAGTCGCGAGTGGCACACACACTTACCCTCCTATGTGAGCGAACCATCCATATACAAAACCCAACATTCCAATATGATATCAACAGAAAGTAATGCGGAAGATTTAAATCTCATTAATGAACATTTATTAAATAACTTCTAAAACTCAATAACTATTATTATCCCCAAAATCTGGAAGACATCATCACAAGAACATCTATCCTCAAATTACTAACTCCAAGAGTATCTAGGAAGCTAAAATAAATAAAAGCTAGTCCATGTCGAAACTTCAAGGCATCAAGACACGAAGAAGAAGATCCAGTCCAAGCTAGAAGCATTAGCTCACCCTGAAATCCAGTGTAATGAAGACTCGCTAGAGTTGCGGTTGAGTTGTAGACGACGGTGCATTTGTTGTACTCCACAAATAACAAATAAAGAAACATATAAGTAGGAGTCAGTATATAACACAAGTACTGAGTAGGTTTCATCGGCCAACTCAAAATAGAAAACACTATATAGCAGATAATATCATAAAAACCAACCACAATACTCAAAAGATAGCAACATCAAGTTCTATAATCATAAGTAAGTAACGCCAAGTACACCATGAGAACTCAAGCCTCAATACGATAATCATTTGGGAAATAGGATCATTGAATTGACTATTTTATCATTTTCAAGATTCATCCTCTTTACTATCCTGGTGTCGGAATGTGACACTCTGATCCTCATCGTACTATCCTGGTGTAGGAACGTGACACTCCGATCCTCATCATACTATCCTGGTGTCGGAACGTGACACTCCGATCCATATTCTATCCTGGTGTCGGAACGTGACACTCCGATCCATATTCTATCCTGGTGCCAGAACGTGACACCCGATCCATATTCTATCCTGGTGCCGGAACGTGACACCCGATCCATATTCTATCCTGGTGCTGGAACGTGACACCCGATCCATATACTATCCTGGTGCCGGAATGTGACACTCCGATCCATATTCTATCCTGGTGCCGGAACGTGACACTCGATCCCCTAATCTCACTACTTTCGTTCATTAAGCCCTCTTTTATGCCAAGGCATCATCATTAACAATGTAGATTAGGGTTTTTCAAGATTTATGATTCAATAGCCTCATCATGCTTATTTATCACAATTATATAATCACATTTATGCAAGCATACAATTAAGCATATAAAAGGGTTTTACAACACTACCCAATACATATCATTCGCTATTAAGAGTTTACTACGAATAACATAAACCATAACCTACCTCCACCGAAGATTTCGTGATCAAGCAAGAAAATCCTCAAAATCTTTGCTATCCTCTTCGTTTCCCTCTTCTCTCGATCGTTCTCCCTCTCTTGTTCTTTCTATTTTTCTTATTCAAACCCTTTTTCTTTTACCCTAATTAACATATAATTAAGTATAAAAGGTGATAAAATAACCCACTAATTAATTCAAGGTTATCTCTTTTAACACCCAAGAAATTGAATTATTAATATTAAACCACTAACTTTATAATTATAAGAAGGAATAGTCCAAAACGCTCCTTAAAACAATTAACAGAAATCTGACCCAGCCTGGGATTACGCAGCCTGTGACGGCCCATCGTGCTTGCGACGGTCCGTCCTGCTGCTTCCATCACAGAGTTCAGAGACTAAATTTTTACTAAGGGTCTGTGATGGCCCGTCACTCCTGTGATAGTCCGTCCTTCCATTTCGTCGCGAAGTTCAGAGATTCGATTTCAGTACCCAAATTTCAGAATTCTAAGTGTTTTGGAACGAGACCCCCTCGACGGTCCGTTGTGCCCATGACGGTCCGTCGTGGAATCCGTCTTCTCAACCAGTTTTTCCAGAAATAAAATCTGCTGCTCAAAACGACTAAACAGGTCGTTACATATATATTGTGTGTAAGAGAGAGGTCTAAGTAAACCTCAATGTACAAGTAATCGAGAAGTTTTAAATTTTCACATTTTTAACCTATGAATATAATGACGAATGCTAAGAGTCTACTCTTAGTCCTCTTCTAGGACAATGACGTAAGTTACGTCTAGGGGGTGCTCCCGGGATGTGACAAACATGGTACCAGAGCATGAGGTTGAATAGATTTAGGAATGATGTCTCATTAAACAATGTCTACATATATTCTTATTCATAAATCTGAAGCCCTCTAGACTTATGAATGAGAGACTATATGATGATTAAGAAACTCTCATCTTTGTTTAATTCTAAATTGTTCCTACAGAGTTTACTTTATGTGTGCTTTAACCTAAACCTTGCATGGTGGTTATAGGTATGGATACTCAAAGCGAAACCGAAAGAAGCAATGAGGAAGGCATAGCTAATGTGGAAGCACAAGATAACCAAGTTCCTACACTTCAAGAATATGTTACGGATGATCAAGTTTCAGATGTTCCACTTTCTATGGTTAATGGGGATATAAGGGAATCTTCTCTCAAAATGTCCCAAGTAATTACAATTCAGTTACAAGTCGTCACTACTTAAGAACAGGCTATGACGGCCCAAGCTAATTAGGAGGTGGAACCTTGAGGAAACATACACGTTAGTAGCATGGCCTCCTATTTGAGGGAAATCACTAGGATGAATCCCACTACATTTTTTGGGTCCAAGTTGAGGATGATCCCCAAGAATTCATTGATGAGACCTACAAGATTTTCTAGGTTATGGTCTCAATACTAGTAAAAAAGCCTATTTATCCATATATAAACTCAAATATGTGGTCCAAACTTTGTATATCCAATGAATAGACAATAGGCGTTTGAGTGGTGGACCGGCGACATGGGTGGTTTTCACGAAGGCTTTTATTGATAGATTCTTACCTTGAGAGAAGCGGGAAGCCAAATTTGCATAAATCATCAACCTTCATCAATAAGGTATTAGTGTACTTGACTACTCTTTGAAGATTACTATATTGTCAAGGAATGCTCCTTCTTTTTGGTATCCGACCCTAGGGATGAAATGAGTCTCTTTGTGACGGGCATGTCGGATGACTTTAAAGAAGCATATCGTTCATCTTTGCTACATGATAATATGAACATTTATCAAATCATGGTTCATGCTCAACAAGTTGAAGAAACTATGGTGAAAAGGAAGAGTAGGGAAGAAAATAGGGCAAGGTCTATTAGTGGTTGTTCTTCTAAGGGTAGGCTTGAGATTCAACACAATCCCATGTTCAAGAAGAAGTTCTCAAATCATGTTCCTTCAAAGTTTCCTAAGGCTCGTGATTATAGGGTGTCTAACCATAAGACTCAAAAGGAAAAGAGTACTAGTTCACAAAACAAGATGCCTACTTGTCCCAAGTGTGGAAAAGGTCTCTTCGGTGAACGGTTAGTTGGAACGTGCAAATGTTCAGTTGTGGTAAAAGTGGGTACAAAGTTTAAGATTTCTTAAATTTTAAAGGGATAGACAAGGAGAGTGGCCAGGCTAGTGGGTCTAATGTTGATGCTTCGAAGAATAATCTCCAATATGCTCTCTTCTGTAGGGGAGAGTAAGATACTTATGCCGATGTGGTGATCCGTATGTTGAAAGTATTTTCTATTGTTATATATTCTTTACTTGATCCCATTTATAAATTATTATTTGTTACTCCTCTAGTACCAAAAAAGTTTGAAATTTTTCTCGATATCTTGAATGAACCTTTTATGGTGACTACCCTGGTGGGTGAGTCAGTTGTTGCTAAGATAGTATATACAAATTGCTAAATAGAGTTACTCATTTATAGTTAGTAGAACTTGATATGGTTAATTTTTAATGTTATTTTTAGTATGGAATTGTTGAATGCTTTTTTCGCTTCCATAGATTTTAGAACAAGGGTAATGAAGTTTAACTTCCCTAATAAACCTGTTTTAGAATGGAAGGGGGAAATTCTATTCCTAGAGGTTGTATCATTTCTTGTTTGAAAGCATGTAAGATGATCTCGAAAGGGTGTTTATACCATATGTGAGAGTCAAAGATTTAGCAAAATTCCTCCTATTGAGTTGGTCCCAATAGTGAGGGAAATTCTGGAGGTTTTTCTTTATGATCTTTCCAGTATTCCTCCGTAACGGAAATTTGATTTTGTTATTGACTTGCTACTGGGTACTAATCAAATTTCAATTCCTCATTGCGCTGGGCTATTTGAAAGAGTTAAAGGCTCAATTCAAGGTTTTACTTGACAAGGGTTTCATTTAGCCTATTCTCGTTGGCGTTCAATGTTATTCTTTGTGTAAAAGAAGGATGGGTACCTTAAAATGTGTATAGATTACCATAAACTCAAAAAATCCACAATCAAGAAAAAGTATCTTCTCTCTCAGATTAATGATTTATTTTCTCAACACCAAGATGCGAGTTACTTTTCCACATTGACTTTATATCGGTATATCACTAACTTAGGGTGAGAGGTGAAGATATTCGCAAGACGGTATTTTGAACTAGATATGGTCACTATAAGTTCTTAGTAATGTCTTTTTGACTCAGTAATGCTCCGGCGGCATTTATAGACAAATGAATTAATTGTTTCAAAGATACCTAGAATCATTTGTGATTGTATTTATTGATAACATAATGGTATATTTTAAAAATGAGAGAGAACAAATGAACCATTTGAGAGTGGTTTTTCATGTTTTTAAGGAACCCAAATAGTTTGTCAAGAATAGCAAATGTGAGCTTAGGTGGAAATTGGTAGCGTTTCTTGGTCATATCATCGCTAGTGAGGGTGTAGAGGTTCATACAAGGAAGACTAAATGGGTGAAAAATTGTCCTTGACCTTTTTCACCTACGGATATTAGGAGTTTCTTCGGCCTAGCCGGTTATGATAAAAGGTTTGTGGACGTGTTTGCATCTATTGGTTCCCCTTTGACAGCCTTTACTCAAAAGTATGTTAAATTTGAGTGGCTGGAAGCATTTGATAAGACGTTCCAAACATTGACAGATAGACTTACCTCCCCTCTGATATTTAACCTTCCGGGCGGTACTAAGGGTTTTACGGTACATTGTGATGCATCCTGATTTGGGTTGGGGTTTGTTCTTATGCAAAATGCAAATGTTATATCCTATTCTTCTAGGCAACTCAAAGTTCATTAGAATAATTATGTGACTCATGATCTTGAGTTAGCGTTCGTGGTATTTGCATTCAAAATATAGAGGCATTATCTCTATGGAGTTTATGTTTATTTGTATATGGCCCATAGAAGTCTTAAATATGCATTCACTCAAAAAAAGTTTAATCTCCGGCGAAGGAGATGGTTAGAGTTGTTGACAGATTATGACATAAGTTTTCTCTATCACCCCCACAATGCTAATATTATTGCGGATGCTCTGAGTCATTTTTCCATGGTAAGATTGTCCCATGTTAAAGAATCCAATATAAACTTAGTGAATGATGTTCATAGCTTTTCTATTTAAGGGATTCAAGTTGAATGTCTTCCAAATGGTGGTATGGTGGTACAACATAACTCCGAGTAGTTTATTGCACCCTAAAAAATGACCTAGGTTTAAATAGATCCTAAAACTTGTAACATGATGTTTTTATATCATAAATTTTTTAATGATAGTGTTTAAAGGCAGAGTATTAAGTTTGGTGAAGTTTGCAGGTCAAACATCCAAGAACATTCAAGAGGTTGTAATGCTTTGCCTTGAAAACTTGCTCGGGTGTCTTAGTATGTTTCGTCATGTTTTGTGTATTTTTTGAGGTAAAATTTATTTGAGATGTTGATAACATGTATAATAAAGTAATTGAGATTGAAAAGTCCAGGCAAACCTCCCCGAGGACCAACGACCGTCTCAAAGAGGAGGACCCAAGGATTGGGCTAGCAAGTGCCCAAGGCAGTACAATTTGGTCATTGGGGGAACAAATTGGCGTTGCGGACTTCTTCAAAAAAGATCCAAATTGTTGATCTGCATCATGGACACATGGAGGACTCCACTGGATCAAAAATTAATTCAAAAATTGATGCGGGAACAACCCCATGTTGTGGACTTGTTTCCCGACGATGATTCTTGATATTTGAGTTGAGTTTTAGTTAGTTAAAAGGTCCTATAAGTTTTGGGGTATTTTGTGTATTTCATGGGGTAAATATTGGTGGTCATTAGACCTGTTCATACCCCAATTCATCATTCAAAAATCATAACCCCCGAATACAAAACAAAATATCTCCATCTTTTCTCTCCATAAAGCTCCATTGATGATGTTTTGAAGCTCTAATAAAGAATATAGATTTTCCATGTTTTTATACCTAAATCATTTGGGATTTTCATCACAACTAAGGTATGGTTCTTCATCTGTGAAATATATTTTTTCAAGGAGTCAATTCAAATGACTTTCAAAATTTATCAAAAACATGAAATCCTCGAAATTGAATTCTAGTCATGGGTCTTCCCATAAAAAGTTTAATATCATTCATTTGTGATTGATGTTAAATAGATGATTTTAACCTATATTATTCATGAATTCGACGAAAAAACATAATATCTTGAAAATTGGCTATATTTTGGATGTCACAATCTTACTCTAATGTTTATGAATTCTAGTGTAGTTTCCTATTGGATATTGAATGATATAAGATTTGTATTGAATCAATGTAAAGGCTATCTTAGATTTTGATAAATCTATATTGAATTTACTTAGATTCATTGAGTATTGTACGTTATGTATTGAATTAATGATCATGGGCATGGGTAAGGGCTTATTGGTAATGTATTGAATGATTTAGCTATGGATTGAAGTTGTGAGAATTGATAGGTGGTACTCTGCCATAACTATCTTTTTTTTATGTAATGTAGTTCTTGAATTATGTGTGATTGGTATGGTCCACTTATGGTGGCGGTGCTATGTGCATTACTTGTGAATTATGTGGCATCGTCGAGATTACCTTATGTATTTGATGATAATGGCCTTGTCATCACATCTTTATGCATTATTATGATTTGTGTACTTGATTATGTGAAGTATGATCATATCTACCTACATGTTAATAATGTGAATGCATGTGGTTCTTCTATTGAAGTTGTTAGGCGATCATGTTAGACTATGACTATGTCCTTGTATGTTTAGTCTTAGAGTTTATGCATGATTATTCCTTCTTGACTATGTGAGTCTTACGATGGTCATATTAACGAAATTATATTAGCGAAGAGGGTGAACTATAGATGATGTTAGTTATGCCAACGTGCTTATAGAATGATATGCTTAATGTGAAGAGGTATGTTTCTTGTTTTGGTAGATTTTTGTCCTGTAATTGATACATTTACATTATGCATATGAACATCTTTGACCTAGTAGGCTTAGGCACCTTTGTCTTGTATGTGTATAGATGAATGTTGAATGAAAGTGTTGATTCGGTAGACCTAAGATGGTTCAGTTCTAAGCATTACTATTATGTGGAACCTTCTATATAGAAAGAAGGTTAAGAATGATCTATCCTTATTGACCATTGAGTGCCAACCCTAGTGGACCCATCTTTGGTAGGTTAATTATAACTATGTAATGAATAAGAGATTGTACCTTTTCATATGCCCGTTTTTGTTAAACTTAATGTATGAGAACAAAGGCTAGCACCGAGTGAATATGTAATTGTTTTTAGATCTAGTAAAGAAAGAGACTAGAGTACAATCTATATCTACTTGAGAATGATGCTAGAGTGCATAAAGGACATTGATATTCCATAACTATGTGCCTACATGGGATGTGTCGTAGTTTTACCCTTGGCAAGTAGAACACCCTCCATCAGAGTAGGGTACACTCTAGATTACATTCCTAGCTAGTATGATCTATGTCAGTTATTGCCTATTCTCATCATTTGGGATACATTCAAGCATTTGATAAGTTCTATAATATTTAAGTAGTGGAATGGGATGCTATGTAGACATTATACGAGTTGTCTTTAATGGTGCTAGAGTGTATACAAATCAAGACTCAACGTCATTATATCATGTATTCAATAACATTTGAGTACCACGTAGGTAAAATCAATTTTAACTAACAAGATACCCTATCAAGACATGTAGAGACTAATTTAAAATACTCAAAAATTATATAGCCCAATCTAAAGCATAAATTTGGAGTATAAAAGTTGTATCACTATTTTTACGACAATAAAACGTATACAAGTTATTTAGGAAGTTTTATAATCAAAATGACAACGAACGTCCATGCCGTTCGAAAACTAGTTCAAAAGGTACTTGTATTCTTAGCATAAACACTATGTTTTAAGAGTTCAAAAATGATGAAATTTCGTGGTTAGGTGTTTAAAAAATATGAGGGTTATTTTATATTTGAAACATCCAACTACGACTCGCCAAGTATCAACCAAGGGCTCTATAGGAGGACTCTTGCAATTTGGCAAAAAGCTGCCATTAGGCAGTGACCATCAACGGACTACAGGGAACAAGCTTTTCGTAAAACAACGGGGTGTCGATGCCTCCGTTGATGAAGACTTAGAAAATTTTGTGGGAATTTGTTTCTTGTAAATCTCTTACAAAAACCACGGATATTTAGCACGGAGGCCACACTGCCCGTTTTTTGACCTACGGCCTATCAGTCAAGGTCTCGTAGGTCAAGTTTGGGTGTTACTGTTATGTTTCTATTAGTTCATTTAGTTAAATAAGTAGTTATTTAATTATTTAGAGGCTAAGGTAGTCCTAATCAAGTTAGTTAATCTGTCCTATAAAGACCTCAAACCTGATTAGATTCAACCCAACTCTTATAATTCCCAAAATTCAATTGCTCTTCCTTCTCTCTTCTTTCTCTCTCCCAATGAAATTTCATTGAAGACCAAGCAAAGTAGGATTCTAGGGCTGAAAATTGATCAATTAGCAAGGTATGTGATACCTTTCACCTTTAAGATCTCTTTCCCCAAAGGGTTCCTCCTAATTTATTTTAAAAGTATAAAATTCAAGTCGGTTTTTTCCAATAAGAAATTGACCTTATCCATTGCTTTGTTTATGATTCATTTTTTTTATTGTAATTAGATTAACATGAATTGTGAATCTATTACACTTCTTCTTGATGTATTGACCTACTTTGTTTGAGGATGACCTTTTCCCCTTAACCCTAGATTGTGATCAAGATTTGTATTATGTAGTATTGATACAATTGACTTGATTAATGTGTCAATTACTATTCTATATTGTTATTATGTCGAAATGACTAGATTGTGATGTATTGTAATTCAATTATGCTAGTTCTTGAGTTATTATTAAAGACTGTGAGGTAGATGATGAATTCGAGCTACGTCTCAAAGTCTAGGCTATGAACTAGTGATAATTTGGTGTGTAGTGATGCAATTGACTTTATTATTTTGTTGATTACTATAGTGTAATGATACTTCAATCATTTTTGGGTTGGATGTGATGGTTGATGGTAATACTTTGATGATGGCTTGTGAAGGAGATTGAGGTAAGTCTTATGATCTCAATTCTATACGTCAATTATTATCACTAGTGATTAAATGATGATGTTGTATTGAAGTATACCATATGTTTAATTTGAATGGATTAAACTATGGCTTGTGATTTGTTGTCTATGATGTTAATGTAGTAAGGATGGTGATAATTGACCAATGTGGCTTATCATGATGTCATTATGTAAAGGTGCTAAACTCACATGTATGAATTGTAATAAAAGGACAATACTTATGCAATCCTTATTGAGTTATAATGATTATTATATAAAGGATAGACCTTATGACCTAAATTAAGGTATGATAATTAATAAAGGCATTTAATACATTCAAAACGGGAATCTAGCTTAGCAACGAGGGAAATAGAGTGAAGAGTGTCCTTTCAACCATAGGAAAGATAGGATCAGTAATCTACTCATTATATTGAGACTATAATGCATGCATTATAAAAAGGGTCTCAACTACATCTCCTAATCCTTGAACTATGTTGCCCGCATAGGAATACAAGCAAGTGGATCCATATAGAAGCTACGTTCATCTTTTTGTACTACCTTGGCAAGTAGTCCGCCTTCTTTCGGTGTAGGGTTCCATGACACGGGATTCCACATTAGCTCATTTGGTTTGTGTTGGTTAAGGCAATATATTCCTAAAAGGTAACATGTAGTAATGAATGGTCTCTAACTAGAATTACCTAAGGGGTTTAGCTTAGTCTAGGTAGGGGTATGACACTCTACCTATACATAGGAATAGTTAGCCTAGACAGAAGTCTTAGAAGGATGTTATTATGTATGTATATGATGATATTACATGTTGAGGACACTCTGTAATGATGGTTTAAATTATGAACATGTATTTGGTGTCTATTGCAAAAGTATCATGTTATGTATTCTTAATGATGTGATATGTGAAGTAGGACATTGTTTATGGTTCTTATTTGCTAAATTTTATTCAGTAAAAGGTTAAGGGGTTTGCTAAATAATTACACTAGAAAACTAAACAAGAGTTCATGAGTGATGGTCTCGCTTTGGATATGAGGTTGTGAACTCTTTGATATTCTTGTTGATGTAATGACTTGATAATAAAGTTTTCTAGATTATATGTTCAATTATGTTGATGTGCATGTTAACTTGACTAGACATAGTATTTTTGGTATTGTGATGTACATGGTCTTGCCTTATTAATATGTACTATTGACTTGTGTTGGTTCTTGAATGTGCATAAGGCTTTGGAAATTAAAATAGCATGCTTTAATGAAATGTCCCTTTTTATCATGATTTAGATGTTGTGTATGCATATGGTCCTATACTCAATAAAAGTGATGTGCTCGCCATTTTCTCCCTTTTTCCCTAATATTTTAGGTTTCGGTCGTTAAAGGGATTGTGACGATTTTCTAAGGAAGACTTGCAATCTTATTGTCCATGTTGGGTAGGTCCTAATAACTTCGAGGAAAATTCCACTTTCTAGAACTGGATGTTGATTAGTCTAAAAGCTACTTTGTTCGTTACCATTCATTAAAGTACTAAAGATTGTATAGCCTATATGTGACATTTATTGTATTGATTTATATGTTATGCCCAATTGTTGTACTCTTGTTTAGATGGTTAAGATATGAGACCTCTGTTTTAAGACTATGTTACATCTTTTAAATATATATATGGCATAAAAGTAGAAGACTATGTAATCTTCTTATCCGAAGGGTTTATATATACTTCATATTAATGTATAATATCTGTATGTGAGTGGTCTATGCAAACCTCATTATAGATAAAAGAAAAGTATTATATTATCTGCAATTTTAACTTATGAATTTAATGATGTAATATAATAGGCTAGTCTTAGACCTCTTCGAGGACAACGCCGGCGATGATTACGTTTGGGTTTTGCTCCCTAGATGTGACATCATCACATTCTTTAATATTAAGATATAATTATTTAGAGGAAATCGTACTTTAAACTCACACATGCACATACACATTATCATCTGTCACATTGATCACTTATACTAGCTATAACATAATAATACCACAATTCACATAATGGTGCCGACAAGGCCATGTTTATAGCATACGTAACACATACACACCGCCACCATAAGTGGACCATATCATTCAGTACCATTCAATAAAAAATATATAGTAAATAGAAGAAGTAGATAAGCTCACCATTTTCCCATAGCCATAATCATTAACCATTAGCCTTTCCAATATAATTTCACATATTTGAGAAATTATTTATAACAATATCAATAAGACTAAGACAATAATTCAATCAAATAAATGTAAGGAAGACATGAACAATTCTGACATTAATTAATACATTATTCAATAACCCAATACAATCTACACATGAATTCAATACAATTCACCGATAATTGATCAAAAACTAGGAATTCAAGGAATTCATGGGTTCATTGAAGTTTTGATCGAAAAAAATTAAATTAACATCAATTGTATCATATAACATCTATTTAAACATTTTCATTCACGAATCCATGCTTTAACTACAAAATTTAAATTTTTATGTTTTGACACCTTTGAAAAGCCTTTGGAATTGGGTCCCTGAATAAGATAATACTCAAGGAATAAATGAACATACTTTAAATAAAGAATATACACAAAACTTATGGAGAGTCAATGAATAAATCCAATCGTAGCTTCAACCTTGCCCTTAGCTTCAATGGAGTCTAGAGAGAACTCTTTTTGATCTTGGGACTTTATTTTGAATAATGAATTCTAAATTAGGTTTTAGGATTATAAATTATTTTAAAGTACCTAAAAAACCCTAAAATAACTGCCCATAACATTATTAGGATGTTAGGTGAATTTCCCAAGCTATCCTCTACTTGGCCGAGACACCTGCAAAAAAATTGTAGGAGTCAATCGACGTTCCACTCGATCGACCGTACTTCTAGTCTGTGGTTTTGTTATGAGACTGTTTTTTTGTTGATTAATCTCCCACAACAATGTAAGGGGCAACATCCCCAATTTATTTGGTATACAATGGACTACGGACCATCGATTGAGCTCATTATTTGGGAGTGTTTTAAGTAATTTCTTGTAAAGGTTTGGTCCTCCTCAAGGACTCTTAGGGTGGTGTTACTCTAAGATGTTTATGTTAGCCTATAAGTGGTGATGCTAGTTTATGAAAAGTATGTATGATGTTGCTATGTGAATTGTGAGATCATGATAAGTACATGAATATGAAAGTTTATGATATCCCTTGTATGCTTTACAAAAGGTGATTATGTTATGTTAATCTCATAAAAAAAGTTTACGATGAAAGGACAATTCTCATCTAATCTAAAAGAGTTCATGATAATTTTATACAAGGAGATAATATCATATGACCTATGATAAGTTTATTATGAAAAAAACTTAAAGTTTATTCCAAGAAAAGGGACTTAAGAAAATCACCAATGAACGATATGAAAAGTGTCCTTTTCCTATGGAAAGGTAGGTTCACAGAGATTCTCATGAGATTGAGGCTGCCATATAGTGTGGAACTATGGGTCTCTAATACATCTCCTATTTTATGAACTATGTTGCCACCATAGCATAATATCTAGTGGATCCACCTAGAAAGCTATGTCATATTCGGTTCTACTTTAGCCGATAGACCACATCTTTTTTATGTAGGGATGACATCGGATTCCATGTTTAGCTCACATGTTCTATGTCGGTTAATGAATATGTTCCCTCATGTATAACTAAAGACAAGTAAATGAACATTGACTAGGGTGGCTTCAGGAGTTTTCTTAGTATAAGTAGTTGTATTAGACTCTACCTAGACATTGCACAGGTTGACTCTAAGGGAAGTCCTAGAAGATTGTTCTTAAGTAATATGATGATGTGAAAAATAAATGATTATGATAAATGATGTTACTGTTACATGAATGTTGGATATCATAATGAATATGTTATTGAGTTATATTGTTATATGAAGAAACACTTTATTTATGGTCTCCTGTATTATGTACTTGGTTACGTGGGGTTATAGGGCTTCACATGATAATTGAACTTGTTGGTTGGGGATGGGATCATTGGTTAGTGTTTTGTATGTTATGCTTATATGATTTATTGAATATTAATTTTTAAGGTGACTTTATGAGAATATAACTTCTATTATGATTATACTATAAGTGATTAAATCGTTACTTGTGTATGTTATATTTTATCTGACTTAGCATGTTTTATAAAGAATGATAAATGATATTTTTTCATACATGTCCCTATGTGTTATGTTCATATACCCACACTTAGTACATATGGCGTATTAAACCCATTGCTTTACATTACTACAACTGTAAGTTTCGGCAATTGAATCTTAACGATGTCAAATTGAAGAAGCTTGGAACTCTTTCTTCAAGTCTTGGTAGGTCCTCTTATTCGGAGATGCTATCTTTCATATTCTACCTTACGTAGATTTTTAGTAGTTTTATGAATATGCTATATCCATTATGTTCTTCGGATTAATTTGTTAGAAGACCTTTATGGCATATTAACTATTTTTGGCTAAGTTTAGATTTGCACTATTAGATGGTTTCTATATATGTGAGACAATTTTAGAATATCGAATGTTTTTATAAATCGTAAGTGTGAAGTCTAAGTATACTTAATTATTATATTAATAGGATTTTATTTTCCGCAAGATTTAACTCTATGATTGTTATGAATGCGAAAAAGAGGCTTGTCTGCGACTTCAGAGTGGTTAACGATGCAGGTCGCATTTTTGGTCTAGGATCTGGGTGTGACAAACTGGGTATCTGAGCATGAGGTTAAATATCTTTAGGGCAGATGTCTCACTAAACCACGTTACTTAGTGTCTTGTTCATGGTTGTGAAGCGTGCTACAATTATGGATGAGAGGCTATGTGATGATTAGGAAACTTCTCTTTTCTTGATAATCCTATGTCGTGCCTTTAGAGTTCAGATTCTACGTGTCGTTTGGCATCGAACACCTTTCTTGTGTATATAGTCAATGAAAAGAAGGACAGCCGCGAGGAGTGTAGGAGAAGAGATTGCGAATGCCGGAGCTACTCACCAAGCCAATCGAAATGCACTTCATTCGCAAGCTGCTACAAATGATCAAGTTTTTGTGAATCCTCCGGCAATAACGGATTGTGAGGTTAGGGCAGCCCTGTTCCAAATTTCCCAAGCCATTACCACCCAATCTCAACCCATCGCTACTCAAGATAACATGGTGGTTTTTCCTCGAGAAAACTAGCATGCTATTACTATGGCTAGCTGTTTGAGAGACTTTACGAGAGTCGATCCTCCAAAGTACTTTGGATCAAAAGTTGATGAGGACCCCCAAGATCTCCTTAATGAGGTAAATAGGATTTTGTTTGTTGTGGGGGTGAGTACTACATAAAAGGCTGAGCTTGCTGCCTATCAAATTAAGAACGTGTCTCAAACATGGTATAATTGATGGAAGGATAGAAGGTTTTTTGAGATTGTCTTGTGTCTTGGGAGATCTTCAAAAAGGCTTTTCTGGACATATTCTTTCTAAGGAAAAAAAGGGAAGCTAAGGAAGAGGAGTTCATCAGCCTTTATCAAGGAGGTATGGCGGTTAAGGAATACTCCTTAAAGTTCATTAAGTTGTCAAAATATGCTTCTTTTTTGGTTTCCAACGCAAGGGATAAAATGATCCGTTATGTAATGGGTGTCTCCGAAGAGCTCAAAGAAGAATGTCATGCAGCCATGCTTCATGAAAAGATGGATCTTTCTAGGTTATTGGTTCATGCTCAACAAGTTGAGGAAAGTCCCTTAAGAAAGAGGAATAGTGAAGCTAAGAAGGTAAAGTCTCTTAAAGGTAGTTCTTCTAGGAGTAGGATTGATTTTCAAGAAAAGCCTAAGTTTAAGAAGAGTTTTTCAAACCAAGTTCTTTCCAATTTCTCCATGTATCGCAGTGATAGAGGTTCTAGTCCTAATCATCAAGTGGAGAAAATTGTTGATCCAACAAAAGAGAGACCAACTTGTGGTAAGTGTGTTAAGAAACATGAAGGTGAATGTCTTGTTTGGACTAATTGTAACAACCCTAAAAATGGTTTTGCTAAATAAAGCATAATGTTTCTAGAATGCCTACGGTTAGACCTGGTTCACATGGATTGATGCGTGTCGGACCAGACGTCTAAACCCTTGTGACAGCCAAGACAACTAACTTGGGGATTTAGTTGATCAAGGAAATGTTGGGTCCAGCCATGTAGGGCTCCCAAATATTATGATTTATTCGAATGAGTATTTACCAGATTTAAAAAGGGGAAATCATAAGTTTGGAGGATCTAGGGGTAAAATGTTTTTTTTTTCATGCTAAGAGTTGTTTCTTAATAACCCTTACTACATAATTATTTATTTAATTATTAAGGTAGAGGGGTATTTTAGGGAGAGAGGGCCGAAAATTGACACTTAGAGTGTAGTCCTGCTCCACCCCGTTTCAAAGGTAGGTTGAAGCAATGATTTAAATTGGTAATTAATTTAGTTAATTCATATTTTTCGGCTTATTTAAAATAAAAGGGAAATCATATTTTTACCATTTAACTAAACCTTATTTGACTAAGTCCTAAACTAAACTCCTAACCCTAAGAAAACTATCCTTACTCACGTCTATCTTCCAACACATAATCATGCTCTCTTCTCTATCATGTTCTCTCTGCCTAAACAACTACAATAATAGAAAATTGACCAATGTTCTTCACACTTGAAGAACTCACGCGAAAATATAAGAAAACAAATGCTAATCAAACACGTTAGGCAAAAAGGGAAGGTGTTCCGTAGAATATGGTGTTGAACTTTCGGTTTGGATGTGTGTTTGAAGGAGTTTTTTAGGCAGAAAGTTGAGTTTTCAACGTCAAAAAGGTATGGCTTCTCTTCTCTCTTGGTACTTTTCCCAAGAGACCCCTTAAGGTTCACAGGAATATATTCCAAAAACTAGGGTTGTTCTCCATTGCATGTCTTTGTCACTAGCTCCAATTGAATCATAGGTTGGGTATGTTTGCTGGTAGAAATTGGGGATGTAATGTGTTTTTGTAATAATTATGTTTATGTGAGTATGTTCATAATTACGTGAATATTGAGAATGTTGTTCGAAATTAAGTGAAAAATGATGTGTGTGCAATGTGTAGCCGTGATATACAGTCTTGCATTTATGTTCGAAAAATAACATGCTTATGGTCTTATTTCATGTGCACAAACTTCCTTTAATCGTGATGTTCAGAAGTGATGTAAAAATGCTGATTTTAGTGCAAATTAATAGTCAAATGAATCCATGAAAATGCACCTAAATAACTCAAGTGTCTAAACATTTAATGTGAAAGAGGTGAGAAACTAGGCTGCAAATATTGCCAATATCTTAGTGATGATTTTCAGCCAAGCTAAGGGGATTATAATGCTACGTAAAAATGAATTAATATTTGTGAGGCCACTGAGAATCGAACCCCTGACGTCACCATGTTAAAAATCAATGAAATAATAAGAGAAAAAGAGAACTAAGAGTTTTACCATTTAACTAAACATTATTTTACTAAGACCTAAACTAAACTCCTAATACTAAGAAAACTCTCCTTACTAACGTCTATCTCTGGATACATGATAATTCTCTCTTCTCTTTCACGTTCTCTCTTCCTAAATGACTACAATAATAGAAAATTTACTAAAGTTCTTCACACTTGAAGAACTCAAGCTAAAATATAAGAAAACAAACACTAATCAATCACGTTAGGCAAAAAGGGAAGGTGTTCCGTCGAATTTGGTGTTGAGCTTTATATTTGGACGTGTGTTTGGATGAGATTTTTGGGCAGCAAGTAAAGGCAAAAAAGGTATGGGTTCTCTTCTTTCTTGGTCCCTTTCCCAAGATACGAGTTATGGTTCAGAGGAATCTATATCGAAAATTACGGGTGTTCCCCATTGCATATCCTTGTCACTAGCTCCCATCGAATCATATATTGGGTATGTTTGTTGGTAGAATTAGGGATGTAGTATGTTTTTGTGATGATTGTGTTTATGTGTGTATGTTCTGAATTATGTGAATATTGAGCATGTTGTCCGAAATTAAGTGAAGTTTGATGTGTGTGCAATGTGTAGCTGTGATATCCACTCTTGGATTCAAGTTTGAAAAATGACATGTTTCTGGTCGTATTTCATATGCCCAATCTTGCTTAAGTGAAGATGTTCATAAGTGATGTAAAAATGCTGATTTGAGTGAATAATAGTCAAATAAATCCATGAAAATGCGCCTATAGAACTCACAATAAACTAGTTAAGGTGTCTAAACATATAATGTGAAAGAGGTGAGAAACTATGCTGCGAAAATTTCCAGCATCTTGTTTATGAGTTTCGGCCAAGCTAAAGGGAATTTCATGCTAAGTAATAATGAATTAAAAATGTGATGCCGCTTAAAATCTAACCCGTGACATGACCATGTTAAAAATATTGAAATAATGTGAGAAAAAGAGAATGTGGCATGTGTGATTCAAACACATGTTCCTTGATCCAAAAATGAAATTAAAAAATAACAAATTAGATGAGTGGGATTCGAACCCATCACCTCTTAATCAGATTTAAGGAGGAATAAAAAAAGGAAAATAAAAGGTTGAGGCGTGTGGGAATCAAACCCACGACATCTAGGCAGAACCAAGGAAAATTAAGGAGAAAAAAATTAATGTGGGGATGTTGGGGTTCGAACCCACACCCCCTCGGCCAAAAGGAGAGAAATTAAAGAGAATGAAATAAAAAAATTGAGGTTGTGGGGGTTCAATTCCACATCCTTTCAGTCCCAATGAGCGAAATTTGAAGAGAAAAATTTTTGGGAAAAATAAAATGGAAGCGTTGGGGCTCGATATTGGTTCGCCATGCCGTGTAGATTAAACTAAAATAAATAAAAAAGTAAGTGTTGTACAAGGGATTTGAATTAGGTCTCCCTTGACAAAATTCCATGTAGATACATAAGTCAAACGTGAATAAATGTTCAAAAAATGCTGCCTTCATAGATCAAAATCAATAATCTTGACATACATACAAGATGCATTAGTCTATTAACACATAATCATAGGAAGATATCAATCACTTAAATGAACTATGAATGAAGCCTCATCGCGTATATGTATAGACCCATAAATCTAGCATATGTTTAAAACTAATTAAACCTAAGATGTATATAATGAAATGATAAAACCCTAGAGGGGTTGAGTAAGAGTGTGAAACACACTACATTGACAAGTACGTTGGCATATGATGAAATTAACAATGAAATTATGAATCCCTGGGAGGGTTAAGAATGACTGTGAAACAATAAATGGCCAAGTACATTGGCATATTATTTAATGAAAATGTACATATAAAGGGGTGAGTAATTATGAAGAGAAAATGTGCTAAATTAATGAATGTGGTGACAACATTATAAGAGGCTAATGGATAAGATTGGAGCAATCTCAAATGAGCCTAAGTGAATGTTACAAAAATGTACTCACCTATGAGAGTGTAAAATTAATGAAGAGACCAGTCTCTATAAACACGCTAATGAAAGTATGGAGATTACTATACACTTAATACTAATGATGAGATAGTAATTAATCTATTGAGATATGATATATTCATACTACAAACAAACATACATGGTGTATAAGTTGAACGTAATGGAACTTTATACTAAGCATCGATAGACTAGATCTGAGCACTGGGTATGGGTCTTTTAATATCTCCTAGTCTTCAAACATATATTGCCAATATAGGGATCTGGCGGGTTTCAATTCCTATGTATGCTAGTATGTTTTGGGTCACTTTGGCTAGTGAGTCGACCTCTTTTCGGTGTGGGGGAGACACTGGATTTCATGATGTTCACACGATCTATGTCAATTAACGTTAAAGTTCAACATGAATGAATCAGGCCAGCCTCAAATGATGTACACAGTTAAATGAATGATACAAAAGGTGTTAGTATAGGATAATCAATAGGTGAGGTAGACCTAAGGAATGACACTAGGTCATTTTTGAAAATTGCACAGCAAACTCGATGAAAGTCTTAAACTACATCCTAGGTATAATTGGTGTTCACACTGGCGTATGAACGAAATGAAGTAAAGTACGTATGAACTAACGAAGCATACTCTGTGTTTTCTAAAGAAGTCTCCCTAGTTGAGGTTTAATATGTTGAGACCTCATATTTGAAAGTCTTAATGTCAAGTCTATGATTCAAAGGTCTTATGGTATATGAATGAATGATATGGAAGATCTTATGTGCTAGATGAAAAATGATATGTGTTATGTATAAGATGTTATGTGTTGTGTGAAATATTATAAGTATGATGATGCATGTTAGTCTCATGGAATGACTTTTCTAATCAAAATTTTGAAAGCTCACTAACTTTCCTTATCCTATTTTGGCAAGTATACTGACTTGACTTTCCATACAATTCTACAATTTTAGGTGCAGGGACATGTGGACGCTAGACCTTAAAGGTTGACGTTGCAGCTATCCGGACGTGGTGATTTCAAACGAACATGGTAGGCCTTCATACTTTCGAGGATATGTACTGTTATTATCTAGCTTATATGTAGGCTATAACTAGTGGATTGTGTTATAATAGTGTTTCGTTCCACTTTTGGTCAAATATTGTATTGGTGCCGTTTTTGCAAAAAATACGTCTAATAAAAATATAATCTAATTCTTTCATTTGACTATCTCTTTTTTAGATTGTTGATTTGTGAACGGCTATGATGTTAACTAATAAGTATAAATGTATGTTAAGAAACAAAAAGTTTAAAATTTTGCTCTAAAATTAACTTAGATGAAGTAAGAATGATATATGCAGGCTTCTCTGTGACCTTTGAGAGGTGAATGACGCTGGTCTCGTCTAGGGTCTATATTCCGATTGTAAAACTAATAGTTTCTATGGTTGTGGGAAAGGGGTCCATATGGTGAGATATTGTCCTAATGTAAGAAGTTAAGGTAAGGGTAATAGTCAATCTCAATCAAGCGGTCTTAATTATAATGCTCCAAAATAGAACCATTTCAGTGCACTTAAGGCTAAGGGTTAACAAGAAAGCTCTCCCGATGTTGTGACCGGTATGTTACAATTTTCTCTGTTAATGTTTATGCTTTGATTGACATAGGTGCTACTCTTTGTTTTATTACACCTTTGGTAGCTAGGAAGTTTGATGTACTTTCTTATAGTTTGATTGATCCCTTTTCAGGTTGTACCCCAATAGGTGGAAAATGGGGAAGTTCTATGCCAAGGGGTCAAATTATTTTGTGTTTAAAGGCTTGAAAGATGATATCCAAAGGTTGTATATACCAAGTAGTAAGGATAAAGGAGGCCTTCAAAACATATTGAATTTAAGAAAATCGAAAGTAGGGTTATTCCCAATGATATTGTCGAATGTTAATCTTCAAGGTTCTCCCTATTTACAATTTTAGTTGTAGGTATAATGGAAAGTAAGAAAGTAAGAAGAATAAATGTAAGTTGAAAGTGAACTAAGTAAGCAAAGCATGAGACTGCCAAATCCTTAGTATTTGATAAGAATGAAGTATTAATAGTTATTGGTTCATGCCAATATTAGAGTATGAATATATGCCCCAAAAACTATATATTGTTCAAATAATAAAAAAATTAAGCATAGCCAATAAAGATTGGATTATAAAGACTTCATGCCCAATTTATCAAGAATGGAAAATCTAACTTGTTTACTAAATTGGTGAATATTTTCTTAAAAGATAGTACCAACTAGAGTTTTAAGAAGATGTTTTCAAACTCTATTTTTACACTTATATGTAACTTGTATGAATATGTTTTTTGAGATTTTGTTGTTTTGTTGTTATTTTCAGATGATTGATAGTATTGTAACTGTTTGATGCATTTTGAGCTTATGATAAGATTGAGAATGAAATTCCTCACTAAGTGTTATGAATATGTAGCTCTTATTTGTTTGTGCTTCATAAATTGAGTGATAAGTGTAATGATATGTTATGTGCTGGTTGTGCTGCTAGTTATGAGTCTTTTTCTTACCCTCCAAAAGATTTAAGTGTCATTCGGGGCTGGTTGTTCCTAAGGTTGGATAATGTAACATTCCAGAAAATGTACTTGTCAAATGAAGAGCCTATTAGGTTTTAAGAATAGGTATTGGGATACATAGGCATCCCAATGCCCATTATTGAGTTATATTGGGCATGTTAGAGAATATTGACTAAAAGGGTGTTACCGAATTTGTATGAATTAACAAAACATAGAATAGAACTTGATGTTCAAATGCCCCAATCCAAGATTTTTTGGGAAGTATAACTAGAATAAATACCCTAGGCTAAAATTCATAATTAATCAGCAAACACATTAGGTACGAGGCATCCAAGTGAAAAGCTTTGATAGCATAGCATATAACTATTTAAAATGATCATGTAGATTCAGTAGTGCGCAACACATAGTGAGGATCTTTGGACAAGGAGTAAACTTTCCTGAATTACATGGTTAGGAAAGTGCTAAGCAACACATGTGTAACCGGCCGAGAGACAAGCCTAACCGATTCGGTTAGGGCAATTAGAGGACATGCGTGTCAAATCGAACCAGGTGGGACCGAGCTCCGTAAATAATTCTAGTTCCTAACAAACTATCCTAACTAGCTAACAATCCTAGGACAGATTGAAATAAATTAACTAGTGTGCCTGAAATCCTTAGACCTAATTGGGTGACACTAACCGAATAACTAACTAAAACAAATCCTAGTACCTAACATAGGATAGTCCAAAGGGGTTGGTTATGGTCTTAAAGACTTAGGGGTACATTAGTAATTATAGTAGGTCACTTAATTAATTAAATTAGAAACTTAATTAATTAAATTAATTCCTAGTCAAAACCCGAGACCCTAAGTCATATGTTCTGCTAGTTGTAGTCATTTTAGGAGGGGCGTTTTAGGTAATTTAAATGGAGCGTCTTTGTAATTCTTGGGACATCTATATAGTGATATTAGGTCAGTTTTTAACTACTTTTATACACCCTAAAATAGATCAAAAATAAAATTCTCTCATCTCTCAAGAAATTCTCTTTTTTTCCAAACTCCATTGAAGAATAAGAAAAAGCTTAACAAATAAATGAAGGTTTCAAAGTTTCCAATCAGATTTCGTGGATTCTTCATCTATAAGGTATGTGTTTTGCACACTTTTTATTCCTTTCCCAAAGAGGTGCTTTCAATATAAGTTTTCAATAACTTTAAATACAAGGGTTTTTATTCGAAAGAGCGGATTTTCTTCATAACCTTACATTTATGATTTTTTATGAAAATTAAACATTTTCTATATCTTATTTTAAAAGAATTGTTGAGTAAATTATTGATAATGTTTGAATGTCGTGTGATACATGATCTTTCTCGATGTGATGGTTTCTCAAATTGGTTGTTTGTAGTATTTGATATCTTGAAAATGTTAGGGTTAGAATTTATGGTTTGAATAAACCCTCTTATAACCGATTTACCCTCTCCTACGCTATACATTGATCTTGTAAATAGTTTTATGAGTTGTTATTGATTATGTTTTTTGATTATTTCACTAAGCCTTATTATGAATATCACATGATGAAAAAGGTGCTTGGAAACAAGAGCGAAGTCTTCAAAAATTGTTATAATTCTAAGATGTTTATGTTAGAGTATAAGTTGTGATTCTATGTTATGAAAACTATGTATGATGTTGCTATGTGGATATGCTGGCTATGAATATTTAAATTGTGAGATCATTATAGTAACACGAATTTGCAAGTTTATGATATCCCTTGTATGCTTTACACAAGATGATTATGTTATGCTAATCTCAAAGAAGAAATGTTACGATGACAGGACAATTCTCATCTAATCTAAAAGAGTTCATGATCATTTTATACAAGGATATAATCTCCTATGACCTATGATAAGTTTATTATGAAAAAAATTAAAGTTGATTTTATGAAAAGGGACTTAAGCTAAGCACCGATGAACTAGATATGGGAAATGTCCCTTCCCTAGGGTAACGTAGGTTCACAATGATTTTCATGAGATTGAGGCTTACATGTAATGTGGAACTAAGAATTTCTAATAATTCACCTAGTGCTTTAAATATGTTGCCACCATAGGATACTAACTAGGTTATCAACCTAGAAAGCTACGTCTTGTTCGGTTCTACTTTTGCTGGAAGACAACCTCTTTTCGGTGTGGGGAAGACACCGGATTCCATCTTTAGCTCACATGGTCTATGTCGGTTAATGCGTAGGTTCCGTCATGTAAAATTAAAGACAACAGAATGAACTTTTATAGGGTGACTTGAGGAGTT
The DNA here is from genome assembly GCA_032847665.1 of Solanum chilense. NCBI lineage: Eukaryota > Viridiplantae > Streptophyta > Magnoliopsida > Solanales > Solanaceae > Solanum > Solanum chilense. The sequence continues at coordinate 43,155,244 of CM064973.1, forward strand.
TTCTTAGTATAAGTAGTGGTACGGGACTCTATCTAGAAATTGCACAAGTTGACTCTAAGGGAAGTCCTTGGAGATTGCTCTTAAGAAATAAAATGATTTTACTCCTATATTATCTACTTGGTTATGTGGGATTATGTGGCTTCACATGACCATTTCTCTTGTAGGTTAGGGATGAGATCATTCGTAATTGTTTTTTATGTTATGATAATTTTATTTATGGAAAATGAATTGTTAAGGTGACTTTATGAGAATATGCCATCGATTATGATCATGCTTTAAGTGATGGAACCGTTATTTGTATATGTTATATGGTATTTTATTGAAGACTTTCATATGACTTAGCATGTTTCTAAAGACTTATAAATGATACTTTTTCATGCATTCCCCTATGTCTTTTGTGCATATACTCATACTAAGTACATGTGGCGTACTAACACCATTACTTTACATTACTACAACTGTAGGTTCCGTCCGTTCAAGCTTAAGTATTTTGATTTTTGAAGAAGATTGGAACTCTTTCTGTAAGTCTTTGTAGGTCCTCATGTTCGGGGATGCTATCTTATATATTCTAGCTTACGTAATTTTTTAGTAGTTTTAAGAATACGCTATTTCAATTATTTTCTTTGGATACTTTTGTAATAAGACCTATATGGCATATTAACTATTATTGGATAAGTTTAGATTTGCACTCTTATATGGTTCCTATATATGTGATACATTTTTAGAATATAGTATGTTTTTATGAATCTTTTGTATGAAGCTAACAAAGTATACATCATTAGCATAAAAAAGATTAATTTTCCTGAAAATTTAATTGTATGATTGTGATGAATGCTAAGAAGAGGCTTGTTTGAGACCTCTAACAGATTAACGATGTCGGTCGCATTCGTTGTCTAGATTCAGGGTGTGACATTATCTTCTCTATTTCATTTAATAGATATTCAACATTTAAAAACATTCAATAAATGGTCTTGGAAAAGACCTAGGGACTAATATAATAACATTTTGAAAGGATAATCATGCAATATCTAGATAGTGTCCCATACCACTACTTTAACTTCATAAAACTTCTCAAATAGTAGTAGATAACACATATAATGAGAATATGAAATAATCGACATAGACCATACTAGCTATGCATGTAATTCGGAGTCTTCAACCTACTCCTATGGAGGGTGTTCTACTTGCCAATGATAGAACTAGGATACAATCCATGTTGCCACATGGTTAAGGAAAATTAAGGGTTTCGTTGTTTTTTAAAGACATCTAAGTTAAACTAAATTTCTTAACATACTCAGTTTGTGCTAGCCTTTGTTCTCATATAGTATTTCAATAGTATATGAAAAGGTATTTAAACTTTTTTATAACCTAATCACATTATACCTTTCAAAATATTGTCAACTAAGGCTACCTAAAATGTTTAAGAGGATAGATAAATGACATTCCTAAGGATGATTTCATGCCGTTCTAACCAACCAACCCTAAATCCACCATTCCCGAAAGAAAAATGTCATTACAACTTTCAACTTTAACAATATCATAAACTTCCATCTAGGTTAAAGGTTCCACATAAAAGACCTTCTTAACTATGTTCAAGGTCACATGTCGATCACACATACAAGACTAAGAAACTTAAGCAGACTAAGTGAAGAGTCATATTCACATTGTACATATATCAAGTAAGGGATGTAAGTGTAACAAAAAAAGACACACACATATTACACATACAACATATCATTTAATAAGCAATAGGTATAATAAATGTCATCTATAGTTCACCCTATTTACTACTATAGTATCATCAATCTAAGTTACCACAAAACTCATATTAGAAGACTCCGAAAATTCAAGACCTAATTTAGAGACCCACATGAGTGTCTAAAGGTATAAATACTATTTTAAGACCTTTATTAATGTTTAAAAGTCATCCAAAAAGTTTTAGAGACAAGAGGTCAAGGAACCTCTATGACGTCCGAAAACTAGCTAAATTAAACTAGTTGACGTCCCTATGTTTGGTGAAGGATAGGGAGGGTCAGATGAAGTATAAAACTGGTAAAAAGATTTTGGATAGGAAAAATGTAATATAAAGGGTCCTAACATCTAATAACGACACCGCAAGGACGAACCAAGGGTTCCTGTGGAGTACCCCAACACGGGTATGCAGGATGCCAAAACAATTTTGTGGCACCCTAGATTTGGAAGTCACTGCGCGATGCACAATTGACAAGCATCCTGGAAATTTTTGCCTCGCGAAACGTTTATGCCACGATGCTCACTGACACAACCCGGATTTCAAAAATAAAATATGGAATTAGCCTCGCTACGTGAAACAACTTTCCAAATTCATTGAAATCATATTTTGACCATTTTGACTTCACAAATAGACCGATTTAAGTGACGATTATCTTGGGTAATTTAAGGTTTTATTACATGTAGCCTAAGGGTGAGTTTTAAGTCGTTTTTCACTTTTCTAAATAAAATTCCTAAAATAAAACCCTAAAGCTCTCATCTCTCTCTACATATCGCTCCCAAACTCCTCCATTGAAGGAATATCAAAGGTTTAAGAAGAAGACCAATTTCTATAGGACTTAAATTATATCGCGGATTAATCTTCATTAAAGAATGAGTTATTCACTCTTGATATCCTTTTCCCCATAACATCCTTTCAAAGTTAATTTTTAAGTAACCTAATTCCATGGGGTTTTCCAATTCAAATGGGTTTTCTTCTAAACTTCACATTGGTGATAAGTGGTGATTGAGTATGAATAATTTAATGTAGATTGTTTGTTAATTGATGATAATTGATGCAATTTTATGTATATCATTTCCCTTTTGCCAAAATAGTCAAATCTTTTATCTTGCTTATGAATTGATAGGAGTTGAATAATGTACTGATTGTTAGACTTATTTTATCTATTTTAATTCATTTATGGACCGCCTAAGGTAATGTATTGTTAGGATTGGATCTATTTCATGATTAATTCATGATGAACCCTACTCCCCTACACTAGGTTATAAATTCATGTTAATTTTGATAGTGATGGTGCAATTGACCTGATTATTGTGTTAATTACTATTATGTGTTGGTATTATACCTATTATTCTGTTTAATTGGATGGTTGATGGTACAACCATGGATGATAGCTTGTGAAGGAGATTTATTATTTCTTTATGATCCTAACCTTTATCTCAATTATGATTACTTGTGTTTAGTGATGAAGTTATGTGGAACTATACCTTATGATGAGATTAATTAGGGTTTGCATGATGGTTAATTGAAATGTCTTGAACTATGATTTGTGAGTGGTTAGATAAGAATTAAATGTTATAAGGATGATGATGACTTATAAATGTGCCTTATCATGATGTTATTATGTAAATGTACTAACCAGACAAGTATAAATTGTAATGAAAGGAAATATTCGTGCAATTCTTATTGAGTTATGTTGATTATGATTATATAACGGATAGACACTATGACCTAAAATAAGTTATGATCATTATTAAAGGATTAAAGACATTTCAAAAGTGAATTTATCTTAGCAACGAGAGAACTTGACAAAGGGAGGTGTTGAGTTTCCACAGACGAAAATTAACCCTATAGTTCCACTAGAGGTTTTGACTCCCCTATAAGGGATACTCTGTCACATCTGGGGAGAACCCCCTAGAAATAATATGAGGTACTTGACCTCTTGGAGGTCTTATAGCCTATAGTTATCATTAATCGCATTTTCATGGTAAATTTAGCGGAAAATTTAAAAATTTTAATAACACATCATATGCTAGAAACTTCACTTCATATTTATAAAATATCACATTATATATTTATACCTTAATTAACTTTGCAATCCTAAATAGAACATTATAAGAGTACAATAGGACACGACCCTTATATCATAATACATAACTATACAATTCATAATGCTTTATAGTAAGCTAAACTTGAGGACATCCTTTTACGTAAGGATTCCTTTCCTTGAGCTTGGGAATCACATATGAAGCTCCTTTTTTGTAGAGACATCGCTTAAGCATCCATGACCTACACTTTGTGTAAAAACTAGAGAAGAATGGAGAAAGTGTAAGAACAAGAACACATCACATAGGTTCATTAGGACTCACACCATGCACTTCATCATAACATGTAGACAATTACTACAAAGTCATGCATAAGGAGTGTATACATATAAACATGTATTAGGACACCATCCTAGGACATCAGTCAAGAGCCACTTCTTCAATGCATAGGTGAAGTCCCATACAACCACCTACTCTAAGAAACTACCTTAGGTCATCCTAGATAGGGTCGTTACTTTATTTAAATCCTCTATTTTACTTTAGGGAAGCTAAACCTTAACCGACCCTAACACCATGGGTTCTAAACATGGAATTTGGTATTATAGAGCATTACACCAAAGGTAGGTGTTCTTACCTAGCCAAGGTAGAACATTAACACATGTTCGAATCTTTAGCTGATATCACATTGCTAGATCTTATGTGGCAAGAATACTTTATAGAACTATGGGGAAATCATGGAAACATCTCTCTACACTCTTTTAGGGTCATGAGGTTCTCCACCCCATGAGGTCTATGGTAACCAACCTTCCTACTATGGGAACAGAAACCCCTCATCTTCAAGTTCACTCGGTGCTAAGTTAAATTCTCCTTTTATTAAAAAAAACCTTTATTATAATTACTTTATGAAATTATGCTTAGGGAGTCATACTCTCATATCCTTTGCTAATAGGTCATAGATGAGAGTTCATCAATGTAAATAATGTGAGAAATCCTATCAAGGCACACATGTTTAATGCATAGGCAAGGTCCCATACCATTGCCCATACTAGTAAGGCTATAAGGACATCCTCATTAAGGAAACACATATAATAATTTTTTAGGAATAAGATTAACATGCATAATAGAAGATATTAGTGAAAATGAGTACAACCTTTCATAAGACACTTTGAACCCATACTACATTGTTAGCATTCACGTAGAGTGACGGTATGTGTGAATTGGTCTATCTAATCACATAATGGATATCAACAACACATTGAGGAAGCCACCATCTAAGGACGACAAAAAACTTTCAAGCGTAGACCACACAACACACGATAGCATAGGAGACAATTTAACTTCATATTACATTTAAGACTTGTAACTTTTGTTATTCATGCATTCTTATAGGGGTACATAGGTAATGGATTATTAACTATTTTAACTCATAAATGTCATAACCTACACTTTACCCTATCATAGGTATACACATGCTTAGACAATATATATATAACCTAGATCACAAGTAGAATAAAGAAGTAGGCATAAGCTTCACATAGTTTCATCGACATAACAACACTCTCATATATTCATCAATCTGACTTCATGGACATAATAAGGACATACATAGATTGACAAGAAATAAACACTACCACCAAAAGTGGACCATACCACTCAATGCCATACAAGGCATTAATAAACTACAATAATATAGAATAGTAGAGGGAAAGAGCCCTTCTTACCAATTCATCAATCTTTGATCATAATTGATCAATACACCTTTTTCATCAACAACATATTATATGAAAATTTCTAAATATACACTTAATCATCGAAGAAACCATTTACAAGTCGCTACAACATTATAATATAATCGAATACAAAGCCTCACATATATGCTAAAAGTAGAGAGTCAAAGATCACTTACTAATATTTTTTACTTTGATTACAACTACTAACATTCAGAATATACCAATAATATTAACCTAGGGCAGCAGCTAAAGACATAATATTCAATTCTAACTCATGATTTATCTACCCTAGAAATAAGATCACATGATGTACATTACAACATTCAATTTATAGAGTACGAGAACCTAGACCAATTAATGCCAACACTTCGTTACATTGATCATCAACTATTAACACCCATAATTCATTAATAGCATCAATATATGCTAGTAGTTATAGAAATCATAACCTAAAAAAAATAATACTACAATTGATACAAGTTCAAGATTAGAGTGAACATGCTACATTAGGAATCCATGGAAGATAAAAGAACATGGGATCATAAAACATTGATCCTCATGGATCACTAATCAACAACTAATAATTAATATTCAGCTGATACATTAACTACGGTTATGCTTACACGAACAAGTTCCACAATTATACATTATAGAGTCAATGTTATGATGATCAAATAGAGGCATAGACTAGTCATGATAAATTTTTCATACTTTAATCCAAATGGATACCTCATAATCAAATCATCATCAATACACGTAATTAACAGTACAAAATAAAAGATTCAATGTAATGGAATCACAATTCAACCAATAACAAACCACAATCACAATGCCCATGCAAGGGCTAAATCGAGTTTGGGAAGGGACATAGGTTCACAATGAAATTGGATTAAAATTCAAGTTAAAACCAATCCGTTATCCTCATTTAATAATAATTAATCCATTAAAAACATTTTTAGAAAGAACCTATGGCTAGATTGAAGAAGATGAAGTTTGATCTTATTTTCACTTCGAACACATGAAGATTAACTCTCAAAGTGAAAGGTTACTTAGAGATGAAGGATTACCATACATATATTTATTTATACATATATATCTATATATATATATATATATATATATATATAAAACTCTAAAAATATTAATAAACAATTGGAATATAATCTCCACGATGTTCTTGAGCTTCACTTTCATTGGAGGTTTCTAGGGAGAATATTATTGGAGGGAAAGACTAATTTGTTTGAGTGGGATTGGGAATGGGTTTTTCACGTTTTTATTCACATATATACCAAAAAAAATCACCAAATAAATCATCAAGGGTTAGGTTTCCCGTGGGATGAATTTCTCATTAACCCTTTTAATGAAACAGTGCGCAAGCAATGACATAAGGCCTGCATCGACGAACACAACGATAGGGCGTTTGTTTATCGACCGATTGTTAAATCCCTTCCGTAGTTTGGGTCTAAGTTTTTCATGTTTCCAAGTATAATCAAGGCTATATGACCATTTACACCTCCCCATCGAGGGGATTAAGTCCACAAAAAGTGCGTCTGTTGAGCTCGTAGATTGGCATAACCAAGGCAGTGTCTCAAAAGCATTTGGGTCCTTCTGGTGTAACAACCCAGTTAGTCGGTCTGAACTGTAAAATTGTTTTTGATAAATACTTACTGGGTCGACGGACCATGTGACGGATCATCGTAGTCACGACGGACCGTCATCGACTCGTCGTCCCATAGTTGTAAAATTTCTCGTGCTGCTCCCTTCACTACCCTCGACGGCAAGTATGAAGAACCGTCATTGGCACAACGGTCCATCGAGCGTCTCCGTTCCAAAACACTTCAACTCATGGAATGTGGGTACGGGATCAATTTTTTGAACTTTGTGACGAACCTGCAGGACGGACCGTCATAGATACAACGCACTGTCACAAGTTGCGTAACCTCACTACTGAATTTAACTCTCTTAACTTTGTGACGAACATGCAGGACGGACCGTAATAGATACGATGGACCTTCACAAGCTGCGTAACTCCACCCTGGGTCGTACTTCCGCTAAAATTTAAATGGGTGTTTTGGACTATTCATGATTATAATTATGAAATTAGTGCGGTAAGTTTAATAATATTTTTAGTTGGGGGTTAAATAAGATAATAGGGAAATAAATAGTGGGTTACTTTTATCATAATGGATTATATGATAATTAGGGTAAAAGAAAAAGAATCTGCCGAAGAAAAAAAAAAGAACAGAAACGGAGAACGAGTGAGAGAGCGTGAAACGAAAGAAGGAGGTAGGGGACAGGGACTTCGATTGAAAATATTCATAGACACTGAGGAAGGCAAAGGCATTGGAGAGGTAGTTTGCTTATGGTTTATTTCTATGTGATAGATAAACTCTAAATAGTGATCGATATGTATTGGGTGGTATTGTAAAGTCTTCCATGTACTTGATTGTGTGATTTTATGTTTTGATTGTGTAGTTGTGGTTGGTGAGAATGATGAGATTGTTGAATGTTCAATCTTAAATCCTCTCTATTAAGATGACGCCTTGACATAAAGAAGACTTGATGAAATAAATTCATGGGATAAATGGATCGGAGTGTCACGTTCCGACACGGTAATATTGGATCGGAGTGTAATGTTCGGACATTTATTAGAGGATCGGAGTATTACGTTCCGAAACGGTATATAGGATCAGAGTGTCACTTTCCGACATGATAATAATAAAGAAAAGGAATCTTGAATTATGTTAATATACTCAAATTCAAAGAACCTATTTCCCAAATGAGTATGGTGTGGAGGCTTGAGTCCTCATAGGTGTGCCTGGTATTCTTGCCAATGGTTCTTATACTTGTTGCTTGTCACCTGTTAAGTATTGTGGTTGATTTTATATTATTATTCAGTATATATTGCTTTCTATTTTGAGTTGGCCGATGATACCTACTCAGTACGTGTTCCTTGTACCGACCCCTACTTGTATTTTTCTTCCTTGTTATTTATGGAGTACAGCAAGCGTGCCATGGACTTTGACTCGTCCTCAGCTCTAGCCAGTCTTTAGCACATCAAAGTTCAGGGTGAGCTATTATTCCTAGCTCGTGCTTGATTCTCTCCTTCACGTCTTGATGTCTTGAATTTCGGACATGGACCATCTTGTTACTTACTTTGGTTTTCTTAAATACTCTTAGATTTAGGAATTTGATGATAGATGTTCTTGATGTTATGACTTCCAGATTTTGGGAATGATAAGTGTTAAACGTCAGAAATTTATTTACTTGGTTACATTAATATGTTTTGGAGCTTCCGCATTATTTTTGTTAATTATAGTTGAATTATTGGTAAATGTTTGTGTTTAAATTTGTTGGTTCGCTCACCTGGTAGGATAAGGGTGGGTGTCACTCACAATTCGTTTTGGGTCGTGACAAACTTGGTATTAGAGCCTTAGGTTCAATGATCTCATCACACAATGACAGGTCTTGTAGAGTCTTACAGAACGGTACGGGGACGCCTTTACTTTTCTTCGAGAGGCTATAGGACTTTAGGAAAACTCCATTCTTTCTTTCTCTCGTGCTATTACTTGGATCCAATTGGTATCTAGGCGATACAAATTGGTATCTGACATCCTCACTCTATTTCGCAGATGGTTAGAACTAGAGCAACAACTGTGCCAACACCAACACCGGGAAGACAGGGTGCGTCTGAGCCAACCATTAGGGTTGTAACTCGAGGAGGAACAGTGGCAAGAGAAAGTTGTGGAGGTCGCAGGAGGACGCCCACTAGAGGTAGAGGGCAGTGGCTCCTCCAGCGACTTATGAGGTAGTAAGAGAGGGTGAGGAAGGGGAAAATGAGCAGGTTCAAGATGAGAAATTACCACCCCAGCCTACCCAGAGATGATTAATCATGTTGTTACTTATCTTAGCGGGTTATCTGATCAAGGCCAGACACCTCCAGTGTTTTATGCCCCAGCACCTGAGGTTCCGGGAGTACAACATGCGGCTGTTGTGGCTCCCTGCATGGATGCATCATTGGAAGTAGGCACATTTCCTCGATTGACTATAGGGTCTATAATGACAGGTGATCAACATGAACTTTTCACTAAATTCTTCAAGCTGAAACCTCCAGTCTTCAAAGGTGCTGAATCTGAAGATGCCTATGATTTTCTGGTTGATTGTCATGAGTTGCTACATAAGATGGACATAATAGAACGATTCGGTGTTGAGTTTTTGACCTATCAGTTTCAGGGGGATGCCAAAATGTGGTGGCGGTCGTATGTCGAGTGTCAACCAACGCATGCACCACCCATGACTTGGGGATCATTTTCTAGCTTATTTATGGAGAAGTATATACCCCGGACTTTGAGGGATAAGAGGAGAGATGAGTTCCTGAGCCTAGAGAAAGGAAGGATGTCTCTTGCTGCTTATGAGGCTAAATTTCGTGCACTATCCAGGTATGCCACTCAGCTTTACTTCAGTCCACAAGAGAGGATTCGTCGCTTTGTGAAAGGATTGAGGTCAGATTTGCAGATTTCAGCCTTATAGGTAGCTGCTATAGAAAAATCCTTTCAAGAAGTGGTTGATTTTGTGATAGAGGTAGAGGGGTTGAAGCCAAACGACTTCACTACAGCATCGACATTTTAGAAGTTCCGTAAGGGAGGTGAGTTTAGTGGTTCTTACTCCAGAGGGCAGAGTTCAGGAGGCTACCCAGCCCGTCCTATTCAATCTTCACTGTAGGCTGTAGCTGGGGGTCCATCGCAGACCGGTCAGCATTTTTCTGAGTTTGGAGGTTATCCCCAGACTTCGTCATTCTCACAGAGACCTATGCTTGACTCAAGAAATTGTTATAGATGTGGAGAGACTGGGTATATTGGGAAATATTGTCCAAAACAGAGTTACAGACCCCCAATAGCTAGAGGTAGAGGTGGTCATAGTAGAGGACGCCATTCTGGAGGACGTGATGGCCAAGGAAATGGTGGTCACCAAATCAGTCGGGGTGGCGGGCAAGTTGGAACTACTGCAGCGCAACCTGGTAGGGACAATGGACAGACAGGTGATAGGGCCCATTGTTATGCTTTCCCCGGGAGGTCTGAGGTAGAGGCATCTGATGTTGTTATCACAGGTACTCTTTTGGTCTGTGATTGTATGGCTTCTATATTATTTGATCTTGGATCCACATTTTCATATGTAACTTCCTCCTTTGCTACTGGTCTTGATTTACATTGTGATTTGCTTGACATGCCTATTCATGTCTCTACTCCTGTGGGTGAGTCTGTGGTAGTTGAAAAAGTGTGTAGGTCTTGCCTTGTGACTTTTGTGGGGAGAAATACTTGTGTAGATTTGATTATTCTAGAGATGGTCGATTTTGATGTAATTCTGGGTATGACTTGGCTTTCTTCAAATTTTGCAATCTTAGATTGTAATGCTAAAACTGTGACATTGGCCAAGCCTGGGACAGATCCGCTAGTGTGGGTGGGTGACTATATTTCCACTCCAGTTAATATTATCTCTTTTATTCGTGCTAAGAGAATGGTTAGTAAGGGTTTTTTAGCTTTCTTGGCACATCTCAGGGATGATACTTTCCAAGTACCTTAGATTGAGTCTGTTTCGGTAGTCTGTGAGTTTTTGTATGTGTTTCCCGTCGACCTTCGTGGTATGCCACCGGATAGGGATATTGATTTTTGTATTGATCTGGAGTCGGGTACTCGCCCCATTTCCATCCCCCCTATAGAATGGCTCTAGCTTAGTTAAGGGAGTTGAAGGCCCAACTTCAGGAATTGTTAGGGAAAGGTTTTCTTAGACCGAGTGCATCCCCTTGGGGTGCTCCTGTTTTATTTTGTGAAGAAGAAAGATGGAAGGTTTCGAATGTGCATAGACTACAGACAGCTGAATAAAGTAACTATTAAGAACAAGTATCCCATTTCTCGCATTGATGATTTGTTCGATCAGTTACAGGGTGCTTGTGTCTTCTCTAAAATTGATTTGAGGTATGGTTATCACCGATTGAAAATACGGGCAGCAGATGTGCCAAAGACTACTTTTCGAACCAGGTATGGGCATTAAGAATTCTTAGTAATGTCTTTTGGACTTACAAATGCTCCTGCTACTTTTATGAGCCTGAGGAACGCGATTTTTAAGACATACCTGGATCTCTTTGTTATTGTATTTATTGATGATATACTGATATACAAAAAGAACAGGAAAGAACACGAGGAACATTTGAGAATTGTATTGGAGTTGTTGAGGGAGAAAAGGCTTTATGCCAAATTATCCAAGTGTGAGTTTTGGCTAGATTCAGTGTCCTTCTTGGGGCACGTAGTTTCTAAGGATGGAATAATGGTGGATCCTTCTAAGATTGAAGCAGTAAAGGGTTGGGTAAGACCTACTAATGTTTCAGAGGTAAGGAGCTTTGTTGGTTCAGCTAGCTACTACCGTCAATTTGTCAAGGGATTTTCTTCTGTGTCTTCCCAATTGACAAAATTGACTAAGCAGAATGCTCCATTTGTATGGTCGGACGAATGTGAAGAAAGCTTCCAGAACCTCAAGACCTTGTTGACTACTGCACCAATTCTTACCTTGCCAGTGAAAGGTAAGAATTTTATTGTTTATTGTGATGCATCTTATTCTGGTTTGGGTGCAGTGCTAATGCAGGAGAGGGATGTAATTGCTTATGCTTCGAGGCAACTAAAAGTGAATTGAACATAACTATCCGACCCATGATTTGGATTTTGCTGCAGGTGTGTTTGCATTAAAGCAATGGAGACAACATTATCTATATGGGATCAAGTGTGAAGTTTATACAGATCATTGTAGTTTACAGTATGTCTTTACTCAGAAAGATTTGAATTTGAGGCAGAGGAGGTGGATGGAACTATTGAAGGACTATGATATTACTATTTTGTATCACCCAGGAAAAGCTAATGTTGTGGCAGATGCTTTAAGTAGAAAAGCAGGGAGCATGGGAAGTTTAGCCCACTTACAGGTTTCTAGACGCCCATTGGCTAGAGAGGTTCAGACTCTGGCTAATGACTTTATGAGGCTGGAAGTACTAGAGAAAAGAGGATTTTTGGCCTGCGTGGAGGCAAGATCTTCTTTTCTTGACAAGATTAAGGGAAAGTAGTTTACTGATGAAAAGCTGAGCCGAATTCGAGATATGGTATTGCGAGGAGAGCATAAAGAGGCAATAATTGATGAGGAAGGCGTTTTGAGAATTAAGGGAAGAGTATGTGTGCCCCGTGTTGATGATTTGATTCACACTATTCTTACAGAGGCTCATAGTTTAAGGTATTCTATACATCCTGGTGCAACCAAGATGTATCGTGACATGAAGCAACATTTTTGGTGGAGTAGAATGAAGCGTGACATTGTTGATATTTTTGCCCAATGCCCGAATTGTCAGCAGGTAAAGTATGAACACCAGAGGCCCAGAGGAACACTTCAGAGAATGCCCATTCCTGAATGGAAGTGGGAAAGAATTGCAATGGATTTTATGGTTGGTCTTCCAAAGTTGTTGGGTAAGTTTGATTCTATTTGGGTAATTGTTGACATATTAACTAAGTCTGCTCACTTCAATCCGGTCAAGATGACTTACAATACAGAGAAGTTAGCCAAACTTATATCTCAGAAATTGTTCGATTGCATAGAGTTCCACTTTCCATCATATCAGATAGAGGTACGCAATTTACTTCTATGTTTTGGAGAACATTGCATGCAGAATTAGGTACTAGGTTGGATCTTAGTACTGCATTTCACCCTCAGACCGATGGTCAGTCTGAGTGAATGATTCAGGTGTTGGAGGATATGCTTCGTGCATGTGTGATAGAAATTGGTGGTCATTGGGATAACTTCTTACCCTTAGCAAAGTTTTCATACAATAATAGCTATCACTCAAGTATTGATATGGCCCCATTTGAGGCACTGTATGGGAGGAGATGTAGGTCTCCCATTTGTTGGTTTGATGCATTTGAGGTGAGACCTTGGGGTACCGATCTTCTGAGGGAATCGTTAGATAAAGTAAAATTCATCCAGGAGAAGCTTCTAGCAGCTCTGAGTAGGCAGAAAGAATATGCAAATCGAAAGGTTAGAGACTTGGAATTTATGGAGGGTGAACAAGTATTGCTGAAGGTTTCACCCATGAAAGGTGTGATGCGGTTTTGTAAGCGAGGTAAGCTTAGCCCGAGGTATATTGGTCCATTTGATGTCCTGAAGCGCGTGGGGGACGTGGCCTTAGAATTGGCATTGCCTCCAGGGTTGTCAGGAGTGCACCCGGTATTTCATGTGTCTATGCTGAAAAAATACCATGGTGATGGAAATTATATTATTCGTTGGGATTCAATTCTTCTTGATGAGAATCTGTCTTATGAAGAACAGCCTATTGCTATTCTAGATAGGGAGGTCTGCAAGTTGAGATCAAAGGAAATTGTATCTATGAAGGTTCAGTGGATAGATCGGCCAGTTGAAGAGTCCACATGGGAGAGTGAGGTCGATATGAAAGAAAAATATCCACAACTTTTTACAAATTCAGGTACTCTTTCTCGCCTTCCCCTTTTCTTTCTGTGATCGTTCGAGGACGAACGATGGGTAAATTGGTATCTATTGTAACAACCCAGTTAGTCTGTCTGAACTGTAGAATTGTTTTTGATAAATACTTACTGGGTCGACGGACCATGGGACGGATCGTCGTAGTCACGATGGACCGTCATGGACTCCTTCGTCCCATAGTTGTGAAATTTCTTCTACTGCTCCCTTCACTACCCTCGACGGCAAGTATGACGAACCGTCATAGGCACAATGGTCCGTCGAGCGTCTCTGTTCCATAACACTTCAACTCTTGGAATCTGGGTACGGGATCAATTCTCTGAACTTTGTGACGGACCTGCAGAACGGACCGTCATAGATACGACGGACCGTCACAAGTTGCGTAACCTCACTACTGAATTTAACTCTCTGAACTTTGTGACGAACATGCATGACGGACCGTCATAGATACGACGGACCGTCACAAGCTGCGTAACTCCACCTTGGGTCGGACTTCCGCTAAAATTTAAATGGGTGTTTTTAACTATTCATGATTATAATTATGAAATTAGTGGGGTAAGTTTAATAATTTTTTTATTTGGGGGTTAAAGAATATAATAAGGAAATAAATAGTGGGTTACTTTTATCATATTGGATTATATGATAATTAGTGTAAAAGAAAAAGAATCTGTAGAAGAAAAATAAAAATAACAGAAATGGAGAACGAGCGAGAGAGCGTGAAACGAAAGAAGGAGGTAGACGACTAGGACTTCAGATAGAAAAGATTCATAGACACTGAGGAAGGCAAAGGCGTTGGAGAGGTAGTTTGCTTGGTTTCGGTTCTTCGTTGGAGGTAGGTTATGGTTTATTTCTATGTGATATATAAACTCTAAATAGCGATCGATATGTATTGGGTGGTATTATAAATCTTCTATGTACTTGATTGTGTGATTGTATATTTTGATTGTATAGTTGTGGTAGGTTAGAATGATGAGATTTGTGAATATTCAATCTTAAATCCTCTCTATTAAGATGATGCCTTGACATAAAGAATACTTGATGAAGTAAAATAATGAGATAAATGGATCGGAGTGTGACGTTCCGACACGGTAATATTGGATCAGAGTGTCACGTTCCGACATGTATTAGGGGATCGGAGTGTCACGTTTCGACAGGGTATATGGGATTGGAGTTTCACGTTCCGACACGATAATAATAAAGAAAAGGAATCTTGAATTATGTTAATATACTAAAATTCAAAGAACCTATTTCCCAAATGAGTATGGTATAGAGGCTTGAGTCCTCATAGGTGTGCTTGGTGTTGTTGCCAATGGTTCTTGTACTTGTTGCTTGTCACCTGTTAAGTATTGTGGTTGATTTTAAATTATCATTCAGTATATATAACTTTCTATTTTGAGTTGGCCGATGATACCTACTCAGTACGTGTTCCTTGTACTGACCCCTACTTGTATTTTTCTTCCTTGTTATTTGTGGAGTGCAGCAAGCGTGCCATCGACTTCGACTCGTCCTCAGCTCTAGCCAGTCTTCAGCACATCAGAGTTCAGGGTGAGCTATTATTCCTAGCTCGTGCTGGATTCTCTCCTTCACGTCTTGATGTCTTGAATTTCGGGGTAGTACGCTGACATAATTATCTTTATTTTGTGTAATGTAGTTCTTGAATTATGTGTGATTGGTATGGTCCACTTATGGTGCCTCGTCGATATTACCTTATGTATTTTGATTATAATGGCCTTGTCGTCACATCTTTATGTATTATGATGATTTGTGTAGTTGATTATGTGAAGTATGATCATATCTACCTACATGATAATAATGTGAATGTATGTGGTTCTTCTATTGAAGTTGTCAGGCGATCATGTTAGACTATGACTATGTCCTTGTATGTTTAGTCTTGGAGTTGATGCATGATTCTTCCTTCTTGAATATGTGAGTCTTACGATAGTCCTATTTATTACATTATATTATAGAAGATGGTGACGTATAGATGATGTTAGTTATGCCTACGTGCTTATAGAATGATATGCTAAATGTGAAGACGTATGTTTCTTGTTTTTGTAGACTTGTGTCCCTTAATTGATACACTTACATTATGCATATGAACATCCTGACCTAGCAGGCTTAGGCACCTTTGTCTTGTATGTGTATAGATGAATGTTGAATGGAAGTCTTAATTCCGAAGACCTAAGATGGTTCAGTTCTAAGCATTACAATTATGTGGAACCTTCTATATATAAAGAAGGTTAAGAATGTGCTATCCTTATTGACCATTGAGTGGCCACCCTGGTGGACCCATCTTTTGTAGGTTAATTATAACTATGTAATGACTAAGACATGGTAACTTTTCATATGCCCGTTTTTGGTAAACTTACTCTATCATTTCAAAGGCTAGCACCGAGTCAATATGTTATTTTTTGTAGATCTAGTTAAGAAGGAGACTAGTGTACAATCTATATATACTTTAGAATGATACTAGAGTGCATAAAAGACATTGATATTCCATAACTATGTGCCTGCACGGGATGTGTCATAGGTCTACCCTTGGCAAGTAGAAGACCCTCCATCGGAGTTGGGTAGACTCTAGATTCCATTCCTAGCTAGTATGATCTATGTCGATTATTGCATATTATCATTATTTGGGATACAGTCAAGCATTTGATAAGTTCTATAATATTTAAGTAGTGGAATGGGACGCTATCTAGACATTATACGAGTTGGCTTTGATGGTGCTAGAGTGTATGTTCAGTAGGTATTTTTGAGACCATTATGTTAAGTATTTAATGAATTCAATGTCTTCTAATTGAAATAATGAATGATTATAACTTTAGCTAATGTAGGTTTACAAGAATTTGCTCTATCTAGGGTAACTTTTAGGGTTTCTTAGATAAGCTTGAAGAGGGTTTATGGGCTGTCTCTTCCTATCATATAATGGTGAATCTTGAGGGTCACCTTAGGTGGGATGTAAATGAGGGTAAAAGGTAACAATTTTATCTTAGGTAGTCTCAAGGATTTTTAAGGTAAGGTGAAGCGGGTGTATGTGTGGTCTATTTTTGTCTTACTTAAGAGAGTCTTAGAATAACTTTTGGTGGGAGGTCTATGCATTTATATGGGTTGAACTGATGTTGATGCTATGTTGTGGAATGTGACTTATGTGCATATATGTTTATTTTTAAGTGACTATTATACTTGTCTTAAAAGGTTTTATCAAAAAGAGCATGTTTCATACTAAAGTCCATTTATCATGATTATATGCATTATGCCATACTTAGTACAAGTTTTGTACTAATTCCACACATTTTTTCTATCTCCAAAGTTGCAGGTGGCATTTCTGAGGAGTCTCATAGTGGAAGCTTTGATTAGTGTTCATTCTAGTAAAGAGTTGGTATGTCCTCAATAGATTCGAGGACATCTTGATGTTACAATTTTTTTATTGAATGTATTGTAGTAAACTCTACTATTTTCTATGCGATGAAGTATGGGTTGTGTCCCAATATATTAGTATGTCTAAGATGGAGACATAAAGACCTAGCCTTTCATTATGTTTTTATATGAAATAGACATTCTGAAGTATTATTATTTCATGTGAAAAGTTTTAATTCGATCTACTTTTCATATATTTTTTATGAAATGAATGGTCTTACAGAACTTGTATAAGAGCTCCCAGAGGTCGAGTACGTCGGTTGCACTCAAATATTTTCTCTATCTTCTAGGTTGTGGTCAAGGGTTGTTAGAAGCTTTGTATATGAGCATGAGGTGATGATGTAGTACATAGGAATCAAAAAGTCTCGAAACGCCATGCCAAGTAGAGTCTTGTGCATTGGTGTTAGTCACAACACGACCATGAGCAGTGGCTATAGAATTATATAGTTACCCTTCTTTTCTACTAGTACGACATTCCATAGAGATTAAAAGTTATGACCGTCCTTTCTTATGTCTTTCCTTGTGTTCTTAGGAATATCAATACGAGGAGGACAACGGCAAGGAGGGTTGAGGAGAATGATGTGAATAAGGGATTTCTGTCCCGAGGTGGACAAGTGCCACAACGATGAAAGCCATATTTAATTATGAAGAATAACCCACGAATTTGATGGAGAAAAATCTTGGAAATCATTTTTCTTCTTTCGAGCTCCAAAGCTTCAACAATGGAGGTTTATGCAGAAATGAATATAGAGGTTTTGTTTTAGGTTGAGGGATTAGTTTTGATAGGTGAGTTTTGTGCTTAAAAAGACTCAATAACCGTCAATTAGTGATCAAACAATTACAAAAAGACCCCTGTACTTAATGGACATTATAACCAATTAAAGTTTGACTTAAAAAAAATTCGACCAAATCTAGGAGTTTACTGCGTACGCGGAGCCATTTCTATGCTTGGTTCTAGAAATTTTTTGGACAAAATTGTTCATGACGTCCCCCCGTGGCAGGGTAAGATTTAACCCTCTTTAGTGCCACATGCGAGATGCGCAGCCACAGCCAAATATTGGTTGGTGCGTAAGCTTGCTTGGCTATGTTTGGGTCCTCAATATGAACCGTTAGGCTTGTCTCCTGGGTGTCGTTCTTGCAAGTTTTGACACTTTAATGTAATTCAATGTATACTAACAATCAATAATCAATTTCACTATAAAAAAATACACCAAAATCCTCTACAATAATGTACGACACACTAGTTCAACTTCAACTAGTTTCCGAACTTATTGGACGTTCTAGAACGTTTGACCTCCAAACACATCAAAACTTTATATACTGCATATAAACACTAGTATTAATATTTTCAAGACTCTAAAACATTATGATACAAATTTTAGGCTCTAGTTCCACCTAGTTTGGATTTAGGGGCGTTACAGGTGGCATAGGACACTATCTAGCCATTGCACAAGTTGGCATTTCAATGGAGTCTTGGTGTGTTCTTATTTGATTATGATTGAATGGATTATTATATGATGCATATGAAATAATGTGACTTTATGTATAATGTTAAAGGAATTATGTTGATTTTATGCCTTGTGTGATTAAAGTTATTTGTCACTAGGTTGGAAGTAGTAGTATGGGATGTTTATTTCACATTGCACTAAGTTTAAATTAGGGGTTGTCTTGGAAGATGGTTCTGTATGTGAAGTTCCTAATTATATGTATGTTTCCTCTAGTGTATTTAGTATTGAATTTATTGACTTATTGAGTTGTAATTAACTATGGTTATCCTTGGTAGCCTTAAGGATAACTTAGGTATATATTGAATAGGTTGTATGGGTTTTCTCTTCATGTCTTACTTAAGTGAGTCTGAGGATTACTTTTAATAAGAAGCATTATGTGATAGATTGTGTATTTTAACCGTGACTATATGTTGAGGTTAATGAAGGAATTACTATTTATGATTCATGGTCACTTATATAATGCTTCGTAAATTGATTCATGAAGGTTTTAACCAAATATCATGACTGGTATTTTTCATTTAAAATGTCCTCTTTTGCATGATTTTGCATAATGCCACACTTAGTACATGTTCGTAGTAACCCCATACTATTATATATTCTGTGAGTATAGGTGCAAGGCAAGTGGATGTTTAGGAGGCAAAGATTAGGAAATTTTTTCTCCCAAGATTGGTATATCCTTATATATTCGAGGACATAGTCTATGCTTATTTATTTTCTTCATTAATACTTGTAAAGACTTATTATGTATTTCTTTTAATGTGAAGGGTCGTAACCCTATGATGTTTAAGATGTTTCATTAAGTTCGCTTGTGATGGTGAAACTTATTTCTTATATTTTCTAAAAGAGTTTCTTATTTATATTCTTGTGAAAAGTTTTGACTCCGCAATTTTTTCATACTTATGTAATGAAGGTAGCTAAGAGGCTTATGCCAGACTTCCGTGAGGTCAAGTACCCCGTGTGGTGACTCAAGAGTGCTCTATCTTCTAGTGTATACTTGTGGGCTATTACATATTCATCATTGAGCCATTTTACCTAACCGTAGTTATGAATTCGACTTGTAGAAGAGTAGGGGTGTTGGAATTTATTATGTTATTGTTTAATTTAATATACTATGATGATGTTTATTGGATTATCAAATAATTGTGATAAATTGAGGGTAACATCTTGAACGAGGCTTTGGAAGCTATTTGGTATGATCCTGGAGATTATTATTTCTCTACTTCAAATATGTTAGTTTATTCTTGATAATGATATTTATTTGAAGTATGATTATGTGATAGGTTAGGAAAATCATGATATGATGATTATGATGTCATGATATGAGTATGATGGATTGTGGCGTATGATCATGCAAGTTTAAATATGATTCTCTTATGTTCCTTATTATGATATGATTATGATGTGATGATCTCAGTAAAGATGGTTTGTGATGACCAGAAGTTGTCATATTATACCTAAAGAGCTAACAAGATGATTATACAAGGGGTTACTCTCATATGGCCTATACTAAGATTGATGATTAAGAATGATTTAAAGT
Organism: Solanum chilense; assembly: GCA_032847665.1. Lineage (NCBI taxonomy): Eukaryota > Viridiplantae > Streptophyta > Magnoliopsida > Solanales > Solanaceae > Solanum > Solanum chilense. Next base: position 43,175,754 of record CM064973.1, read on the forward strand.
CATTTAAAAAAGGAATTTAGCATAGCACCGAGCAAACTAGATGTGAAATGTGTCCCTTCTAAATGTGGGAAGGCAGGTTCACCATTGTACTCATGATATGGAGACTACAATGAAAATGACCATAAATAGGGTTTCTAGCATATCTTTTAGTCCCTTAAGTATGTTGACCCCATAGGAATACTAGATAGTTAATCCACCTAGGATGCTATCACTAAAACAAAAATGATCATTAGCGGCAATTTATTCCTAATTTCCCCTAAATATGTATTTTAGTGACAATTGACACTTTTTGTTTTTTTCCTCTAAAAATGGAACTTAACTCATGCCGATAAAGACATTAACACTCTTTATTAATGTCAATATTTAATGTTTCTAAAAGTTGTTTTTCTTCCAGTGAATTTTCATGTTTTTATCTTACTTTTGAAAGTAGAGAACCTTCTTTCAGTGTAGGGTTTCAGGACAACGGATTTTATGTATAGCTCAAATGGTCTATTGTCTATTAAGGCGATTATTGCTGAAAGTAAAATGAATGAATGAAGTTTTAAAGAGGAACACTAATTAGGGTGACTTAAGGGGTTGTTCTTAGTGTAGGTAGGGGTATGGGACTCTATCTATACATTGCACAAGTTGTCCTTGAGGGGAGTCCTAGGAGATTGTTCTTATGTACTTATGATATAATGAAATGTATATTATGTTTCTTTTGAATGATGTTTGTTATTTTAATGAACATTATAGTTGTCTAAGTTGTTATATATGTTTATTATTACTCATGATGGTATGTTACATAAAGCAAGGCATTACTAATGGTTCTTTTTATTCTTTACTTGATTATGTGGATTTATGGGGATTCACATGCTCATTGCACTTATAGGTTTTGGATGGGATTGTTCGTAAGAGTCTTGTATGTTGATAATATGAACTATTGAGCATGAATGTCAATATGACATATGATGATGTTACCTTATTTACCAATACGTCTTATGTTATCGTGATATTTGTCTCATATATGCTCTATTATGTGTGTATAAAGGCTTTCAAATGAATTAGAATGTTTCTGAACAAATAGTCCCTTTTGGGAATGATTTCGAATGGCTTGGTGTGCATATGTTTCCATACTTAGTACAAGTGGTTGTACTAACCCATATTCTCTATATTTCTACTAATATGTAAGTTTGGGTTGTTGATATTCCACCTGTATACCTTACTAGGATTGTTATGTATAAAAAAATTCTTTCCTTATTTCTTAAGACTTTTGATATACGCCTATGTGTTTCATATTATACTTGTAATTACTATGTCCCAATGTTGTACTCGTTTGAGATGGTTTATATGTGATAAAAGGTATTAGTCTCTTATACGATTTGCCTATGCTAATTAAGAAGTCAATGTAAACATCATAAGTGACGAGTCTATATGATATGTGGCAAGTCTAAGTATACTTCACTATGTAAAAGTTTTATATTTTCCAAATTTTTTGACCTATGATATGTAATGATGAATGTTAAGGGATAATCTAAGTCTCTTTTGAGGATGAAGATACGAATTACGTATAGGGGCTGCCCCCAATCGTGACAATCTTTGTATAAGAGAGTTAGGTTGAGTAAGCTTAAGATTGATGTCGCACTTAACCACGTTTATGTACAGTCTTGTTCAAAATTTTGAAGTGCGCCACACATTTTAATAAGTTCTTATGTGATGCTTAGTAAATTCTCTTCTTTGTAATCATATGTTAGGCCTCAAGACTCTTGATTCTATGTGTCCTTTTAATCTAACACTTTTATTGTGTTTATAGGCTATGACTACTTGAAGGCCAGCCGCAAGAAGAGTTGAAGACGATATTGCTGATACGGGAGCTCCTCCCTAAGACAACCAAGCTTCTCAACTAGTCAATAAACCCCTCCTTAAGAACATGTTCATTTGGGTGGCAAAGCACAAGTCAGTCCTCCGTCTTTGACCGATGGAGAGATAAGGTAAGCTTTTCTATGTTTTTTTCAAGCTAGAAGTACTCATGCTCAAGCCTTTAACTACTCAAGTACAAGCTTTGACTGATCAACGAAACTAGGAAGTTCGACCTCGTGTGCACCAAATGCTAGTACCATGGATTATCGCTTAAGGCAATTAATTAGGCCGAATCCTCCCTTAGATATTATGTCGTGTCTTTATATCGGCTTGTGACAATGATATTCCTTAAATATTTATAAAAGATTTCCTTTTTATTAATTTATACATTAAATCTTTTAAATTTCGCACTACTTTTCATGTATTATATAATGAACGATAGTTAAAGGGTTTATACAAGACCACAAAGGATGAAGAGTTCTCCGTATCTTCTAGAGGGTTATTTCAGGTTGTGACAGACACGGTATCAGAGCATAATGTTATTGGAAATAGTTTACGGTATAAAAAATTTCACAAGCCACGTGTAGTTGTATCATGGTCATTGGTGTGAGTCAAGACACATCCATAGACAAGTGTCTACAGGACGATAGAGTTTAAAAATTTTCATTACTCTTGTATCGTTCCATAGAACTTAACTCCATAAGTTCTCTCTCTTCTTCTCCTTTTTCCGGCGTTTTTCAAGGTGTAATTTCTTGTAAAGGGAGATGTTTCTAAGTTAGAGGGAGATAAAATGTGAGTTTTGATGTTATGATCGTTTTGTGGATACAAGAATAGATGTAAAGGTTAGTTTTGAGAATTGTGATGTGAGCCATCTATGGCTATGTGTGACTTGTGAGGTTGAAATTATTTTTATAACAAATTATATGGTGAATTAGTTCTTAGCTTGGTAAGAATTTTAACTATTGAATAAAGTTCCTTTGAGAGCAAATGAGGTATCCTGTGATTATGTTCAATGATGGTAGAAATGCTATAAGGTGTAAATTATAGGGATGTTGAGAGGATGTGGAGAATTGATAGGAGTAGATTTAGACCCTCTTGTGTGTTTAATGTTTTAATAGTTATTGTTGTGATTTTGTTGAGGTTGTGGCGTAGGTCTAAGGAGAAAATGTGGTATGAATATCTAATAAAGGAGTTTGTTTCCATCAGGTTAAGTTAAGTGGTGCCTTAGAATTTAAGGAGTGGTGCTTGAATAAGTTTATCTAGTTTTGAATCCTCAGAGGAAAGTGTAATGCTTAACATATAAAGTTTATATTTAGTCTTGATGTGCTTGAGTTAAGTATAGTGTGAGAGGTATAATGGTTCTTTTAAGTATGAGACCTTGAAGACGACTTTACCCAATGTGGGGGAGAATGTGTTTAGTAGGAAGAAAGTTGATATCCTCATCTTTCCTTTTTGTTCTTATTCAAGCTTGAGACCAAATCATTAGAAGTTTAGTAATGATTAAGAGTATTGCATAATAGTATTAGTTATCATGTGTTGTATATGAAGTTAGATGGCGTAAGGTATAATCTTTAACGAAGCAAGTTAAATCTAAGTTTTGCATGATGTATGAGACTCTTTGGTATATGATGCTATCTATCCATTGCACTAAGTAGGACCTTCCAAAAGGGGAGTCCTCGTGCCAAGCCTTCTAAAGAGTCTTGTCAAGTTACACTAAGTTCAATGTGATAGTAGCCTCTTATACTACTAATACCACTTAATGACCCTTGAGGAATCTCTTGAACTAAGTACACTACATGCAATTCTAGTCAACATACATCATGCAAAACTTAGATTTAACTTGCTTCGTTAAGATTATACATTAATTCATCTAACTTCATATACAACACATGATAACTAATACTATTAATGCAATACTCTTAATCATTACTAAACTTCTAAAGATTTGGTCTCAAGCTTGAATAAGAACAAAAAGGAAAGATGAGGATATCAACTACCTTCTTACTAAACACATTCTCCCCCACTTTGGGTAAAGTCGTCTTCAAGGTCTCATACTTAAAAGAACCATTATACCTCTCACACTATACTTAACTAAAGCACATCAAGACTAAATATAAACTTTATATGTTAAGCATTACACTTTCCTTTGAGGATTCAAACCTGTATAAACTTATTCAAGCACCACTCCTTCAATTCTAAGGCACCACTTAACTTAACTTGATGGAAAAAAAAATCCTTTATTAGATATTCATACAACATTTCCTCCTTACACCTACGCCACAACCTCAACAAAATCACAACAATAACTATTAAAAGATTAAGCACACAAGAGGGTCTACATCTACTCCTATCAATTCTCCACATCCTCTCAACATCCCTATAATTTACACCTTATGGCATTTCTACCATCATTGAACATAATCACAGGATACCTCATTTGCTCTCAAAGGAACTTTATTAAATAGTTAAAATTCTTACCAAGCTAAGAACTACCTCACCATATAATTTGTTATAAAAATAATTTCAACCTCACAAGTCACACATAGCCATAGATGGCTCACATCACAATTCTCAAAACTAACCTTCACATCTATTCTTGTAGCCACAAAACGATCATAACATCAAAACTCACATTTTATCTCCCTCTAACTTAGAAACATCTCCCTTTACAAGAAATTACACCTAGAAAAACACCGGAAAAAGGAGAAGAAGAGAGAGAACTCATGGAGTTAAGTTCTATGGCACGATACAAGAGTAATGAAATTTTTTTAACTCTACCGTCCTGTAAACACTTGTCTATGGATGTGTCTTGACTTACACCAATGACCATTATACAACTATACGTGGCTTGTGAGACTTTTTATACCGTAAACTATTTCCAATAACATTATGCTCTGATACCGTGTCTGTCACAACCTGAAATAACCCTCTAGAAGATACGGAGAATTCTTCATCCTTTGTGGTCTTGTATAAGCCCTTTAACTATCGTTCATTATATAAGACATGAAAAGTAGTGTGAAATTTAAAACATTTAATGTATAAATTAATAAAAAGGAAATCTTTTGTAAATATATAAGGAATATCATTGTCACAAGCCGACATAAAGACACGACATAATATCTAAGCCGACATTAAGAAAAGGACTATGCCCTCGAATATATTAGGACATAATTTATCTTGAGAGAAACATTCCGAAGCTTTTCCTTCTAGTATTCAATCTTGCTTCCAGAAACTTATACATATAGAGTATAGCAAGTATGGGGTTAGTACAATATGTACTAAGTATGACATATGAAAAAACATGCAAAAAGGGAGATTATACTAAATCATATTTTTTCTAGATAATTTAGTAAAAAATTAATTAATATAGAATTAAATCAATCTAAGGAACATTATTTAGCACTACGAGAAGGATTTCCATAATTTTAGCAAAAGAATGCATTTTACATGGAAGACCCCAAAAATGAACTGAGTTAACTATAGCCTAAAATGTTTGTGTTGATTTTATAAGGTCCTAAATATGTATAATATATGGTGTATAGGAATTAGATAAAGTATTAGGGGTGTTGGAAGTCAAATATCAAGGGACGACTTAGTCGGAATTAGATAAAGTATTAGGGGTGTTGGAAGTCAAATATCAAGGGACGACTTAGACGTTCAATGACTAAGTCACCTAAATGTCAAAATGTAGTTATATGTGCTTATATATGTTTCATGATGTTTTAAGGTTATTAATGGAGTTATTATAAAATTTATATAGAGTATTTAAAGTTTCAAAAAGTTTAGAGGTCAAATGACCAAGAACGTCGAAGGCGTTCGAAATATATGCCTTGAGTCGACTTTTAACATCTAGGTGAGTTTCATCGAGTTTTGCCTGTTCGTATTGGATGAAATTAAAGTGAGAGGTGGTAAACTTATAGACGATCGTATTTTCGTTTGGGACGTTTGAGAATTTATCCCCAAGGACCATCTAAGTGTCCTTGAGGAAAGACCCAAAATCAGTGAGCATGGTAGTCAAAGGCTGACACTAAATGACGGAGCGGTCGACGGCCAGTCATGGCTGTGATGCCCCATCAAAGGGTGTCGTCGATGGGGACTTAATTATTCAATAGAGGAATCTTTGACAGATACTGTTTCCAGCGACGGAGGCCTGTGATGGCACTTCGAGGTGGTGACGCCCCATGAAGGGTAGGCGTCGCATGACCTGCCTTCTTGCGCATGTGCTATTGTCCACTTAGGGGGGAATTCATAAATTCACCTCACTTATAAAATAAGTTAAAGAAAGTTATTTAAGGGCTATTTAGGTATTTTAATTAACTATATAAAGGGTAATCACATGGAAGACCTCATTATTCAAAATCATAAATCCAAAACACTTACAAAATATCCCAAAACCTCCACTGGTGGCCAGCTTGAAGAGTCAGCTCGGTGAGGGGATTTTGTATCTAAATTCTTCATCAATGTAAAGAATTATCATCCTTGTGGTATGACTTTTGATCTTTGAAACTTGTTTCATTAAGGAGCTCAATTCTCAACATGTTTTTCAAAGTTTTCTAAAGTGAATTGTCCAATTTCATGATTCTACCATGACTTCTTGGACAAATGATTTCTAAACATTTAATTATGATCTAATTGATATTTTATTGATTGTGTTAATCTAAATTACTATGAACCCATGAAATTAGATTAACCCAATTTTTTTACTAGAATGTGGGTTAGTTGATATTAAGCTATGATTGATGAATTGTTTTGATGTTTCTTATGGTCTTTATAATGATATAAAAATTATATTCAATTGTTATCTAATTTGACCTATATTGTTAATCCTAGATTGAATTATAGATATTTCATTGGATTTATGATTATTGCATGAATTGTTGGTTATGGCCTTGGTAAGGGCCTTGTGATATTGAATTGGACAATTTAGCTTTGAATTGAAGTGCGAATAAGGGAAGGAAGGTATGCTGCCTGCATTTCTATAATATCATATTAATTATATTTTGATTTTATTATGATTGGTATGGTCCACTTATGGTGGCGGTGTTATGTGGCTTACTTGCAATTGAATTGGACTTGTCGGCGTTACTTTATGCAATATTATGAGAATGACCTTATTGGCAAGTACTTGAAGTTCTGTGGCTATTTTTTTAGTTTGATTATGTGAAGAATGAAATTATCTATCTATATGTGAAGTTATATAGTCATATACGTATTCTTCTAGTTATGTGCCTTAAGTGATCATGTTAGAATTTTACTTGACATAATGTGTAAAGTGTTAGGTTAAGTCATGGTTATTCATACTTGATTTTATGAGTCTATTGTGGAGTATATTAATGATGTTAAGATGATATATAGTATGACTTGAAGATGTTAGGTTATTTTAGAAGTGTTTCTAGAATGACTTATATGATGTGTTAAAATTGAAGTATGTGATGTCTTGTCTTGATTGGCTTGTATCTCTTGCATTATATATATCTAATTACGAATATGTGATTTATTGATTTAGGGTTTTAGAAATCTTAGTCTTCAATGTATGAATGACATGTGTCTTTAAATGATATTATGAGAGTCTATTATGTGAAAACCTTGACTTAAGGGTAAGATTAAGATTAATTGAAGTGTAAGCCGTAATTGTATCCTTCAAAATGAAGGAATGATGGACATAAGATTAGTTTTATGTAACAACATCATATTAATCATTAGGAAAGTCATCATGAGCTTCTTGTCGCCATTTTGCCTCCCCAAGGTGATCCTAGTCCTAATGCGGAAGGACCTATGAATGTTTCGGAGATGTCTAATAGGGATATTATAGAGGCTTTGATTGTTATAGCCCGAGTTGTGACTATGCAAGCTAATTTGAATATGATGCCTAGGGTTGTGGAGAGCACTATGACATATTGGTTGAGAGATTTTGTGAGGATGAATCCTCCTATCTTTCAAGGCTCTACGGTAAATGAGGATTCCTGAGAGTTTCTTCATGGAGTGTATAAAGATTTAAGTGCTATGGGAAATACATCTAGGGAGAAGGCAGAGTTAGCTTCGTACCAATTGGAGATGTTTCTAAAATTTGGTACACTTAGTGGAAGGATAATAGGCCAGAGAGATCGGGACCTATTGAATGGGATGAATTTAATGAAGCTTTTCTTGGTATGTACATTCTCCGAGATAGAAGAGAAATTAAGGTGGAGGAGTTTATCAATCTCAAGCAACACAATATGAGTGTTACGGAGTACTCTTTAAATTCTTAACATTATCTAAGTATGCCCCTTCTCTTGTGTCCAATCCAAGAGATTAAATGAGTCGTTTTGTGACGAGGGTAGCTGACTTAGTGGTTGAAGAATATCATACCGCTAGGTTTCATGATTATATGACCCTAGCTAGACTCATGGTGCATGCACAATCAATTAAAAAGTCTAAACAGAGGAAGATGGCTAGAAGTTTGAAAAGGGGTGGTGATAGTGATCAAGCGCAAACTAGGTTTATGAAGAAGGTTAAATCTCAAGGAGAATATAGGAGTTCTAAGTTCAAGGTTTAGAAAGGAGGTGGTTCTAAACATGGAAAGCATACTTGTGCAAATTGTGGAAAGAAACATTATTGTGAGTGTTTATTATGTACCGGGAGTTGCTTTAGTGGTGGTAAATATGGGCACAAAATGATAGATTGTCCTATGGTTGCTTATATAGGAAGAGAGGGTAAGCAAGTTGGTCCTAGTATTCCAAAGGATGATGCTTCGACTAAGAGGCGTTTTTATGCACTCCGTTCTACGGTGGAGAAGCCGGATGAGAAGGAGAGTGATCATGATGTTGGTAAGTTATTTTTTGTTGTTAAGATATGACTTCCTTCTAAGTGGGGGAGTATGGTTTGTGGATAGGATAGTAGTCCCTGAATTGTTTCTTGTGCATGATGTTTAGGAGTTTGGTTGAAATTGAATTTCATTAACTTCTCGCATTTTGAGTTTTATGAAGCGATGATTATGTTGTAAAATATGTTTATATGATGTTGCTTTCCATCTTAGCATGCTTATATCATGAATTCCTTAAGTGTGGATTTTTGAGAATGAATTGCTTAAAAAAGTCACTGTTTCCTTAAAAATACTGCATGCTGCCATATTTTTGAGAAAATGACTTATTGATTCGTTTGCCTATAAATATTGTAACTTTATTAGAACAAATGTGTATGAGTAGGGTATTGAGTATAAAATGAGTTCATACTATTTGGAATGAAGAATGTGAGTTTTGTAGCATAATGAGTTATAGAACTGTTTTCTAGTTTCTTGTTGTGTTGTGAATCTCTTGACTATGGGAAGTTTATGTTTTCTTCTTTGTTATGTGTTGCATTTAAAGGATATTAGCTGCTAGTTGAGTCTCTAATCTTGAAAATGTTCGGAGAGTGGCAAGTGTCAATCGAGGACGAATCTTGTCCAAATGGGGGAGATTTTCAGACACCAAAAATGACATGGGTTAACTAGATCCTAACATGTAGGTATTGATGTTTTAAGGTCTTAAATATGTCTAATATATGGTTTAGAGGCAGTAGCTAATGTTTTAGAGGTGTTGGAAGTCAAACATCAAGGGACAACTAAGACGTTCGACGACTAAGTCACCTAAATGTATAAAATGTTGTTCTATGTGTGTTTCATGAAGTTTAATATAGCATGTATAGTCATTGTTTAATGTTTTGAGAAGTTCGGAGGTCAAACGATCAAGAACGTCCAAGGCGTTCGAACGATATGCCTTGAGTCAACTTTGTACGTCTAGGCGAGATTCATTGAGTTTTTCGTGTTTTTTTTGGATGAAATTCATGTGATAGGTATTAAACTTATATAAGATCGTATTTGTGTTGGAAAAGTCCAGGAAATTATCCCCAGGGAGCATCTAAGGGTCCTTAAGAATGGACCCAAAATCAGTGTACAAGGCAGTCCCAGGCAGACCCCAAACGATGGAGCGGTCCACGGCCATTCAAGGCTGTGACGCCCCGTCAAAGGGTGTCGTCGATGGAGAGTTAACCATGGAATAGAGGAAGCTTGTCCAGCTACTGTTGCCACCGACGGAGGCCTGTGACGGACCGTCTAGATGGTGATGTACCGCCAAGGCCAGGCGTCGTATAACCTTCCTTCCTGTGCGCTGGTGCTGCTGTCCACTTAGGGGTGAATTGGTAAATTCACCCCAGTTCTACAATAATTCATGGACGTATATTTAAGGTTTATTTGGGTATTTTAATTAAGTATATAAAGGGTAATCACATGAAAGACTTCATTATTCAAAATCATAAACCCAAAAAACTTAGAAAATATCCCAAAACATCCATTGAAGTCCAGCTTGTAGAGGCAGATTGGTGAGGAATTTTTGTGTAGAAATTCTTTATAAAAGTGAAGAATTATAATCCTTGAGGTATCACTTTTGATCCTTGAGACCCGTTTAATCAAGGAGCCCAATTCTTAACATGTTTTTCAATGTTTTCTAAAGTGAATTGCCCAATTTCATCATTCTACCATGGGTTCTTGCATAAATTATTTCTAAACAATGAATTATGATCTAATTGATATTTTATTTATTATTTCAATCTAAATTACCTATGAACCAATGAATTTGGATGAACCCTAGTTATGTAGTTTCTTATGATCTTTCTAATGATATAAGAATTATATTCAATTGTTATATAATTGATCCTAGATTGTAAAACATAGATTGAATTGATAGTAATTTCATTGAATTTGAGGATTATTGCTTAAATTATTGATTACGGCCTTGGGTAAGGGCCTTGTGATGTTGAATTGGAAGATTTAGCATTTAATTGAAGTGTGAATAAGGGAAGGAAGATATGCTGCCAATATTTCTTTAATTTGATATTAATTATACATCTATTCTATTGTTATTGGTATGGTACACTTATGGTGGCGGTGTTATGTGTCTTACTTGCAATTGACGTGTCCTTCTCGGCGTTACTCTATGCAATATTATGAGCATGGCCTTATTGGCAACTACTTGAAGTTATGTGGTTATTTTTATAGTTTGATTATGTAAATCATGACATTATCTATCTATATTTGAAGATATATAGTCATATATGTATTCTTCTTGATATGTTGCATTAAGTAATCTTGTTAGACTTTGACTTGACATTATGAGTATAGTGTAAGATTAAGTCTTGTTTATTCCTACTTGAATTTATGAGTCTATGTAGAGTATATTAATGATTTTAAGATAATATATAGGATTACTTGAACATTTTAGGTTGTTTTAGAGGTGTTTCTAGAATTACTATTATTATGTGTTAAAAGTGAAGTATGTGATGTCTTGTCTTGATTGACTTGTATCTCTTGCTTGATGTACATATAATAAAGAATATGTGATGCCTTTATGTAGGGTGTTATAACTCTTAGTCTTGAAATTATGAATGACATGTGACTTTAAATAATGATATGAGAGGTTATTATGTGAAAGTCTTGACCTAAGGGTAAGGTTAAGATTGATTGAAGTGTAAGCCGTAATGGTATTCTTTAAAGTAAAGGAATAATGGACTTAAGGTTAGTTTTCTGGAACTGTATCATGATAATCCTTAGGAAAAACATCATGAGATTCTTGTCACCATTGTGAGGCAGCCCTAGTGGACCTTCCTTTATAGGGTAACCGTGATTGGGTTATGAACTTGTTATGGAACCCTTTTATGTGAAACTAATGTATGAATTAGTCTATGAGAACAAAGTCTAGCACCGAGTGAGTATGGTAAGGGATGTAGTTGTAGTTAAGTATGAAACTAGAATACAACTAAGCCTTTCATATTCCTTAACCATGTGCCTACATGGGATGTGTTCATGTTCTACCATTGACAAGTAGAACAACCTCATCGAAGTAGAATGAACTCCGGATTCCTTGTCTTTCTATCATGCTCTATGTCATTTATTGCCTATTCTCATCATATGGAATACCTATTAGCATTTGACGAGTTTATTAAGTTTAGGTGGTGGGGTGGGACGCTAACTAGACATTGTACAATAGACTTTGATGGTGTTATGTGGAGTTCCTAGGTCTTTTCCAGGACAATTATTTAAATTTCCTTTATGTGATGTATGAGTCTTAATGAACTAATAAATTATGTTAAGGAGTATGTAAATAAATGAGTACGTAACTTAAAGTGAATTAAGGATTTCTTAGGTAAACTATAACGAAGGCATAAGGGATGATCTCTTCCTGTCTTATCTTTGGAAGTCTTAAGTATGACTCTAGTTAGGGAAGTTTGTTGATTTTGAGAACATGATTTAAGCCTTAGGTAGTCATAAGGACTATTTAGGTAATCTTCAAAAGGTCATTATGGATGTTATCTTCTTGATTTACTTAAGTAGGTGTTTTGATAACCTTTGGGAAGAGATGTCATATCATATATGTGTTGGTGATTTATGTGAGCATTATTATATCTTAGGGAGTCTATTGGATCTATTAAGTGTGTGGGTAAGGGATTGTATGGGTGGTGGATTAACAAATCACTCAAGTGAGACTTTGAGTTCACTTTGTTAAAAGAATATTACCTTGATGTTTATGATTGCTTTGTAAGTATGTCTGTGACTCATTATTATTACGTAATCTTAAGAGTCGTTTAGGCACATCTATAGAGGGTGTATGGGCGGACTCTATTTGTGTGACTTAAGTTAATCTTAGGATGAATTTAATTGAGGAAATTAAATGCTAGAAGTATCTTATGTGTTTCTAAATTGATTTACGATGTTATTATAATTATAATATGATTTTTAAATAAAAAGATGCATATTTCTAATAAAGTCCGTTTTCATGATTTTTATGCATATAATCGTACTTAGTACATGTGGTTGTACAAACTCCATGCTTTTATCTATGTATGTAGTTCTTGGTAGGTGAGGGGCTTCGAGAAGTAAAGACATGGAATTAGAAGATCGTTCAAGAGAAGTTGAAGTAAGTCCTCACATGACTCGAGTGTATATATATGTTTAATCTTATCATTAAAAGTATTGTAATAGACTAAGTATTTCTATATTCGCATTTGGAAGTATGGGTCATGTTCCAAGTGTTCTTGTGTCTTAAGATGATGAGATTGAGACTTTAGTATTTCCTATTACTTTTATATGAATGTGATTTTTAAGATTATACTATGTTTTGTGAAATGTTTTAATTCCGCACTACTTTTCTGTATGTATATGCAATGAGTGATATGACAGTGGCTTGTCTATGAACTCCGAGAGTTTGATGAGGCCGGTTATAATCCATGATTGTACCCTAGCTTCAAGAGTATGGTTTCGGGTTGTGACATTGCAGTAACTTTCCAATCTTTACAGTGAACTAGTATAATCTAACTTTGAACTATTTTGACTTAAAAGTAGAGAATTTTCAAGGTACTTCGAATGAGGAAGTGAACTCATCTCTGTCGGACTTTTCCCTACTAAGGTTATCTTAGCACTCACTGGGTATGACATGAAGGAAATACGTATAGGTCTCCTTCAATGCACGCCAAAGTGATCCTCAAGACTACCTCCTTTTGGGCGTACTTACCTCTTTAGAACAAGCCCTCACTAAATGGCAAAATGACATAAGAACACCCAAACAACACAGCAAGACTTCCCTTTCGAAATGCCTAATTAGTGCAATGAGTAGATGGTGTTCTATACCTCAACCTACCCTGAGTAGTACACTCTTTTAAAGGGTTTTCACGAAGAATCCCCTTTTTGAATTTCCTACCTAGTGTAATAGATAGATTGAATCCCATACCACCACCTATTCTAAGTAGTACGTTCTTTTTGGAGACATAGTTCATTCAATTCAGACAAGATTCACCAAGACTCCCTTTTAGGAATGCCTACATAGTGCAATGGATAAATACCGTCTCATTACACTACCTACCTTATGTAACACACTCTTTCATAAGCCTTAGCACATTCATTACTTTTATGGGAGGTTAGCTTAACCGACATAGACCATGAGAGATAGACATGGAATCTCGATAGTATCCCATATCGGATGAGGGATCATCACTTGCCTAGAGTAACGTCATTCTCTTAGCTTTTACATTGCATGACCCATAGCTACACCTTTGCGGACGCACAATTAAGTGATAAAGAGATTGCTACTAAGTAACTAATTATGTACTAACGAGGAGTACTCATCTTTAGAGGTAAATTAAAATACAACATCTCAACTCATGAAGTGTAACCACCACTTCTTTATATCCTCTCGGTGCTATGCATAACTTCTAACGGATTATCAAAATTATAAACTATAGGTTAAGGATAACTAGTGAACACCACATCTTAACTAACGAAAGGCATTCATCCTAGACCTATCTTAGAAATCTTTTAGGATGTAGTGGGGATGCTACTAAACAGTTAATCTCAACTCACGAAGAGTGTTGACCCCAAAACTCCCCTTTTGACTTAACTTAGATTCTTTCATTTATTCAAGTGTGAGTGTGTGTAAATGTGAGAACACGTTGCAAATTAATATCATTTCATTTACATTTCATTCTACACATGCTTAGATTTGTTTTCAGGATATCACATTCTTTAATATGCTTCACATAATCATAAAAGTTATTTAGACATAATCCTAAGCATACTTCTCATAACAAAATTCATAAACAAGTTAAAAAGAATAACATAATTTATATCTTTCTTTATTTATTATTCCTTCATGGCCTCATTCACAATACACAAGTAACTATACATTCATACATTTCAAGTAAACACCACCACCAAGAAGGTGGACCACAACACTAAATAGCATCTCATAATTAAAGCTAAAAAATATAACCAACTTACCCTCTTTACCTAGCTTCCATTACCTATAACATTTTACTCAACATTACATCATAAATTAGCCCTTACAGATGTATCTAAACAAAAGTATTAACCATAACAAACAAAAGATCACCCATTTCATTAGAAAAAATTTGATTAAAATATTTATCATGATTTCATTGAAGTTTTATAATTAATATCATCAACTAACCGTAAAAACATCATTTTTTAATAAATCAATTCGTTTTCATGCAAGACTCATATTTATAGTCAAAGATAGAATAAGTTACGGTTAGAAAACTCTTTTTGAAATCTTTTAGAAATGGGCTCCTCTAATGGAAGGGGGTTCAAAGATGGATACCATACCTCACATATATGAAATACAAATTATTTTTTATGAATAAACGACCACCAAAATCCCTCCTAGTTCCTTCATGACTTCTAGCTTCAATGGTGACTTGAGAAAGTGTTCTAAGAGGGAGGGGTTTTGGGTTTTAGGAAATGAGATTTAATATTAAATCTTAGGGCTTGAGACATATTAATTTAACTAAAAAACACATAAATAAACGTATGTGGTTCATAAAAGACTCGGGGTGAATTTACTAAACACCCCAAGACTTGGAAGGAAATTATAGAATTTGGCAGGCTTTAATCGACGGTTGCAAACAAACAGACCGTCATTCTATCAATGGTCTGTTGGTAGGTCTTGTGGTATCATACGTAGCTACATTTGGATCCTGCATAACCTACCTCTTAGTTCCAATCGATGGACCAAGACCACGGGCGGTCGGTTGACCTACTGGCTGTCGTTTGATTTCACTGGGTGCACACTTCCTAGGCAGTTTTGCGTCCATGTCTTAGGCCCTTCTATATGGCCCCTTCAAGGTCCTAGGTGGGTTTGTTTACTTACTTTAAACCTCCTAAACTAATTCATCTATGTATTAGGAACATCCCACATAAATTTCAAATGAAACAAACAAGTAAAACTCACTCAAACACATGAGAACACACAAACGCTATCTAAGGCACAACTTCTGAACGTCATGTACATTCTAGAACGTTTGACCTCAAAACATTACCAAATATCTTACACTATCTATGAACATCAATTTAACTGATTTTAACTTAAATTTAACTGAAGAAAAAATAATGAAACTCAACTTCACCTTAGTTTTAGGGCATTACACACGATTTTGGTAGTCTTTTATCTTTGGTTTCGTTGTGTTAATATCAATGTATAGATACTTCCCTAAGGGATATATTATGATTAATTATTGTAGAAATTATTATAGCTTGGATAAAGGGTAAGTTTGTTATGTTTCTTATCTTTATTTATGAAATGCTCTTGAGTGGTAGGGTCCATCTTCTTGGTGGCAGTGTTTACTTGATGAATTATGATATACTTGGTATGGATTATAAGTGTGTATTTGAAAGCCTAATGTTTGAAATTATGTGATAATAAAGATGGTTCTTGTAATATTTATTATTAAGCTTGAATTTATATGTTTTGCTTAACTTATTCCCAAATAGAGTAAGTGTATATGTTGAGCATGTTAAAGTCTGTAATGTTATGAAGGAATGTCTAAGAATGTATAGAATTGAATGTAAGTTTAATGATCCTTATATGCAAGGTATGTTAATGTACACATATTCACACTTCAATGAATGAATGAATGAGGATAAGTTAAGTAATAATGGGAGTTTTAGGTTGAACACTCTTAATAGTTTAGATGAAGTGTTCAATAGCAAACTCACGACAACCCAAGAGATTTCTAAGATAGGTCACAGGATGGATGCCCTTGGTGAGTTAAGATGTGGTGTCCACTAGTTATCCTTAACATATATATAGCTATAATGTTGAGACTCCTTGGAGAATTATGCTTAGCACCAAGAGGATATGAAGAAGGGGCGGTTATACTTCGTCATTTGAGATGTGGTATACCATTTTACCTCTTGATATGAATATTCCTTGTTAGTAGAGAATGAGTTACTTAGTAGCGATCTCCTTATCCCATAACTATGCACCCACATAGGTGTAACTATTAGGATAGCCATGTAAAAGATAAAAGAATGACCCTACCCTAGTAAAGTGGGGAACCCTTCACCCATAAGGGCAGAATTTTGGATTCCATGTCTAGACCTCATGGCCTATGTCGGTTAAAGCTATTCCACTAGTACTTAGGGTAGGTGGTGGAATGGGATGCTATCTATCCATTGCACTAGGTAGGTATTCCGTAAGGGGAGTCTTGGTGTGTCTTGTATGAATTTAATGAGCTAAGTATTCTAAAAGAGTGTACTATTTTGGGTAGGTGGTGAATGGGATGCCATCTATTCGTTGCACTAAGTAGGGATTCTGAAAGGGAAGTCTTAGTGTGTCTTATTTGATGTTTTGAGTGTTTTTCTAATGTCTTGTTATCGCGTGGTGTCTATTTCTCCCGAGTGGAGTAATCTTATAATAGGTAGTCTTATGGATATATTAGATGTGTGTTGAACGATTTTATGGGTGTTTCCTTCATGTTATACTTTGGA
Organism: Solanum chilense; assembly: GCA_032847665.1. Lineage (NCBI taxonomy): Eukaryota > Viridiplantae > Streptophyta > Magnoliopsida > Solanales > Solanaceae > Solanum > Solanum chilense. The sequence goes on from CM064973.1 coordinate 43,192,882, forward strand.
GACTCTTAGAATAATCTTCTTAGGAAACTCGTACGAAAATGAGTTCACTTACTTTTTGCTTGGACTTGAGGGTTCAGAGTGTGTTGATAGGACTGTTGGTTTTTTATTAAAGGGAACCTTAAGGGGAACTAAGATGAAGTTGTAGTATGGGATGATACTCTTATATTGAACTTAGTGTAACTTAAAATTTCCATTGTAGTAGAGCATCTAGATTAAGTTCTTACTGTATGAATGATCATCTTTTTTCTAATTATTAATGTGTGAACCTGTTGCAACACAATAAAACGAACTAAGGTGAATTATATCTCTATTATGGTTTATAGAGTTAATTTTAAGTTAAAATGGTTTATATTAGTGTCCTTAGTCAGTGTGTAAAGTATGGTTAAGTTTTGAGGCTAAACGTCCATGAACATCTATGATGTTAGGAAGATATGTCTTAGAAAGTGTTCATGTGTCTTGGTGTGCTTGATTGAGTTTTATGTATTCATTGTGCTTGAAATTGGTGAGAGATGTTCCTAGTACATAGACAACAATGTTAAAAGGTTTAAAGTGCGGGTACGACCCCACCTATGCCCTATTAGGGGCCCTATAAGAGAACCCCACCTCATGAAAAAGAAGTTGTGTAACTGTGACTAAATGATGACCAAATGGACGTCCATTGGTCAACCAACATCCATCGACCTTAGGGCGTTGATTGAACCTGCAAGGCAGAACATCCTGCTCTTGAGTAAGGATAATCCCCAACAACTGATACCCCACCAACAGGTCGTTGGGTGAACAACACTCCATTGGGTGGCCCGTGTGTGAAACTTCCCCTAAAGTTGTCTATTCCCTGTAATGACTTGGGGTGTTTGGTCAATTAACCGCAAGTCTTTTATGAACGTTGAGTGATATTTTAGGGTCTTTTAGGTGTATTAAAGTGTTTTAAACCCTAAGAACTAATTTTCTACTCTATGTCCGAAAACCCAAACCCCAGTCCCTTAGAACTCTCTATCAAGTTCCGTAGAAGCTAGAAATAAAGAAAGAGCTAGGAGGTCTATTGGTGGTCAAGTTCTTCATAAATTATAGTGGGTATATCTTATCTAAGGTATGATATCCATCCTTAAACCCTATTTCATTCAAGCAGTCACTTCTAATGGACTTTCCTAAACGGTTTTCATTATTAGTTTCTTCTATCTTAAACTCTATATATGGGTCATACATGAAAACGTTTCTAATGAGTCAAAAATTAATATTTCTAATGATACTTGGTGACTTTAAAGTTAAGACCTAATTGTGATCATGTAAAATATTTTCATCAAATATTGGCTTAAGAAATGGGTTAAATGAAGATGAATTAGGGGGTCTTTAAGCTTTGGTTTCTTATGGTTGATATTGTTGTTTATCTACTTTACAAAGGGCTATTTTATGATGAATTTTTGAGTAAAAATTGTAAATAGGAGTGATGGATTTCAAAGAATGGTAAGTGGGTTTCATTGTTAATTCTTTTTATGAAATTTCTCTTGAGTGGTATGGTCTCCCTTCTTAGTCGCGGTCTTTACTTGATTAATTTAATTTTACATAGTATGTATTGTGAGTGTCAATCTGAAGGCCTAATATTTTAAATTAAGTGATAATGAAGATGATTTTGTTATTGTGTATTGTGCACTTTCAATTACTTGTTGTACTTAGATTGTGCCTAAATGAATTACCTGATTATGTGAAGCATGTAAAGTGTGTGATTTTATGAATGAACGTCTAAATCATGTATAGAAGTTCATATAATTGAAATTATTCTTATATGCAATGTACGGTTACACGTACACACACACTTAAATTAATGAAGGAAGCTAAGTTAAGTAAAAAGTGGAGTTTTGGGGTGAACACTCTTCGTGAGTTGAGATGAAGTGTTTAGTATAAACCTCACTACATCCTATGATATTTCTAAGATAGGTCGGAGGATGAATGCCCTTCATAAGTTGAGTTGTGGTGTCCACCTGTGCATATTACCCTATAGTATATAATGTTTTGAATCAGTGGGGGTTATGCATAGCACCGATTGATTATGAAGAAGCGATGTTTACAGTTTGTGAGTTGATATGTTGTATTTTAATGTATCTCTTTAGATGAATACTCCTCGTAGAATAGAATTAGTTACTTAGTAGAAATCTCTTTATCCCTTAACTATGCACCCGCATAGGTGTAGCTATTGAGCAAGCCATATAAAAGCTAAGAGAATGACCTTACTCTCGGCAAGTTAGATCTCTTATCCGATAGGGGTTAATATTGAGATTCCATGTTTAGCTCTCATGGTCTATGTCGGTTATGCTAACTCCCACAAATTAATAAAAATACTCAATCTTTTAAAAGAGTGTACTACATAGGGTAGGTAATGGAATGGGATACTATTTATCCATTGCACTAGGTTGGCATTCCGAAAGGGATGTCTTGGTGAGTCTTGTATGAATTGAATGAACTAAGTCTTTCAAAAAACATACTACTTTGGGTAGGTGGTGGAATGGGACTCCATATGCACTAAGTAGGCATTTCGAAAGGGAAGTCTTGGTGTCCTATAGTAGTGTTCTTCTAATGTCTTGTTACTGAGTTGTGGATTGTTGTCGCGAGGTGAGTAAACCGAAAAGGGGTAGTTTTGAGGATTAATTTTATGTATATGTATTTAATGACGTCTATGTGCATATCCTTCATGTCTTACATTGGAGATTCTTAGGACAAACTTGGTCAGAGAAACTCCTATAGAAATGAGTTCCTTCCTCTTTGCAACACCTTGGGAGTTCACTGTTTGGGAGTCAATGGGTTCACTGTAAGGGTAAATTGGTTACCGTAAATGTTAGGTATCCATTGTAAAGTGTATCTTTTGCAAAAAAAATAGAAATGGTTCTCTAATTGTTAAATGATGTTTCTTATATTGTTTTGCTTCTAAATTAATGAATGTTTTACTTTTTTGGCATGAAAGTCTTTTTGTACCAAAATGCCCCTTTTTCCATGTTTTTGCATATGCCATACTCAATACATTAGTTTGTACTAACCATATACTTTCTATACTCTATAAGTATAGGTTTGAAGCTTTATAAGACAAGAAGGAAAAGCTTGGGAATCTATTCTCTCAAGGCAAAGTATGTCCTCATATATTTGAGAGCATCGTCCTATTTTTTCTTATTTTCAATTTTTAGGACTTATTACGTATCTTCTTTCAATGTAAAGGGCCGTCTCCGTAAGATATTATATCATGTCTTAAGTTGGCTTTTGAGGGTTAGATTCTCTAAGTATAAATGTCGTGAAAAAATTTAAATTCCGCACTAATTTTCATGTCTGATGTAATCAACAATAGTTAAAGGGTTTGTACAAGACCCCAAAGGGTCAAGTACGCTTGATGATGACCCAAGGGTTCTCCATATCTTTTAGGGGGCGCTTTCGGGTTGTGAGAGATTTGGTCTAAGAGCATAAGGTTATGGGAAATTGTTTACGATCTAAAAGTATCACAAGACACATCTAGTAGTATCTTGGTCGTTGTTGTGAGCCGGGACACATCCATGGACAATAGGATATAGGATTATACAAGTTTCACTTTCTTCTCTAATTAAATGTCGTGCCTTATATTTGAGTTATATAAGCTTTGTTTTGTCAACCTCGTCTCTTTATGTTTATATGACATGACTACGTGGAGATGAACTACTGCAAGGGAGGACGGAGGTGTAGCTAATAAGAGGATCCCTTGTTGTATTGACGAAGTTTCTATTGTTGTCCTAGGGGGAGAGAATGAAGGAGGTTCCTTTCAAGAACCTCAAGTGCCTCTAGAACCTCAAGTGTTTCTATGACTCAAGCTCCTTTTGTTGAAGGAGGAATGACTAATGTGGACTTCAGGGTTTCCCTAATGAATTTGCCCAACTCATGACAGCTTAATCTTATGTCGTCAATAATCACTTTGTTTCCCAAGATAATAATGGAGTTAGACCTCAACCTAATGCTAGTACAACTGCATCTACAATTTGAAATTTCATGAGAATGAACCCTCCCAGTCTTCATTGCGCTTAGGAAGTCTTAATGATAATTTATGTAACCTTGAAGAGAGTGTACGGGCGTTCTCTACTAGGAGTACTTAAGTATGTCTTTTGATAGCCTTATTAAGGAGAATGTCATATCTTATATGTTCATGTGTTTGGTGTCTTATAATCATGTATGTGTCTCATTAAAAGTAGTCTTGAGGATCATTTGGGCATGCTTAGAGAGGGTTTATAAGCGGTGTCTTTTTGTTTTGCTTAAGTTTGTCTTAGGATAGATTTTAGTGCAGGAATTACATGTTATAAAGTGTTTAAGGTGAAATTAATGAAGTTTACTGTAAAAGTGAAGGAGTTCACTATACAGTGAATTTAGTATACTCTAATGTTGCTCCTAAAATGTGATAAATTTATTATGTAATTTCGTATGTGCTTCTAAGGTGTTAAGTGTTGGTTTTATAATTATATTATGATATTTAAATCAAAGATGCATATTCCCAATAAATGTCTTTTTCTAGATTTTTATGCATTGTACCATACAAGTACATGTGGTTGTACTAATTCCATGCTTTTATCTATCACTATAGTGGTTGGTTGGTGAGGAGCATTTGGGAAGCAAGACATGGATCGTAGCATCATTCAAGTGAAGTTGAAGTAATTCCTCATTTTACTCGAGGGCATAGTTTTTTTTTATTTCTCTTAATCAAGTATTTTAATAGATTATGTAGTATATATATCTATTGTGTGTGGTTCGTGTGCCAAGTACTCTTGTGAAAGAGACTTTAAAGACAATAAAGATATGTGTGAAAACTTTTAATTCCGCATTACATTTCACTATGTATATGCAATGTACGATATGAAAGGGTATGTATATGACCTCTGAGGGGTCAAGTATGCCGGTTGAACATTGAGAATGCCATATCTTCTAGTGTGTGGTCTTGGTATGTAAAACCCTTTATATGGGATCATATGTTATAAATGTGGTATAGAAATCAAAAAGTCACATCCAGTCACGTCTAGTAGAGTTTCGACCATCAGTGTGAGTCGTGACACATCTATGGCCGAGAGGCTATAGGACAATAGAGTTACCATTCTTTTCTACTCCTAGGTCTTGCCGTAGATTAAATTTTATGAGTATCCTTCTTAATGTGTTTTATTGTGTTTCTAGGAGATGAATACAATAAGGATGGCCGCTGAGGAAGTTCCTCCTCAACTTGAGCAAGTTCATCAAGTTCTTCAAGGTGCTCAAGTGACTCCACAAGGTGATAAAGTCCAAATTGTTAAAGGAGGTAATGATTTTCTGGTGGTTCACCGAGAATTGACTAATAGAGAGATTAGAGAGGCTTTTCTTGCTTTAGCCCGAGCAATGACTACACAAGTGAATTTTAGTATGCATCCTAGGATAAATGTTGTGGGGATCTTCATGACATCTAGGTTGAGAGACTTTGTGAAAATTAATCCTCCATTCTTTTTTACTCTAAGGTGGGAGATGATTCCCAAGAGTTTCTTGATGGTGAGTACAAGCTGTTGAGTGCTATGGGGGTTAAAATTAGGGAGAAGGTGGAGTTAGATTCGTATCAATTGAGGGATGTTTCTCAAGTATGGTACACTAAACGAAAGGATAATATGACGGTTGAGTTCGGTCGTATTGAGTTGGAAGAATTAAAGGAAGCTTTTCTATGAAAGTACTTTCCCCATGAGAGGAGGGAGGTGAATTTCGAGGAATTTATCAATCTCAAGCAAGAAAATAGGAGTATTGATAAGTAATATTTGAAGTTCTCTATGTTGTCTAGATATGAACCATCCTTAGTGTCTAATCCTAGGGATGAGATGAGAAGGTTTGTGACCCGGGTCGCCGACTTACTAAGAGAAGAATTTTGTACCGCTAAGCTACATGATTATATGACCTTAGCTAGACTCATCGTGTATGCTCAATCTATTGAGGAGTCCAAAATTTAAAGTATTTGTAGAAACTTCAAAAGAAGTGGTTCAAATGATTAAGGTCAACCTAGGTTCAAAAAGAGGGCTCAAACTCAAGATGGACCTAGTGTTCCTAAGGTGAAATTTTAGAGAGGAGGTAGTTCTCAAAGTGGCAAGCCTACATGTGTCACTTGTGGAAAGAGGAATTATGGGGAGTGACTAAGGGGTAGCTTGAGTTGCTTTAGCTATGGAAAATATAGACACAAAGTGAGGGATTGTCCAACTAGACATGATAAGCAAGTTGCTCGCAATCTTCCAAAAGATAATGCTCCAACAAAGACTAGTTTCTATGCACTCCGGAATAGAGGATAAAAGCCCATGAGGGTGATGATGATGATTCTAAGTTCTTATATTTATTTCGTTTTATGAGTTTGTTCTAATTGGGGGATTATGATTAGCATATGGGCTAGAAAGTCATAGAAGGTTGTTGCATGTGCATCGTTTTTACAAGTCTTGTTGAAATTGAATTTCATTGATTCCTTGTATTGTGTATTTTATGAAGTTATGATTATGCTGTAAAAGGTGTTTATGTGATTTTATGTTGCATTTTAGCATGTTTTCCATCTTAAATTGCCTATTTTTTTTTAATTTTCATAATTTACTACAGGTTTGACACTTCACTGTATGATTTTTCTTAAATTGACAAACTTATTCTTTGATAGAAAATTGTTCTTATATGGTAAGAGATGATGTATATGAGTATAATAATGAATATAAAATGAGTTTTTGCTATTTCAAATAAAGGATGTGAGTTTTATAACATGATGACTTATACATTTTTTTCTACATTCTTTTTTTGTTGTGAATCACTAGACCATGTGAAATTGATCAGTGTATTGTATAAGCTTCTATAAGCTACGGTTATGATATTCTAATTGAATTTGTATTCTTGGAACTGTTCTTAGAGTAAGAAGTGTAATTCGAGGACAAATGGTGTCATAGTGGGGGAGATTGTAATATCCCGAAAATGACATAGGTGAAGCTAAAGACAAAAATTGTTGTTATGATGGTATAAGCTCCTAAATTTATATATAATGTGGTATTGAGTGACTCTCTAAAGTATTAAGTGAATTGGAAAACAAACGTCAACGAACGACTAACACGTTCGATGACTAATTCACCTAAGTGCCTCATATGTGGTTATATGTGTATATATGTGATTAATGAGGTTTTAAGTTCCTTAAATTAGTTATTATGGTTTATATAGGATGTGCGTCAAATTTTGTGATGTTTGGAGTTCAAAGTCTAAGAACGTCCATGACGTTTGAAAGGTTTGTTATGAAATTACCTTGTGTGTCTTGGCATGTTCTGTCATGTTGTATGTGTTTGTTTTTGATGAAATTCATGTGGGAGGTCCTAATATCATATACAAGCATATTCGGGTTGGCAATGTCCGGGTACAAGTCCCCAAGGAACAACCAAGGGTTCTTGTGGAAGTACCTTTCATGAGTGACTAAGATGTCAACAAACATGCCCAACCGACGGAACCAATCGACGTGTAGTGTGTCATTCGACGCCCTGTAGGTGAGGGGAACAGAGTGACACTTTTGCATTTGAGATATTATTCCAAGTAGCAGCCACAGTCCCAAACCATGGACCGACAAAACGGTTTGTTGTTTGGGTGACTGTCCGTCGATTGGTCCGTTTGTGGTAGACAACCATCCTGCGCTGTTCATTGTAAATATAGGGGTGAGTTTTAAATTCACCCCACTTCAAAAAAAGACTTTGGGAGGTTTCAAAAATTTCTTTCGGGTATTTTAATTATGGTTATATGTAATTAACACTTAGGAGAATTTATTCTTCAAAATCAAAACCCCAAATATCTTAGAAATTCTCTAGAACTTCATTGAAGCCAAAACTCAAGGAAAAACATAGAGTGGAGATTTGAGCCGTGATTCTTTGCCAAATTGGAGGATTAGAATCATTGTGTTATGATTTTTTATCATTGAAATTCTATTCATCATGGAGCTAATGTTCAAAGTGATTTTAAAAGTCCTCTTAAAAGCTGAATTTTCTAAATTGAAATCTATCCAGGGGTTCTTGGTTTAAAGGTTTTGAATCATTGAATATTGATTGAATTTTTTTAATTAGATTATTTTAACTCAATTAACCTATAAACTAATGAAATTGATGAACCTATGTTTTTGAACACTTTATGTGGTAAGTGATATTCTCTTAATGCTTCTGAATTCTAGCGTAGTATTCTCTTTGTTATTGAATGATTTAAGAATCTTATTCAATATATGTATAGGATGTATTAGATTGATAAATATATATATATATATATATATATATATATATATATATATATATATATATATATATATATATATATAGGTCTAATTGACCTAGTTTTATTGATTGTTATAATTTTTGTATTCAAATTGATGTTCATGGCCATGGGTAAGAGCCTTTTGGTATTGAAATGGCTGATTTAGATATGGATTAAAGTGGACAGAATGGATTACTCTTACGCTGCTCTATTTATCTTTATTTTACGTAATTTAGATTATGAATTATATTGTGATTGATATGGTTCACATATGGTGGTGGTGTTATGTAAATGATGTGGCCTTGTCGGCGTTACTTTATGTATTATGGTAATATTACCTTGTCGGAACTACTTGAAGTAATATGATAATTTGTGTAGTTGATTGTGTGTAGTGTGATCATATATAACTACATTAGAATTAATGTTAAAGTATATGTCTCGTATATTGATGCTATTTAGGTGATCATGTTAGACTATGACTATGTTCTTATATGTGTAGTTTAGAGTTTATGCATGATTCTTCCTAATTGGTTATTGATCTTTATGATGGCTATATTGATGATTTTATAGTTGTGTATAGGGTGACATAATGGTAGTGAAGGTTGTTCCTAGGTGCTTTTTGTATATGATATGCAATATGTGGTACAGTGAAGTCTTAAAATCTCTTTTGTGGTAAGACATTATGAGCATCTTGTGTAGATTATAAGGCAGTCGTAGGGGACCTCTTTTGTAGTGTAAATGTTATTAGGTTATGAACTTTATATAGAACCCCTTTGTATGAACCTTAATTTGAGTTACTCCATGAGAACAAAGGTTAGCACCGAGTGAGTATTGTAAGGGAAGCAGTTTTAGTGAAAGGATGAGTCTATAATGCAAATTAGGCCCTTCATTTTCCTTAACCATGTGCCTACATGGGATGTGTCCATGTTCTACTATTGGCAAGCTTAACACCCTCCATCGGATTAGGTTACAGATCCGGATTCCATGTTTTGCTACCATTGTCTATGCCGCTTATTGCCTATTCTCATCATATGAGATATCTATTAGCATTAGAGATATTCTATGAAGTTTAGGTGGTATGGAATCTCGATTATACCCCTATCGGATGAGGGATTCCCACTTGCTTAGGGTAGGGTCATTTCCTTAGCTTTTACATGTTTTTCAAACTTCTACACTTATCAGGCCGCGTAGTTAAGGGATAAGGAGATTTCTACTACTTATCTCATCCTCTACTAATGAGGAGTACTCATCTCAATGTTAGTGTGAATGATTTTTTGTAGTTACGTTTGTGTTGGTTTTTAGAATTTATGTAGTCTTGCTCCAATGGGGTAGATAGTGTGCCCAACTAGGAAGTTTATTGTAAGATCAAGTTTGGATTATGTTGAGTTTTAAAAATGGCTTTGAGGTTGCATGTACCACCTAGATTAGGTAAGAAGAAGAGTGTAGGTTTTGACAAACTTCAAAGGAGTTAGTTGTCTTTTATGATTTCTCTTAAGTATGGTTATTTGAGTAGGGTACTTAGATAATAATAAGGAACAGTTGGTTGGTAGGTCCCACCAAAAAAAGTGATGAGAAAGGTTTTAATGGTCAGGATTTTTCTTTGTCTAATCTTACTGAAAGAGAAAATGAAGTTTCATAGGTCAAATATAGAGGAAGATCCTCTAGATTTTTATAGAGGAGATGTGCAGTGTAAAGAACCTTGTAGGTGTTGTTCCGGTAATACCTGTCTTTTGTGACTTTATAAATAGGATATGGTGAACTTTTATTTTATCCTTAATATTCATGGAATTTAATTTTGTTCATGAGTTGTTGCTTGGTATAACCCGACCTAGTTCTTATGAGTTCTATGATGTGATCAATTTTTATAAATATCAGTTCTTATGTGGTACCTAATGATGTTTGGTTAATAAACTTCTTTTAAAATTTTGGTAGAGATGAATTCCTCAATGGTTTAAAATCATATTTTGCAAGGAGCGTGAAGATTTAGTTTTGACTTTCTCCGATCATAGGATTAAAAGAGCTATGTTGTAAAGAATTTTTTTAGGATAACCCAATGTGATGGATAATGTGCTTAGGTAGTAAGGTCATTGAGTTTTCTTGGTGTTCATGAACTAGGCTTGCTTGAAATTCCACACTTGTAGAATCACTTTGGATAGTATATATAAAATGTTGAGTGTACTAGATTTTCATGTTTGGATTTACTTGAATCCTCACCTTATGTTCTTTAGTGTATTTGAGCAACTTAGAACCGAAGTGGTATACTCATATGAGACATTGAGTGATATCCTTGTAAATTCCTTAGGAACGGATGTTACTAGGGTTGACTTGAAATACTTTCTTGATAGAGGTACTAGTATGTTGGTAATTTCATGTGTAGGTAAGTGCTATGTTGTCTTCAGGTGTTACCTTATATAGTATGAGGCCTTATGAGGCCATGATGATTACATTTTACAAGATTAATTAATAAAGCCTTTTTCAGATTTTACCCCAGTTAATGGTTTAGAGTTACAAAAAAGCAGTTAATGGGAACTGTCCCTTTACCTTGTTCCCTAGAAGTACTCTTGTTGACTTTGTGGAATTTGGCATGGTAGACCTTGATGTGACTCTTAGTATTGACGGGGTTCATACTTTGTGTGTTTTTATTGATGTTAGGGCTCGGTATGGATAGAATACTATGGGACACTTGACCGAGTATTAGTTACCACATTTGAATAGGATTGCAATTGGGTACAATTTCTTTTTATTTTAGATTTGGTGTTTATTTGTTAATGGAGGGTGGTATTGGTAAATGTTGAGGACAATAGTCTTTTGCAAAGATGGAAAAATGTAAGATTGGTCATGTCTGTATGAGTGCTTCAAACAAGATTTCTTGAGGGTTCACAACGTAAAATATGATCATTAACGGGATTTAATTCTTAGTTGCCGCTAAATATATAATTTAGCGCCATTTAACACTCTTTGTATATGTCCATAAAATCTTTAGCAAAATCTATTCTAGTGGAACTTAGATAATGCCAGTAAAGACTTTAGAAATCATTATTAATGTAAATATTTAATATCACTAAAAGTTTTTTTGTTGTAGTTATTGTTGTTTGGGCTTCCTTATAAGGAGGGGATTGTGTGCTTAAAAAGCATGACATGTTGAAACCCTGACTGATACACACTTTGAGTAAAATTAGATGAACTAGAGCTTCAATCAAGTTTTATATGTTGTTAACTTGCTGATATAATGTTAACTGAGTAAATAGGTTAGTTTGGTTGTGTATTGAGGTAGATTGTCAAGGGACAACCATGACGCTAAGAGACTAGGCGTATGAGCTTTTGTGTTCATGTCTTTGGTCGTAGTTCCTAGTTTTGTTTGAATGAGTTTAATGAGTCAACGTCAAGGTACATGTTGGACTCAACATAGAAGGACCGTTTTTTGATGATGTCTTAAGGTGCTTGAGCTTGTACCAAGCCAAGGGAGAAAGGGCCTTATCCAAAGGGCATTGCACATCACGAGAGCACACCCTAAAATATATGGCACTATAGGATTGAAACATGGTGTACTTGACGTCCAGTAGGTCTTGTACAACACTTGACATTATTCATTGCGTAAATGTTTGAAAAACTTTTCACACAAAATATCTTAGGGAAATACTAAGTCTAAACATATTACAATAATAGACTGAAGAATATATAGTACACGACCCATACAATACGAAATATAGAATTACTTAGTCTATTATAATACTTTTATAAAAGAAGTCTAAATATAGTTATTCGCTCTAGTCATGTAGGACACACTTTAACTTTGCTTGAATGGTTACTAGATTTCAAGCAAGCTACATGACACCTCTCACCTGCTAGCCACACCTTTAGAGATAGACAAAAATAGTGGAATTGTTACAATGCATGTATTAAGTATGTCATAATGCATAAAATCATGAGAAATAGACATTTATGAGAAATATGCTTTTTTTTATTACAACTTCATAGCATAATCGTAACAATCACGTTTAAACACCAAACATCACAATTAGAACACATTACATATTATATTAAATTTATCAGAACACTACAACAAACCTACAGAAACCTTATAGTGACTTCACTATAAGTTCACCCGTAGTTCACATTTCACAATATGACATCACTAACACATACAAAACATAAAAACATGAGATCCTCTTATGAAAGGCAATTCTATGGCTCACTTGTGTGAGGTGTGAAGGGACCGGCCATACAACCCATTCACACACACCAAAGATATCCTTTAGACTGCCTAGGATAAGATCATTCTCACTTCATTAATCTATGTTTCGTATCTAATGTTATTTTTATGACTTCCCTTGGTACGACAAGAACTATTCCTATGCCCCCTTCAAACCATAACTAGGGAATTCTTTAAGTTACTTTAGACTTATACTTATTCATTAACATGTTTTTTTTACTTATATAATTATCTTCATTCGTTCATTTAAGAGTCATTCAACACATAATGACATTCAAGTAATTGTCTTGGAGAAGACTTAAGGACTCACTCACTAACATCTTCAAAGCCTAATCATGCAATGTCTATATAATGTCCTATACCACCACCTATACTTCATAGAAATTGTCCAACACTAGCAGGTATCCCATATGATGAGAATAGGCAATAATCAATATAGACAATACTAGCTATGCATGGAATCCGGAGTAATGAACATACTCTAATACAGGGTGTTCTATTGCCAATGAAAGAACTAGGACACATCCAATGTAGGCACATGGTTAAGGAGTATCGAGGATTTCTTTGTTCCCTAGAGTCATCTTAGTTAGAGAAACATCCCAATCATACTCAATCGGTGCTAGCCTTTGTTCTCATAGACTATTTCAATAAAAGAGTACATGAAGAGGTTCAATATCTAGTTCATAACCCAATTATATTATACCTTACCAAAGAGGGTCCAATAAGGTTACGTGCATTGGTAAAGATGATAGCTAAATGATTTTCCTAACAATATATTCATACAATTCCATCAAACCAACCTTAAGTCCACCATTCACACAATAAGGATACCATTACGACATTAAAGTTCAAGGACATCATAACCTTACATCTAGGATGAAGGTTCTACATAAAGGAACTTCTTAGAGCAGTGTTCAAGGTCACATGTCAATCACACATACAAGACTAATAAGTTTTACCATACTAAGTAAACAAGTCATATTCACATTGTACATGTATCAAGTAAGGGACAGAAGTATACTAAAACAAGACACACACATACTTGACCATACCATACACATAACATACTATTATAGAGAACCAAGGATAAACCAAGCAAACTATAGGACTTCCTATTAACTACTACATAATCATCAATAGAAGTATAAAAAATATCATAGAATCTAACAAGAAACATCATACATCAACATAAGGTAATAATATAATACTCCACTATAGTCTACAAGATATTTATATCATCAACTAACAAAACTCATGCTTTTACATCACATAAGCACATAGATGTCAAGCCCTTTTTAATACTTACATAATCAAGTTATAATTTGATATATCCATAATACATAAAGTAATGTCGACGAGGTAACATTGATTCACAATTCCTAAAGTAATGCCGACAAGGCTACATTTTTCACAAGTATAGCACATAAGCACTGCCACTACAAGTGGACCATACCAATCATCATTATCTTAGAAAACCTATACTCTAGATTATGGAGAGAATGTTAGGTAAAAATACCACAATTCCAACCTCACATATTCAATCCATAGCAAATTCATGCAACACAAAATACCAAGGCTCTTACCATTAGCCATAGTTTACAATTCGACCCAAAAATTACCATATATAATAAATCAAAGATAATACAACGTGAATTAATAAATTAGGGTAGCCCACTCATATTTTTAGCATGATCCTTTCATAATTCATTATCCCTAATAAAACTACACGATAATTTAATAGCATTAAGGCATAATCAAATTACCCATAACATAGTCAAAAACTAGGGTTTCATGAATTATATGGGTTTAGAGAGTTATTAGATTAGAATAATCAAAACATCAATGAAATCAATATATAATTTTTCAAAACTTTTTATGCAAGAACCCATGGATAGATATCAAAACTGGAAAATTTCATCTTTGAAAAACTTAGGATATCACTTTAAAGTTTGGCTCCTCTATGAAAAGAGATTCAAGGATGAAGACCATACCTCAATTGTGCTACACATGAATTAGATGAATAATTGATGGAGAAATCCCCAAGAATCTTTAACTAAAGCTCTACCTGGAGTTTTGGCTTTAATGGAGCTCTAGAGAATTTCTTAGTGATTTTCAGTTTTGATTTTGAATAAGGAATTCATCTAGGTGTTTAGGACTTACAAGACCACATGAAATACCAAACAAAAACCTAGAAAAACGCCCATTTATTTGTTTGGACATGGGTTAAATTTCCTAATTCACCCATACACACAACAGTGAACCAGCGAGGAGTGGAAAACACCATCGATGGTTGCCCATTGACGGGATATAGATCCATTGACAGGCCATCCTAGCTCTCTGTTGATGGATTCAGAGACTTGAACTTGGGATCTTAATATCCCTAGGCTAATATCTCACCTAATCCTAGCACCTACTGTGCGTCAATCATCCTGCTGTACGTCAATGCCATCCATAGGTGAGGCTGGTCTGACAGCATTGGCTCACAAGTTATGTCCTTCCTTAAGGAACCTTGGTTCGGCGTTGTTGATTTTTGCCCGGCTGTTTCAAATAAAAATATTATCATACACATGTTTAGGACCCCTGAAGTAAATTTCATCTAAAACAAACACATAAAACTTGACGAAACTCACTAAGAAACTCAAAGATGTTTCAAGGTAAATCTTTCGAATGTTATGGATGTTCTTGGATGTTTTACCTCAAAACATAATGACACTTTCAACACTGACACCTTAACACAAATTAACCCATTTTACGACTTCAAAACGTCAAGACAAAAGTGTTAGGCTCTAGTTTCACCTAAGTAGTTTTAAAGGTGTTATATTCTCCCCCACTTGGACAACTTTCGTCATTGAATAACACTTGCTTTATTTAGGGCACTTAAAACAGATAATACACTTAATAATAGAAGCACATAATGATACCACAACATAAACAATACACAATTTAAAAGGAACAACAAGTTAACATAATCAACAGACTCACAACAGAATAATAACGTACAAACTAATATATGACTCATCATCTCATATGACTCGCTTTCTTAGTTTAAAATGGAAAGAGCTCCTTCTACATTCATTATCATGCGTGTATTCAACAATTATATACACATTATAACCATTTCAGTAAAAGAGAAATTTTGTCCAAATTTTAAATTGCTTATGGTGAACTATTAAGGTTTACATTGAATTATGCTCTAATTTCCAGAAAGGCAATTATTACGATAATAATAAAAATATGATAATATAAGAGGTAAAACCATATAAACTCAATTCACAACATAAATTAAAACTTCATTAAATTCTCCATGGAAGGAATCAATGAATTTGTCCACAAGACTACTAAACACAATGCAACATACAACATGCTACTATGACTTTCTAACTCTAAAGATTGAGTTGAATAGAAGAGAAGAAAAAATCAATCAGAACTCTATTACTCAACATACTCCCCCGCTAAGAAGGAACTCGTAAGAGCTAAAGAATGAACCTATAACTTACAAAAATCATCATTATCATTTGGTTTTGACCCCTATCAGGAGTTCGTAGAAGCGAGACTTCCTTTGAAAATCATCACCCGGACCACTTGGAGAAACATTCTTACCTTCTTATGTCCTCTAGCCACAATAGTAGGACAAGCTCTTACCTTGTGTCCATCCTTACAAAAACCTAAGCAATTTCCTGTACCCATTAGACATTTACCATAGTGATTCATCCCACAAGTAACACAAGTAGGATTACTACATTGGAAACCACTACCTTTCTCCAGTTTTACCTTAGGATCCCTTGGTTCATCTTGAATTGGAGTCTTCTTCTTTAACCTAGTTTGGTTTTTCTCAGTAGATCTACCCCTCTTCAAATTTCTAGAAATCCTACTAAGCTTGGAGTACTCAAGATATTGAGCATACATTATAATCCAAGACAATTTCATGTAATTGTGGAGTATGGTCGTACGACTATCTTTTTTCACAAGGTTGACAACATCGATCACGAACCCACTCAAATCATCCTTAGGGTTATAAACCTAGGATGAAGCATACCTAGACAAGATAGTGAACTTCAATAAATAATCCTCATCACTGATATTGCCTTGATTGTATTTGATGAACTATTCAACCTTCACCTCCATCCTCTCACGAGGAAAATACTTTTGTAAGAAAGCCTCCTTAAACTCTTCCCACTGTATGGGACCTTACTCAACCGGTCAACTATCTTTCCATTGAGTGTACCACACTTGACAAACCTCCCTCCATTGGTACGAAGCTAACTCTTCTTTCTCCTTAGAAATCACCCCCATGGCACTCAACACCTTATAAACACCATCTAGAAACTAATGGGGTTCCTTTCCCACCTTAGATACTAGAAAGATAGTAGGATATATCCTCACTATGTCTCTCAAACTAGAGATCATAGTGCTCTCTATAGATTCAACCTAGGCTCAACACCCTTATTGACATGAGTAGTCTTGGATCAGGCTAAAGCAAGTGATGTCTCTGTATTTTCCCCTGATGTTCGAGGGAACCATCGGAAAATCATTACCTTCATCCACATTAGAAATATGAAAATTTCTAGCCCCTTGACAACCTATAAGACCTTGATGAACTTGCTCTACTTGTTCATGTTAAGGAGGAATTTCTTCATTCACCCATCCTTCTTCCAACCTTCTAGCGGCCATCCTTTTAATATACATCTTCATGAAAACAAAAAGAAAAGCACTACAAAAGACATTCTTAATTGTTTCACTCTACGGCACGACACAAGAGTAGAGAATGAAAAGATACTATGTCATCCTATAGCCTCTCACCCATACACGTGTCTTAACTCTCACCGATGAACATGACTATACTAGACGCAGCTTTATAAGACGTTTTGGTTCTTAACATACTATGCTCTCATACAAACTTTTTCACATCCCTAGAGCACACTCTTGAACATATGTCACTCTTGGAGTGCAACATGGCGTACTTGACCTCTTTAAAGTCTTGTACAAGACTTTGACATGATTCATTGCATACATGTATGAAAAGTACTGCAGAATCAAAACTTTCCACACGAAATATCTTAAAAATATATTGCATAATAAAATTAGAGGAAAAAACTATGTCTTAAAATATGTCAATCTTAGACTCAAGAATATTTTGGACACATCCCATACAATATGTAATATAGAATTACCTAGTCTATTACAATACTCGAATAAAATAAGTATAGAGACATTTTTGACATCGTGTCAAGTGAGGACATACTTTAAATTTTCCTGAACGGTTACTACATTCAAAGATTTCTTCAAGACACCTCTCACCTTCTGTCCACACCTTTACAGATAGACAAAAGTATGGAATTAGTACAAAGCATGTACTAACTATGATATAATGCATAAATCTTGTGAAATAGACGTTTATGAGAACTATATATTTTTTAAAATTAATACATTGTATAATAAGCAAAAGAGTCACATTTAAACACCAAAAATTACAATCAGAACACATTAATAATTATATTCAAGTTAGATGAACATTACAGTAAGCCTACAGTAAGCTTAGAGTGACTTCACTTTAAGTTTACCTATAATTCACATTCAATATCCAATCACTAAAAAAATACAAAACATATAAACATAAGATCCTCCTACGAAATGAGATTATAAGCCTCACTTGTGTGAATTGTGAAGAGACCGCCCATAAAACCCTTTCACACACACCGAACAAATCCTTTAGACTATCTAGGATAAGATCATTTTCACATCATTTATCAATTTTTGCTATTTGACAATTCTTAAGACTTCCTTAGGAATGAAATAAAGAGACCATTCCTTTTACCCCTTCAAACCTTAACTAGGAAATTACTAAAGTTAGTCTAGACTAGTACTTCTTCATTAACATTTTTTCTAACTTAAGTCATTATTTTCATTAGTTTATTTAAGAGCCATTCAACATATAAGGATATTAATGTTTTTTCTTGGATACGATCTAGGGAATTAATCACTAAAATCTTCAAAGCCTAATCATGCAATGTCTAGATACCGTTCCATATGACCACCTAAACTTCATATAACTTCTACAACACTATTAAGTATCTCAAATGATGATAAAAGGAAATAATCGACATAGACGATACTAGCTATGAATTGAATCCGGAGTCATGAACCTAGTCTGATTGAGGGTGTTTTACATGCCAATGGTATAAGTAGGACACATCGTATGTAGGCACATGGTTAAGGAATATCGACGGGTTTTTTGTTCTCTAAAGTAATCTTAGTTAGAGAAACTTCCCAAGCATACACAGTTTGTGCTACCCTTTGTTGTCATACATTATTTCACTAATGGAGTACATGAAGAGGTTCCATATCTAGTTTATAACCCAATCACATTACACCTTACCATACAGGATCAACTAAGTGTACCTACAATTGTCAAGAGGATATCTCAACGATTTTCTTAAGTATGATTTCATTCCGTTCAAACACAATTAATGTTAATTTCACCATTTGCAAAAGAAGGATACAATTATGAATTCATAGAATATCGTAACTTTACATATAGGATGAATGTTCCACATAAGGGACCTTCTTAGCAATGTTCAAGTTCACATGTGAATTAAACATACAAGAATATGAAGCTTTAACATACTAAGTAAAGAATTCATATTCACATTTTACATGGATCAAGTTAGGTAGACGAGCCTACCAAAACAAGAGACAAACATATGTCACCACACCATACAACTAGCATATTATTATACAGTACCCAGGAACAACCAAGTCAAGTATAGGACACCCTATTAACTAATATAACATCATCAATATAACTATCACAAATATCATAAAATAAACCAAGAAACATCATACTTCAACAGAAGGTAATACACATAATGACTCAACAATAGTCTTTTAGAGATTCATATCATTAACTAAGAAAACTCATTCTTTGACTTCACATAAACACATAGTCATCAATACCTTTTCAATACACAGATAATCAAGTTATATAATGATAAAGTCATAATAATTAAAGTTATTTCGACATGGCCACATTGATTCACATTTCCTAAAGTAATGCCGACAAGGCCACAATATTCACAGGTACAACACATAAACACCGCCACCATAAGTGGACCATACAAATCATCATTATCATCTAAGACCTACACTACACAATATGGATAGAAGGTGAACATACCCTTAATCCGACCGAAAAACTTCAATCCATAGCCAATTCATCCAACATAATATACCAAGTCTCTTACCAATAGCCATAGTTTATGATTCAACCCAACAATTACCATATCAAATTAATTAAAGATAATACAATAAAATTTAATCAAACTAGGGAAACCTACTCATAGTTCTATCATAATCCTCTCATAATTTAAAACATATAATCACACTACAAAATAATTCAATAGCATTAAGACATAATCAAATTACCCATATCATAGTCAAAAACTAGGGTTTCATGAACTACATGGGCTCATAGATTAATGAGGTTAATATGATAAAATTAACATTAATTCGATAAATATATAATCGTTAAAAAGTTATATTCAATAAGCCGTAGATAGATATAAAAATTGGAGATTTTCATCTTTGAAAGACATTGGAGATGACTTTGAAGTTTGTCTCCTCTAAGAAAAGACATTCATGGATGAAGACTATACCTCAATTGATTCTATAAAAGAATTTGATGAATAATTAATCGATAAATAATAATGAATCTTATGTCCAAGCTCTATTTTTAGTTTTGGATTCAGTTGAATCCTAGAAAGTTTCTAAGAGATTTTAGGTTTTGACTCGGAATAATGAATTCATCTAGTTTTTTAGGAATTATAAACAAAATTTAAAAACACGAAAACAATCCTAGGAAACCTCCCATTTACTTATTTGGATGTGGGGTGAATTGTCCATTTCACCGATATACTTAACAGTGAAGAAGCGAGCAGTGAAAGACACCATCAACGGGATGTAGGTCCATTTAATGGTAATCTAGGAAAACCGTCGATGGATTCTGACACTTGACTTTTCAAGATTAAGGTCACTAGTCTCAGTCCTCATCTACGCCTCCACCTACGGGGCTTCGATCAGCCTATTATGTGTCGATGCCACCGTAGGTGAGTCTTGTTTGGGCAGCCTTGTGTCACAGACTTAGAGTGTTTGCTAACACTCCGTGTGGCCCTAGACGACTTACTTAATACTCTTTCAAGATCTTATATGTTCAAGGAAGCTTTTATAACTTGGAGAGCTAAGTGAATTCTTTGAAAGGCTTAGAAAGAATAAGAAAGAGATCTTTGACGAAGGATTGATATTTCTTTAAAAGATTGCTTTACAACTTTCATGGTGACTTTGCAAATGAGGGGGACCTTTATTTATACTACATCCTAGATACTAAAGTGCAATTAATATTTACTTTACAAGTCCCTAATATATTTACACTTTGGTCCCTTTTCTACAGAATTCTACACTACTTTGGGACCTTTCCAAGCCTTCTTAAGTCCTACAAAAGGTTCTACAATTATCCGCACAACTGTAAAAGGTTCTGCCCCTATCCAGACATGGAAGGAGGCTAAAATTATGGCGGGACGTCACACACTCCCCAACTCGATGATGCGTCCACCACGGCGCATTACTGCAAAAACCCCTGAACTTTGTCCTTAAATTGCCACAAGTCTTCATATTTCTCCCATGTGGTTTCTTCTGGAGTTTGTCTCTTCTGATATACAAGGAACATGATGCTGGATTTTATTCGTCGCTTCTGTTATGCTTGATAATCTATAATAGATTAAATATCCTGGTCATGAGAGGCGGTAATAGGTGCCCGTTGTAGTAAGTTCTTACTAGGATCCTCGTTGTCCTCATTTTAATTCTTGAGGACGCTTTTATGAAACAACGGATGAATCTTAAAGTGTGGAGGTAACTACATCTTGTATGAAATCTTTCCCACTTTGGAACCGATCTTGAATGGACCCTCATATTAGTTCACTATGTTTTGATGGACGCCCCTTAGTGCTTTGAACTCTCTTCGATAGAATTTCACCAACACCATGTAACCTTCTTTATAGTATCTGGGACGATGCATGCAGTCGGTAAATTTCTTTATCATTTTTGCTGCCTTCTCCAAGTAGGACTTGATAGTGTCAAGTTGCTCCTCCCATCCCTTGGCAAGATTGTAGGCACCCAAACTCTTTCCCTCAAAAGCAGTCGGCAACGAATGTAGAGTTTGGGCTTGTTAGCCTGTCACCAAATCAAATGGTGTGCACCCAGTGGATTCATTCCTCTGCAAATTATATGAAAATTGTGCCATGTCTAGGTGTCTAGACCAATCCTTCTGATGCGTACTAACATAGTGCCTTAGATAGCACTCTACAAAAGTTCCCAGTAAAGCAGGGGTCTCAGTTGCTAATGATATATCTCGGCAGACTCCAATAATTTTGCACGTTCTTAATTAATAATCGAGAAGCCTTCTTCGATTTGAAACCAACTTTGGCGGGAATGAAGATAGCACACTTTAAAAACATGTTCAGCAAGACCATGATCGTACCAAAACCGTCAAACTTCGGTTAGGAAGTTACGAAGTCCATAGTCATGATCTCCCAAGGACGTTCTGGTACGGTTAGTGGCTGTAGTAACCCTCCCGGTTGCCTTTGTTCCACATTGTCTTGTTACCAAATAGGATAAGTCTGAACATAGCAGTCGATCGTCCTGCATGCGTAGCCAGAAGTAAATAGCTTTGATCAGCTGCTCGTACATCACTTCCCCTGATGCCCAACCCACAGTGTATTGTGGCTTTCTTTAATGATGTGCTGCCTTATAGACCCGAACTTGAGCACATAGAACCTTCGATCGATAGTTATATGAAGTCAATATTCTACTCAAAAGTGTCTGGTGTTGCTTTTGGAATGCCAGTTCCATCAACTTATTGGACTCTGGATCGTGTTGAAAACCATCCTATATTGAATCCTAAATTTCAGAGTGAGCTTTAGTTATGGCATCAAGCTCGGCCGTCCTGCTTAGTGCATCGTCTACGAGATCGCCTCTTCCTGGCTTGTATTCCAAGACGTAATCAAACTCAGGCAGAATGTCTTTCCATTTAGCTTGCTTCGGGGTGATCTTATTTTGTGAATCGAAGTAGATTGTTTTCATGTTGTCGGTTTTGACAATGAATTTGGAATATAGTAAGTAGTGTCTCCACATGCGTAGGAAGTGCACAATGGCCGTCATCTCTTTTTCCTACACTTTGTACCATTGTTCATCCTCATTTAGTTTGCCTCTCTCAAATGCTATAAGGTGTCTATCTTGCATTAGGAGTTCTCCAAAGGCAACTTCTGAGGAACCCGTATGTATATCAAAGGTCATGGAGAAGTCGGGCAGATTCAAGACCAGCTCTTCTGTTAGTGCGGCCTTGATACATTCGAACGCTCTTTGGAACTCCTCACTCGAATACCACAACTTATTCTTCGTTAACAACTCGATCATCGGAGTGGCTTTAGCAGAGTAGCCACTGATGAATCTATGATAGAAGTTTGTAAGTCCAAGGAAGGATTGCAGCTCGGTTACCTTTGTGGGTGCCTACCACTCCTTGATCGTCAATATCTTTTCCTCGTCCATGCATAGTTCTCCGTATCTGATAACATGCTTTAAGAAGTGCACGTCGTGCTAGGAAAACTCCCACTTATCCAACTTGACATATAGGTGGTTCTCGCGAAAGATTTGGAAGACTTTCCTCGAGTGATCCACGTGCTCCTCTATGGTAATGCTATAAATGATTAAGTCATCCAAGTACACCACCACGAAATGGTCCAAGAAGTGATGAAAATTTTTGTTCATTAGCGTTCAAAAGGTGGTGGGTACGATGGTTATGTCTAAAGTCATCACCAACCACTCGTATGCTCCGTATCTATTCACACATGTTGTGTTTGACTTATCTCCCTACTCGATGCGCACTTGATAGTAAACTTTACGGAGGTCCATCTTTGTGAAGTACTAGGACTGCCCAAGTCTATCAAATAAATATGCAATTAGCTGAATAAGATATTTGTTCTTAATTTTGACCTTATTGAGCGCCCGATAACCGATGCATAAGCGCAATGACCCATCTATCTTTTTTTGGAACAACAGTGGCGCGCCATAAGGTGCGTTGGATGGACAGATTTGACCGTACTATAGGAGCTCCTTCAACTACATTATTATCTCTACTAGCTCCGGTTGAGCCATACGAAAAGGTGCATTTGCGGGTGGCTTGGCTAAAACCTCCAACTATATCTTGTGATGTACCTCGCACCTTGGAGGTAGAGTCTTTGGCAGCTCGTTCAGGATCACGTCCTTGTTCTCTTAAAGGACTTTCTATTTGATCGGTGGCAAAGAATCCATAGTACTATTGTCTTCTCCTGAACTTGCAATCGTAGCTAAAAACATCAGTTCTCCTTTGTTTAGGCCCTTCACAATCTGCATAGCCCATAAGTGGGCATGTCCTTCCTTGTTCTTCACCTTTACTAGTGGTACCATGCATGACCCTTGCCACTCCATGATAATGAGTCGTTCGAGGTAGGGGCCGATCATCGTGTGGCAGCGTTGGAAGAACTCTTGCTCATGTATAATATGAAATATATCTAGAAAAGCAACGGTAATGTTTATCTTTCCTTACCATTTTCCAAACGTGATGCTCACTCCTTTGGCGACCTAGCAAACGGGAGTCAGTGGGGCATTAACTGTCTTGAGGCGGGCGTTGCTTCACATGTAATTCATCCCTAATATCAATGAAGCCGTCTTGGTCATGATGTTTGCTTCTTCCCCGAAATCTACCATGGAACAAACTGGTCCTCCATTTCTGAAGATGTCTACATACAGGGTGTTGAAGTCTCCTGGCTTATCAGTCTACTTGGCAATCGCACCGTACAATCTAACCATGTCCAACTGCGTCTTGCTCGCGTTCTGCCCTTGTTCTTGTGCTTCCTTATATTTTCATTCACGTAGGATGGCACCGAGGTTCTTCATTAGGGGGTACATGTCATAACCATGCAGTTTAAAGCATATGTAGCAACCATCTCCTTTATTGATCTGCACCCACTTCTCCGTGCAATTCTAGGTCATGCATCTCTTGCTGTCTCGCTTGTGGGGTTCGTGCTTCTTGGAGTGTGCCTACTGATCCTTGCCTCGTCCACGGTCTGCCCCACCTTTGTCATGACTACTTCTTGCATCTCTGCCCTTTACATTGTAATTTCATTAACGCTTGAAGTCCATCGAGGACTCGGATTGTCTGATGGCTTCGTCTGTGGTCCTGACCTGATGCTACTCCAACTCTATCTTGGACCAATTGTGCAGTCCGTCCAGGAAGAGGAAAATCATGTCCTCTTTTGTGTGGTTGGGAATTTGAAGCGTTAGAGTTGTGAAATCCTTCACATATGCCCGGATGCTTCCCTTTTGCTTCAGTTCCCAAAACTTGCACTTAACCTCGTACACGTGATATTAGGGAAGAAGGATTTCTTTAATCCTTTGCGGAATTGCTCCCATGTGTTGATGGTGCACGTCCCCTTACCAATCTCGGCTTCATTGTGCCTCCACCATAGCATAGCCATCTCGGACAGATACAACATGACAGTATTGATCTTATTTTCATCTTTTTTCACCCTACTACACTTAAAGTAATTCTCCAAGTGCCATATAAAGTTTTCTACCTCTTAAGTGTCATGAACACCCTTGAATATAGGTGGCTTGGGAGCCTTCACCAAGGCCTCCGTATCACGGTCAAGTGATGTCGATCCTCCTACCTCCACTCCTTTGTTAAGTGTTTTCATTTTCACCTTCAGTGTCTCAATCATGCTAGGTGCGTCCATAAGCCGGCAATCCAATGAAGTGATGGAATTCTTCATCTCGAACTCGGCCCGCTGGCGACCGTCTTACTCCTTATGTATATTCTCCGTCTCCTCAAGGGTGAAGTCCTCGAAGGTCTTGAACTTGTCATCTGCGACGTTCATGCGCCGACCTAATATCTCTATGGCCAGCCTTGCCAATTCCCCCTTGTGACGCATTCTTCTCCAGTTTTGACGTCTATGGTTTCATTGCCTAATTCATCGTCACTCTCATCGACATTGGAGGGTGAATGAGATATTAGTGCCTCGCTTAGGGACTAAAGTGCAATTAATATTTATGTTACAAGTCCCTAAAATATTTACACTTTGGTACCTTTTCTAGATAATTCTACACTACTTTGGGATATTCCCTAGTCTTCTTGTGTCTTCCAAAAGGTTCTAGAGTTCTCCTCAAAACTCTAGAACATTCTGCCCCTATCCCGATGCAGAATTAGGATAAAATTATGAGGGGACGTCACACTTGGATCACAATTCTGCTCTTTCCTCTAGCACCATTTGTTGGTACCAAGGAAGTTTCACACTGATTTTTCCAACCCAAATATGATTGTGTACATGTTTAGGACCCCACACATTGATTTCATTTAAAATGAACGCATAAAACTTGATTAAACATGCTAAGGAACACAACGACGTTTCAAGGAAAACCTTTCAATCGTTATGGACGTTCTTGGATGTTTGGCCTCCAAACTTCATCAAATTTTAAACACTATCTCCTAACCTCATTATAACGAATTTTAGGACTTCAAATTATCAAGACAAAAGTCTTAAGATCTAGTTTCATGTAAGATGTTTCATAAGTGTTACAGGACAACACTGCCAACCTTGGCTCAACACTTCCTCGAGGATTAACGAGGAACTTCATGACCAGTAGTCTTTACCATGGCTGGTGAATGTGGTCTTGAATATGACTTGGTGTCAAAAGAAGTAAGGCACTTTGTCCTAGCCACTACCCCAAATTTCACGGACCACTTCACGATGAGTGGACTTGACCACGACTCGTGAAGGAGGGCGTGAAGGTCACTTAGATTTATGTGTATTGGAAATTCAATATTAGCCACATCCTTGAAAACCACTACCAATCAATATGGTCATGAATCACCTACATAGACCCTGAAGATGGACGTGGTCCCTGGATAGACTGCCTTAGTTTGAGGTATGTACGTTCCCATAAATGACTTAGTAGACTAGAGCCTTACATGGCTGTCATTATGGTATAAATTTTTAAATAGTTATATAATGTGTTATTGAGTAAGTTTCAAAAGTATTAGGTGAATAGGAAGTCAAACGTCAAGGGACGACTAAGACATTCGACGACTAAGTCACCTATGTGCCTCATATGTAATTTTATGTGTTTACATGTAATTCATCAGGTTATAAGGTCCTCAAACGATTTATTATGGTTTTAATAGGCAGTGTGTCTACTTTCGTGATGTTAGGATGACAAACGACTAAGAACATCCATGACGTTCAAAAGGATTGCACTGTAATGACTTTGTGTTTCTTGGTATGTTTCATTGCAGTTTACATGATAGTTGCATAAAATTTATGTGGGAGGTACTAAACATGTATATTAAAAAATTTGGGTTGTAAACGGACGGTTGAAAGTTCCAAAGGACCAACCAAGGGTCTTTAAGGAAGGACCCTTCTCAAGAGCCATTACTGCCCAAAATAATCCAAAACGACGGAGGCAATAGACGACTCGTGGATCAGTCGACACCCAGTCAATTGGTGTCATGGATCAGGAATTAGGAATAAAAGAAGTCCATTTCAAAGACCATCCTCAGTCCCAAACCACTGAACAACAGGACGGTTTGTTAGTTGGCAAACGGGCCATCATTTCCAACCGTCTGTGAGGACTAGTTCTTGCGGAGCTTACTGTAAGTTTCAATGGTGAAGTTCATAGTTCATCCAAAGTTAAAATTAGATAAAGGGAGGTTACTGAAGGGTACTTAAGTATTTTAAACATGTTTATAATCTTATAACAATTAAAAGAATTAATTCTTAAAGTCAAAACACAAATTGCCTAAGAAATTCGTTAGAACTCCATTGAACACAAATCTCAACGAAAAGCTAAGATTGGAGATTTGAGTGGATATTTATAGTAAAATTGGTGGATTTAAAATCAATAAGGTATGGTTTTTTATCCTTCAAACTCGATTAATCAAGGAGCGAATCTTCAAAGTAATTTTCAAAGTCTTCTTAAAGATGAGTTTTCTAATTTGAGATCTATCCATGGGTTCTTCCGTTAAAGATTTTAAAGCATTGAATATTGATCGAATTGATTTTAATTAGTTGACTTTAACTCATTTAATCTATGAACCCATGCAATTGATAAACCATCGATTTTGACTACTTTCTAGGTTACTTGATATTGACTTAATACTTATGAATTCATGTATAATTTTCTATGGGCTATTGAATTATGTAATATTTGTATTCAATTTATGTATAGGTTGTCTTATATTGACAAATATATATTGATTTGACCTACTTTCATTAGGTATTGTGGTTTTTGGATTGAATTAATGATTATGGCCATTAGTAAGGACATATTGGTATTGAATTGGACTATTTAACAAATGATTGAAGTGGAGAGAATTGATAGATGGTATGCTGACTTAATTCAATTTATTTTATGTAATATATCTCTTGAATTATATTTTGAGTTGTATAATCCACCTAATGTGGCGACGTTATGTGACTGATGTGGCCTTGTCGATGTTACTTTATGTATAATGATGATCATGGCCTTGTAGCCAACTACATGAAGTATCATGATGATTCTTTTATATTATTTTGTGATGTTTGATTGTATCTACCAACATAATAAGTAATTATAAAGTATCTATTCTTGTATTGAAGTTGTTACGTGATCATGTTAAACTATGAATATGTGTTCATGTGCAATCATAGAGTTGATGCATAATTGTTTGTACTTGACCATATGAGTATATAATGGTTATATAGATGATGTTATAGTAATTTATAGGATGACATAAAGATGATAAGGTTCATTCCTAAGTACTTCAAAGAATGATATTCTATATGTAATAAAGTAAAGTATGTTGTGTCTTGTTTTGGTAGGCTTGTGTCCCTTACTTTATACATCTATATATTATAAGTGAATATGAGATGTCTTGAATAGGTAAGCTTAATGCTCCCTTGTCTTTTATAAATTAATGATATGTGAGACCTTAAATGACGTTAATAAGGTCATGTACATGGAAGCTTACACCTAGTGGTATGGTTATCAACCTTGATGTAGAGAGAAGTAATGGTATCCTTCTTGTATGAATGGTGGACATAGGGTTGATTGGATGGAACAACATCATATCATCCTTAGGAAAGTCATGATGTGATAACTTTTTCTCCATTTTAAGGTAGTCCTAGTGGATCTCTTTGGTAGGGTAAACGTGATTGGGCTATGAACTTGATATGGACCCCTTCATGTGATCCTTTAATGTGAATTACTCGATGAGATCAAAGGCTAGCATCAAGTGACTATGTGATGGGAAGTAAGTCTACTTGAGATGGAAACTAGAGTACAATGTATCTCAACTGGAGAATGAGAGTAGATTACATAAAAGCCTTTCATATTCCTTAACCATGTTCTACCATGGGATATGTTCTAGTTTATCCTTGGCATATACAACAACCTCATCGGAGTAGGTTAGAACTCCGGATTCCATGCTTAGCTATCATGGTCTATGTCAGTTATTGTCTATTCTCATCATATGGGATACCTACAAGTGTCGAAGAATATCTATGAAGTTTAAGAAGTGTATGGGACACTATCTAGAAATTACATATAGGCTTTCAAGATGTTAGTGAGAGTCCCCAGGTCTACACCAGGACGATTAATTGAATGTCCTTGTTTGATGAATGTGTCTTAAATAACTAATTAATGGAATGACTTAAGTTAACAAAGTATCTTAAATGAACAAGTACTTATACGTGGTGGTTAAGAGTTTTCTTGTTAATGTTTAAAGAGGGCATATGAATGGTCACTTTCTCTCTTACCTAGATAAGTCTTAAAAATTACTCTAGTTAGGAATGTTAGTTATATTGTAGATATGATCCAAACATAAGTAGTCTTACGGATTACTTTGATAATTTAAGAGGTCAATCGTGGATGTTATCTTCTTGATTTACTTGATTAGGTCTTTTGATATCCTTTGAAAGAAGGATATCATATTATGTGAATGTGGGTGTATTGTATGTGTGTGTATCTCATTATCTGTGGTCTTAAGGATCATTTAGGTGGTCCTAGAGAGGGTGTATGGCCGTTCTCTCTTTGTCTTACTTATGTGAGTCTTAGGACAACTTTTAGTGGGAGGATTGCATGCTAGAAAGTACATCCCTTGTGAAGTTGAGAAATTTCAATGTAACAGTAAAGTTAGTTAAATGTAACATGGAATGAGTTACTTTAATGTTGCTAAAAATATTAATAATTATCTGATTGATTTCTTATATGTTTCTCAGGTCTTAGATGTTGTTCTCGTGATTGTATTATTATATTTAAATAAAAATATACATATTTCCATTAAATGTCTGTTTTTATGATTTTTATGTTTTATACCATACTTAGTAAATGTTGTTGTTCTAATTCCATGCGTTTATCTATCTCTTAAGTGATTCACAGGTAAAACTTCTTTTAGAGAGATAAATTTGGATTAGAAGATCATTTAAAAAAGTTGAAGTATGTCATCATTTGACTCGAGGACATAGATTCCAATTATTTCTATTATTAAAGTATAATAATAGATTAAGTAATTCTATATTCGTATAATATGGGACGTTTCCCAAGTATTCTTCTGTGTAATATTTGATGAAATAGGACTTAGATTTCCTATGAGTTTTAAATGAAGAGATTTTAAAGAATATGAAAATGACTGCGAAAAGTTTTAATTCCACACTACTTTCAAATATGTATATGCGATGAATGATATGAAAGGGCTTGTATAAAACTCCAAGAGGTCAAGTACACATTTGCACTCCGAGAGTTCCATATATTCTATAATGTGGTCTCGAGATGTGAAAAACTTTGTATAAGAGCATAGGTTATAAAAGTAGTCTTAGGAATCAAAAGTCTTATCAAGTCACTCCTAGTAGAGTCTTTACCATCAGTGTGAGTCGCGACGCATCAATGATCGAGAGTCTAGGACGATAAGGTTTCCCTTCTTTTCTACTCCTATGGCGTGTCGTAGATTAAATGTTATGAGTATTCTTAATAATGTGCTTCCTTTGTGTTTCTAGAAGATGAATACAAGAAGGATTGCCGCTACAAGATTTGAAGAGGGAAGGGTGCATGAGGAAGTTCCTCCTCAAGTGTAGGAAGTTAAGCAACTTCTTCAAGGTGAACAAGGAGTCCAAGGTGCTCAAAATAGTCAAGTGCCTCCCCATGGTGATAAAGTCCTTATTGTGGAAGGAGGCAATGATATTCCGGTGGTTTCCCTAGAATTAACTAACAGAGAGACTAGAGAGGCTTTGCTTGATTTAGCCAGAGCTGTGACTACTCAACTCAATATGAGCATGTAGACTAGGGTGAAATTTGTGGAAAGTACTATGACCGCTAGGTTGAGAGACTTTGTGAGGATGAATCATCCTATCTTTCTTGTCTCTAAGGTGGGAGAGGATCTCCAAGAGTTACTAAATGAGGTGTATAAGATAGTGCATAGTATTGGAGTGAATTCTAGGGAGAAAACGTAGTTGGCTTCATATAAATTGAAAGATGTTTCTCAAGTGTGGTACACACAATGGAAAGGAAATAGGCTTGTTTAGTCGGGTCCCATAGAATGGGATGAATTATAGAAGGCTATCCTGAGAAAGTATTTTCCCCGTGAGAAGAGTGAAGTAATAGCTGAAGAATTCATTAATCTCAAGCAAGGCAACATGAGTGTTGAAGAGTATTCATTGAAGTTCATTACGTTTTCTAAATATGCTCCACCCTTTGTGTCGAACCCCAAGGATGAGATGAGTAGGTTTGTGACCGTGCTCGCCAATCTTGTGAGAGAAGAATGTCGTATGTCCATGCAACATGATGACATGATCTTATCTAGACTTATGGTGTGTGCTCAATCCATAGAAGATCCCAAACATAAGAGGATGTATAGAAGTTTGAAGAGCTGTGGACGAAGTGAGCAAGATCAACCTAGGTTAAAGAAGAGGGCTCAAACTCAAGATGGACCTACTACTCCTAAGGTCCAACTAGGGAAAAGAGGTCGTTTTGAAGATGGCAACACTACTAGAAATTTGACCTAATGCAACACTTTTTTAGCAATAATTTAACAACCATTTCAATAGAGTATGTGATGCCACAGTTATGACCGTTGCAATATATCCCAGTAATTTTTAATAAAAATTGTAGCGTAATTAGTATAATTATTTCTATAGATTATCTATGGCCACATACCTATTATCCGTCGCAAAATAACACCTATGGCAACAATCTTTTAAAAGAAATGTTAAAAAAAAAAATTGCCCAACCCGCGAATATGATGTGTAAAAATCTTTTTCCCTCCACTAATTTCATTATCCCTCTTTTATTGATATTTTAGTGCACAAAACATTCCAAAGAACCCTTTCCTTTCTGAAATAACCCAAATAAAAGGATGAATACTACTGTGTTCTTCCCCAATAATCAAAATCAGATCACTAAAATTCAAGAACATCGGTTATTCCTTCATCTTGGACCATAATTTTTTAGTTCCGGTGAAAAAATTTGTTTTAGTGATATGCTATAATGGTGTTTTCTACAGTGTGAAGTTTACATCTTCAGTGGTCTTCTTCTCCAAAATAGTCTTCTTCAAAATTAAGTTTCTTGAGATAAAGGTGTACTATTTTAAGGTGATTTGTATGTCCTCTTTGTCTCTATTTGGTAATCCATGTACTATTTTTAAAAATTAGAAATTTCATTATAGGTCTTTTAAAAAATTTCAAAGAATAACAAATGGGTTTGTTGAAATGTATGTTTTTTGTTCTAATTTAGGTCTGTTAGACATAATCCATTTTTAGTTTAGAGTTTGTAACTCAAATTTAGTGACGATTCGATAATATAAAATTACAGTGAAATTGGGTTTCGTTTTTATGAAACCACTTAGGTTTTATAGTTGATTTTATCCTATGGCTTTGAATATTTTTATTTTCACTATGAGTTTGGTCTATCTATGTGAACTGAAACTTTTCATAGGTCTAAAGTATTTTGATTTTGATATCATTTTGATTGCTGCCAAACCCTACTGATATAGCTACTTCCATATATAATACATTATGTTGAACAAAATATGTTTTCAATTGATGTGGAATATATGTAGAACAAATGGAGAAAACTCCATTTTACAGGAGATTAGATGTTGAAACCTATCGCTCATGTTTTCTCATTTATTTTTTTATAGTATTTATGTAAGCATTGTACTAGTATGTTTATTACGTGTATGAAAATTTTCATGTTCCTAAGCTTCCATGTTCTTAAAAAAAGACAATGTATGCATCTGTTTCATCAATTTATGACTATTGTGATTTCTCTCGTTTTATTGATGCTGAAAAGTACATTTTTGACATCTCTGTCCTCCAAGGTATAAAAACATTACATTGCCTTTCGGTGGAACATTTTATTTTTGTTGTTGAATCTTTACTAGAAGCTTGTTATTTTACTCTTTGTAGTTGTGTACGAATATGTAGTAGATGCAGTGTGTCCCCTGTTATATCAATCTACAAAAACAAAGTTCAAAAATTGATAGGAGCAACATTACAACAAACAAAATAAACAATTATAGATAATCACACCGTTACATAATTTTTTTCAACCATCAATAAAATATGAATTAAAAGAAATGTGAATAATATTTAGTGATTGCTAAACTACCAAAATAAAAGATAATTAACTCATCTTCATTAGATAGATTCAATTTCTTCAACAAGTACTTTTGGACAAACAAAACAGGAATATTGCATCCCTAAAGTAGAAAGCATAATATATGAATATCATTATACAATCATGAGCTATACCTTTCGCTGAAAATTAAAAAAAAGGTGCATAGATCCTTATCGAATTCCTAAACTAAAGGAGACTTAAATCAAATCCTAAATCTATCCTCATAGCACATTTTATGCAATCATATTATTTGTTTTGTTAGGAATTAATATAAATGTACTAAGACATAAAGCATAACCAACATGAAGGTTAGATCATGTTCTCTCGAAAAGAAACAAAGTAGTCACCATAATATGTCTTTTTTTTTTGTGTAGTAAGGCAGTACCTAAAATGCACTATAGTATAAATTGAAGATTTAAAATATCAAGTAAAATATAGGTTATATAACTAAATTGAACATATCTAATGACCTATAGAAGATAATTTACAATCATGATTATGTTAAAAATAAAAAGCTAAAAAAATATCTTGAAACTTTGAAAGGTGAATTTTTGTTTATACTGTTTGTAATCATGAATGGTTTTCTTTTATGGTTTGCTTATATAACATAAGATATTCAATAAATGTATATCAATGGAGTTTATGATTTCTTAGATAAGGCATTTAAACGAGTATCCCAAGGAGATTAAATATTATGTCCTTGTAAGACGTGCTTTAATCATTATTGGCATTGTCGAAATGTGGTGGAGGATCACTTGATTTTTCATGGGTTTGTTCATGGATACACCAAATGTGTTTTCCATGGAGAAGGGTTTTCCTCAAGAAATACGCCACATCCGACCAATGATGATGAAACATTATATAGACAAGACTATATTAATCAACTATTTCAAGATGCTTTTAGAAATGTAGATAATTACTTGAGGCATGATGGAGTAAGAGGGGGACCATCTGAATATGCAAAGAGATTCTTTAAATTAGTCGAATAAGGAAAACATGACTTGTACCCGGGGTGTAAGAACTTTTCTATGTTGAATTTCACCATTCAACGGTACTTGTTTAAATGCATTAAGTTATTGAGTAATGTACCCTTTTTCAGATTTGTTAGAATTCATAGTCTTTCTACACGGAAAAAGAGATGATAAAAGATTTGGGTCTTCATTATGAAAAAGTTTGTGCATATCCTAACGATTACATATTATTCTGGAATGACACTTCCAAGTAGACAAGTGCTCACTGTGTGGATCTTCTAGATGGAAGAATGTCTGTGATGACTTGACTAATAAGGTCACTAAAGTACCAACAATGGTTTTAATGTACTTTTCTTTAAAGCCTAGGCTTTAGACGATATTCATGTGTTCCAAAACATCTATAGCTATGACATGAAATAATTCGAAATGACCCAAGATGGAAATTTAAGACATCCAACTGATGGGGAAGCTTGGAAAGATTTTGATTCCTTGCATCCCGACTTTTCCTGTGATTTTTGTAACATGAAATTAGGTCCTTCAAACGATGATTTTCATCCATTTTGAAATGTGAGCATTTTCCATAGCACATGGACGGCTATGTTGATGAATTATAATTTATTACCATGGATTTGCATGAAGCCGGAGTATATAATTATGTTAATGATTATTCTAGGTCCATCGTCTTCTAGAAATGATATAGATGTATACTTACAACCATTGATTGCAGAGTTGAACGAACTATGGGAAGTGGGACTTGAAACTTATAATTTTGTAAACTAATCAAAAATTTATAATGCGTGCAACTTTATTATGGACAATTAGTTAATTTCCAGCACTGGCAATGCTTTTCGGATAGAGTACAAAGGGGAAATGGGCATGCCAAACTTGTAATCATAATACTTATTCCAAATATCTCAATCATAGTCATATAATATGTTATATGGGTCATCGAGCCTTTTTGCCTCATGATCATCATATAGAAAAGGTAAAAAAATCCTTCAATGGTGAAGGGGAGCATAAAGTTTCACCAATTCCCTTATGAGGCAGACAAGTTCTTGAAGAATTTCATGAATTCAATAATGTTTTTGGAAAGGGCCAACAGAAAAGAAAACGAAAAAATGATGGTCCATGGAAAAATATACATTTTTTTTTTAGTTTCCATATTGGGTAACCAACAAATTGAGGCACAATCTTGATGTGATGCATATAGAGTAGAATATATGTGATAGTTTGCTTTGGACTTTACTGGATATAATTGAAAAGTCAAAAAATCATATTAATTCTCGTTATGACTTGCTTGATATGGGAATTCTCAAATAGCTTCAACAAGTAGGAGATTGTGATATTGGAAACATTCATTTGGAAAAATCTTGTTTCTCCATGAAACTAGAGGAGAAAAGGTTATTTTTCACTATATTAAAAGATGCCAA
The DNA here is from genome assembly GCA_032847665.1 of Solanum chilense. Lineage (NCBI taxonomy): Eukaryota > Viridiplantae > Streptophyta > Magnoliopsida > Solanales > Solanaceae > Solanum > Solanum chilense. The sequence continues at coordinate 43,228,473 of CM064973.1, forward strand.
ATTACCAAAAGGATTTGCGTCTAATATGTCAAGTCGTGATACAAAAGCCACGATGCTCATTTAATATTACAATACTTGCTCCAACTTTCTGTCAGAAATGTTTTTCCCATGAATGTATCTTTGGTCTTGATTAGGTTGGGCAATTATTTTAGATCCATGTGTAGTAAGGTTATAAGAAGAAGCGATCATCATAAAATGAAGGATGAAATCATAGATATAGAATGTGAGCTTGAAAAGATTTTTCCTCCATCCTTTTTTGATATAATTACACATTTTCGTTGGATGCATTCTACTGAATGAACTATGTGTGAGTTCAAGGGGCTTGCCCATAATCGAAATAATCAAGAAGGGAAATAGTAGAGGGATTTCAGCTATAGAGTTTTTGACCATTATTTTGAGATACATACCTTATATGGTGAAGACAACATTTTGTAGGCATCAAACCGGGGATGATGAGGACAATCAAATAGGGGATTGTGATTCTTCACGTTTATTTCCTAAGATAGGTTATCCAATCAGAAGTATATAAAAAGGAAAGTCAAGACTTTTAACATGGAGCAACAAGAGTTGTTTGAAGCACATAGATATGATTTGTTCAATATTGGAGATGAAAAAGTAGAGACATTCATCAAGTAAGATAAAATAATCATTTATTTTTAAACATCTTTTGTATGTTACTATATTGTTTTTTAAATTCCATTAATAAATATTAATTGATTAAATTGTATATCATGCTTGCAGGAAATATAAGAATTCAATCGATAATCATACCAAAGGAAATGCATAGTAGAGAATTCAGTTATTCGTTTAGAGATAAAGTTAAAAATATTGATGTGCCCAATCATTGAAGATCGCTAGCTAACGGGACTATATTTGTGGCTAAAAGATATACTAGATATTTCGTCTATGTACATCGATTTCATAAAAAGACAGGGGATGAACTTAGCAAGACTTAGATTAGTGAAGTTACTTTTTAACAAATAACAGATAGTTTTTCTAGCAATAGGGACCAAAATTCTATCGGTTGAATGGTTATCTATTATTTAATTATCAAGGATATCATTGGGATTTATTATTGCTGTTTCTTTAGTGTTCTACTTTTTAGTTGTGATTGGTATCATAACAAAGTCAATGAATATGGATTGACTCAGGTATACTTCAATAAACAATGTAGCAGGAATCATCCTTCTGTACAAGCATGTCTAGTGCATCAAGATTTTTATGTGGAAAATCCAATTGAGAAAAATATATGTTATTAAAGAAATAATGTCCTAGTGGATCTGTATGATTTGGAGAAAGAGAATTGTCCTAATATTGAAGAAACATTTTGGAGAGAGACTAGTGATGACATTGTCTCATCACAAAGAGTTCTTGATGATGTTAGATGGTCGAGAAAAGATCTCCCTATTGATATAAGTGATATGCTTTTCCTTGCACTACATTTAGAAGATTTAACTATGGAAACATCAGACGAGGAGGATTACATTGACGATGTGTATAGGATTTTATGGAACTTGATGATTGACAAATCATCTTCTAAACTTTTTAAATAAATTGTCTTCTTTGTTTTTAGTAGTAAGTAATAAATACCTATTTGAGTTGCAACACATAAAATATGAATGTTGAATGGTCTCTATTTGGATATCTGTCTATTTGCTACTACTACTTGCTTGATTCGGCTTATTTCTTCTGAAATATTTTCTTGCTAATTTTGGTACTATAGATCTATTATTTATGTCAAAAAGGAGCATTATTCTTGAAAATATGCATGAACTGTTAATATTATTGTTCTTTGATTTTCTTCACTTTCTTTTTTTAATATTCACATTTAAAAATTCTGCACTAAATTACTTCTTCGTTCTTATTTTTACAAAGTTTTGGATAGTCATGAGTCAACAAGAGGCTTCAAAAAGAAACAAAAAATTAAAAAATAAGACATATACTAAACCTGGATCATTTATCATTCTTGCCAACTAAAAAACACGGCAGTTGACAACAAATGAAATTGTTCAAGCTATGGAGTCAGAGAAAAGATAACTGCTAAAATTAATTTAATTACCACCAGTAGCACACAAACTGAAGCTAATGGACAATATGTGGAGAAGCAGCCTCATGAGTTGCAACCTATAGATGAACAAGTACAAATGAACTATGGCACTCCGTCAACTCGTGAACAACCTGCAGAACAAGGTAATATATTAAGCTACAAACGTGTTAAATTCATCTATGAAAAATCTATTTCTTATATTTTCTTATAGTTGAAGGTGTTTCTAGAAAAAATTAAAGAGTCCAAACTCAAATTCATGATGTACATGCATGAAAAGAGCGTAAACTGATCCTATTGAATAGTCTAAATCAACCAGTTTGTCCTACTTAAGACGTTGTGACAAAGGTAAGTAGCTTCCTAGTTACACTGGCAAGAAATGTGAATCTTTGCCCATTTGATATACTTGATTGGAGGAGCATGGATACTAAAAAAGATTAATGGGATTATACTATGCTTTGGAGTTTCTAATATTTAATCTCAAGTAAAAGTATTTTACATCAATTGTAAAACAAAATGACATCAAATTGTAGAAGAAATACATTATTCTTGAAGTTGCAAAAGATTGGGCTCTGGTAACAATAAGAGATGCTTGGCGAAGTCATAGATCTGACATGAAGATGAATTATTACTAACCATAGACAATGATGAAATTTGAATGGTAGAAAAGAAATTTCATATTCACCAAAGTCAGTATTGAGAGTTCCTTAAATGATTGAAGTGTGAGCAATTCAAGTTAAATGTAGTTCAGAATATCAAACATCCAATTTATTCTTCTCCTAATCTGTTTTGTGATATAGTTGCTGCTGCAACTTTATTTTTCTACTCTCTTATGCTACTCTCTTCTCTGTTTCATAAATTTTTATAATCATCAGCATGCCAAACTCAATAATTTCATTTATAAGTTGAATAAGCTACATATGACAGTAACATTCGTACTAACAAAGCATGTTTTTCATTTTGATTTGTTAAAAGGAAATATTGGGATATGCACTTCTTTTAGTACATTATTTAGCACCAATATACCTTTGGTTACAATTATGGATTCATTTTTTTTGCAGAAAATGTATGAAACAAACACTAAGAATCGGAAAAAGATGATGAATCCAGACACAGCAGGCAAAAAGAGTTTTTCTTTAATCCACAGTAAATAGGTGTTTAATCTTATTTATTATATAGGGTTAACCTTTAATTTATGAAATTCTTATATGTATTTTTATGTGACTTTGAAAAAGTAGAGGAATTTATATTTGCTAAAACGCTCTTTGTGGTCAGATAAACAAGACAACATGATCGTTCCTACAAGGAATTGAATGAGAACACGACTAAAAAAATTGAACAAATATTGTCAATATTTTCTATTTTAAGAGCAATTATTTATTCAAAATTTTAATTTAAAAGACTAATTGTAGGATACGTTTTGTTAGGCTGAAATTGAGGATCTTGTAAAGAAAATGAGCACAAATGGTCAGTCTGTTGATGAATTTGCAATTGTCATGGGTCCTAAACAACCGCTATGTCTAAGACTATATGGAGCGGGGTTTACAAAGACAACTCTGAAAAAGAAAATTGTAAATTCTGAACCAATGTTAAATGCAAGAAATAATGTAGTGCAACAAATGAAAGAAAGAATGCAAAAAACGGAGAAACAAATGAAGGAACAATGAAGAACTATGCGACAAGAAGTTATTGCTTATGTAGTTGTACAACTTCAGCATGCAGGATTAATTGATACTAAAGTACTAGCAGGATTGTCCGTTCCTTCACTAAGAGAAGCTACTTCTGCTCAAACAGTTAAGCTAGGTTAGTGTCATGAAATCTCTGTTTAGACTATTTCTTCTTCTTCTTCTTCTTGCACTAATACTCCTACTTTATATTCCTCTTGAAACTCAATTTTAAGTTAACAGGGTTGATTTTTTCAATGGTATTCCTCACGTGGTATTAAATATAGGGTGTTATAATATATATAGCATTTTCACTTTCGTATCTATATGTCTAAATTTAGCTGCAAAAGATTGGATAACATTTAATGGGGCAGTTGTGTTATATCTCGTCTTTTATGATAGTATTTTGTGACTTTGGCAATGTTGAGGAATTTGATCATTGGGAATCTGGGGTTGTGCTCTACAGTTACATTTTTGTTGTGTGAATAAATGTGTTTTTCAAAATTATATTAAATCCTAGAAAAATTAGGTACAGGAACATAGAGATGATCCTGTTTTTTTTTGGGTGTATGTTACTCTTCAGAATCTTTTTGGTGTTTTTAATTGTATCCTGCATAATATGTTTCCCAAGAACTCTATTTTTCTCATTTGTAAGGTTTGTGATTGCATCATCTAATTTGGAAAAGACATTCTTTGTTTTATGGCTGTTCTTGAGACTCACTGAGACTCTTATGAAGCAAGTTCATACATTGTTGCTGGCTTTGATATTTTGTCTTTAGGAAATTGTTTGTCATTGGAGAGTGTCTGTGTTTCTTTCATCGAAATTGTTGTGATATGTTCTTCTAGTTTATAGGAAGAATCCCGAGTAAATAGGTCATCATTATCACTACTCTGTTTAGACTAGTTTAGAGTTGTTATTATCTTTTGTGATTCCTTCCGTTTTTCCTAACCATACTTCTTCCCCTGCTTTTACTTTCTGGCTGATCAGAATCATATTAGACAGTAGCTTTAGTGTTGTAACAATTATGATGTCAATGAAGATTGTTTCTCCTCTCTTCGGACTGTTGTGATTGCTCTTGCAGCTGAGATTCCACCCCCAATAGTATACTCACACTCTTCCGTCATCATAACATAATGGATTTTTTATTTGAAGATGATTGTAGACTTTTTTATGCATTTAAAATCTTCTTACTCTCCATGTGGCATTACTCCTTATTGCTTACGTGTGACCTTAGATAAAATTTGGTGGATCTTATTTTATATAATAAAATCCCCAGTGATTCATTGTGTAGAATAAACAAAGATTGCTGATAAGCTTCAAAGAAATTATATTCAGTTAATACCGCAGAAAAGTTAGCATCATCTCCTTCTTTTTGTTCTGTAACTTTATTAGCACAACTTTTTTTTAGGTAACATGTATTGTAAACAAAGGAATAGTCAGAGAAGTATTCCAGTAATACGTGGGAGAGGTACAGGACGAAGAAAAATTAAATTATGTCCCACTAAGGACATCCCATGAAATAGGTAGAAAGATTAAATAAGCGAAGGTTATTCGAGATAATTAGATCATTCTGTTGTGCTTACCATCCGACATTTTGATGTTTTATGATGATAGAGCCGTAAAGGGACTTGCCATTGACCAATAGTTTAGGAGCTATTTCTTCGTCTTTCTTATATCTGGAAATTCTTAGTTGTCTTTTCACATGTAAATTTTATTTTTCTATCCTTTTCGTTTAATATATATGAAAATAGTGATCAGGTACACTAGCTAAATATCAAATCTTCCCTACAAAAGTAGACAGTCCTTCGTTAGTAAAGGGCATCCTTACTATTACTCAAATTCACACTTAGTATTTATTTCTAATAGTTAGAATAAATTTTTTTTGACTTGACAAACCTGTGCAGGGGTTTAGTTTAATAATAATGCTAACCCAGATGCTTACTTAAAAAGGAAAACGATTGAGCTAATTTTGTTATCTAATGAATATCGAACCAGATGTTTGTTTCTCTATACTTCCCTCTGTTGGGAAGTAGAAAACAACTAGCTGAGATAACTACATAAGAAATTTAAATCCAATCAAAAAGGCACACGGTCTTGGACACTTAACCATGTTGTATAAATAACTGCTTGATTTTCTTATAGTTTAGACATTTCGTGTCTGTGGACTGTTTTTCTCCATTTTGAATATTCTTAGTCTCCTTTCATAGCTATTGAAATTTTTTTCATTTGGATATGTGTTCTCTTTCATATGTCTCATTAACTACCAAATCAGCTAGTTGATTTGCCTACCTAAAAAAATTTGTTGCTCTTAACTGCAGAGATTTTATAATATGTTGTATTTCTACAATTTCGTGTGTATGCTACCATGACACTTCCCATTCCACCTCTACATACATGATATGCATAGTGAATATGTCTCCATATACATATTTGTGATGTTGTTAGTTTGACAATGTTGTAACGATCATAGAATTGCTCATGTTCTGTAGTTTAGTAGAGACTTTAGCTTGGTATAATTCCAAAAAGTAGTAGCAACTATCTCTTTAACAATTTTATTTTCATCATGTCATATGAAGCTTATTGAATTTATATGAAAATTGTAGATATAGAGTTATAACTTTTAAATATATCACTGAAGTCATTGAACTTTTCCAAAAAAATTGCTAAATTATTTTATATTTTCATTAAATGTACGTAGGTGATGATATTGAAGAAGGATATGAAAGCATTTCTGAAGACTTGACATAGGAGCTGAATTGACTTGATGATAAATTTAACTATGTTTTGGAAGTCTATTATTTTTGAAGATTGTGTGGTGTATCTGTCCAATTAAACCTTTTTGAATGGCTTAAAATTTTTATATAGTTTCTTTTGTCGATACTATGTACCCAATTGCTAACATAGATCTTACATTATAATTTTGGTAATGAAATATACATTCTTTCCATTATCTTTTTTATGTGTATTTTATTCTACAAAAGTATTGCAGTGGCTCAACTAATAATATATGATCAAGCCAACCATAGTATATATATGTTGGAATACCCTAATAATAATCGTTGCAATATGTTGATATTAATTATTGCAAAAATTTAAAAATTGTTGAAATACGTTGTAATATTTGTACCAATAGACATTGAGCAACAATTACAATGGCTCAAACTGACGCATTACCATATAATAACTGTTGCAATAGAATTAAATGTTTGTTAAAATAATCATAGCAACAACCTATTCAGAACTGTTGCATAAAAGACTATCGGGACAATATATAACCCTACAAAAAAGGTGTTAGCCATCGGCAATGGACTAGAATTAACTGTCGCATTAACTCTAACGTCACGGTTAATAACCATACAAATACAACATTAACCGCTGCCAATTAATTAATCTGAAAACCGTCGCAACATGGTAATCTATTGCAATAACTATTGTAATCATCAAAAATATCCTTCGCAATAGATCTATTGCTACACTATATATTATAGCGGTTGCCTTAACCGTTGCATTAGAGCTACTTCTCCGGTAAATACACCAATTGTCACGGTAATTTAACCGTGGCATTAGATCATATTTCTAGTAATGCAAGTCTTCTTGTGCAACTTGTAGAAAAAAGCACTATGCGAAGTGTCTATTGGGTACCAGGGGTTGCTTTTGATTTGGTAAGGATGATTACAAGGTGAGAGAATTTTCCTACCATTGCGGCTACATTGTTTGCCTTGGTATGTTTCATCGAGTTTTACGTGTTTGTTTTTGATGAAATTGATGTGGGAGGTCCTAAAATTTTATACATGCATATTTTGGTTGGAAAGGTCTGGGTGAAAGTTCCCAAGGACGAACCAAGGGTCCTTGAGGAAGCACCCTTCTTCATACCCAAAACTGCCCAAAACAGTCCCAAGCAACGAATGTAGTAGACGGCTCGTGGGCCAGTTAAAGCCCCATCGATGGTTGTCATGTCTTAGGACATAGGCGAGGGATAAGGAAAAGCCACGGACTAAACTCAGTACCAAACAAAGGGCCAGCAGGACGGTCAATTTGTTGGGAAAGAGGCCGTCGTTGGCAACCGTGTGTGAGGACTGCCGCCTGCACAACTTACATTAAGTTGCAAAGGTGAAGTTGTAAATTCACCCAATATTCAAATAAGAGAAAGTGTGGTTACTTAATGGCACTTTGGGTATTTTAAACATGTTTAGAATCCTTTATAATTTAGAAGATTCATTCTTCGAAAATCAAAAACCAAATTTCCTAAGAAATTCTCTAGAATTCCATTGAAACCAAAACTCAAGTAAGAGCATCGATTGGAGATTTGAGTGGTAATTCTCCATAAAATATGTGTATTAACATCAATAAGGTATGGTTTTTGATCCTTGTAACTCTATTTGTCAAGGATCCAATTTTCAAAGTTATTTTCAATATATTCTTAAAAGATGAGTCTACTAAATTTAAATATATCCATGGGTTCTACCATTAAAAGTTTTAATGCATTGAATATTGATTAAATTTGTTGTTAATTATATAAATTTAACTAAATTAACCTATGAAACCATGTAACTGATGAAACCTTGTTTTTAACTATTTTATTGATTACTTGATATTGACTTAATGCTTATGAATTCAATTGTTATTTTTTATGGGCTATTTAATGATGTATGAATTCTATTCAATTGATGTATAAGTTGTGTTTGATTGATAAATATATATTGAATTGACCTAGTTTCATTGAGTATTATGGTATTTGTATTGAGTTGATGATCATGACCATGGGTAAGGACATATCGGTATTGAATTTGATAAGTTAGCTAATGATTGAAGCTGAGATATTGGATTAGTGGTACTCAACCCTAATTATATTTATTTTATGTAATGTATCTCTTGAATTATGTTTGGAATTGTATGGTCCACTTATGGTGGTAGTGTTATGAGATTGATGTGGCCTTTTCGGCGTTACATTATGGATCATGATGATAACGGCCTTGTTGGGAAGTACTTGAAGTATTATGATGATTTGTATAGTTTATTATATGATGTTTGATCATATCTGCCTACATATTAAGCAATGTAAAAGTATGTGTTAGTCTATTGAAGTTTTTAGGTGATCATGTTAGACTATAACTATGTGTTCATGTGTGTAGTCTTAGAGTTTATGCATGATTGTCCATACATCACTATATGATTCCGTAATTTCTGTATTTATGATGTTATAGTAATTTATAGGATGACATAAAGATGATAAGGTTCATTCCTAAGTTCTTCAAAGAATGATATTCTTTATTTAATAAAGTAAAGTATGTTGTGTCTTGTTTTGGTAGACTTGTGTCCCTTACTTGATACATGTATGAATTTTATGTGAATATGAGATGTCTTGAATAGGTAAGCTTAGTGCACCTTGTCGTTTATAAATGAATGATATGTGAGACCTTAAATGATCTTAATAAGATCATCTACGTGGAACCTTAAACCTAGTGGTAAGGTTACGAAATTTGAAGTCAAGAGTTGTAATGGTATACTACTTGTATGAATTTTTGCTTTATTTAGGGTTGGTTGGATGGAACAACATTATATCATCCTTAGAAAAGTCATGATGATCTATCTTTGTCTCTATTGTAAGGTAGACATAGTGGACCTCATTTGTTGGGTGAATGTGATTGGGTTATGAACTAAATATGGAACCCTTTCATGTGATCCTTTAATATGTATTACTCTATGAGAACAAAGGCTAGCACTGAGTGAGTATGTTATGAGAAGTAGCTCTACTTGATAGGGATACTAGAGTACAATGTATCTCTACTTGGGAAAAAGACTAGAGTAAATAAAAGCCTTTCATATTCCTTTACCATTTGCCTACATAGTATGTATTCTAATTCAACCCTTTGCAAGTATAATACCCTTATTGGAGTAGGTTAGAACTCCGGACTCAATCTTTAGCTATCATGGTCTATGTTTGTTATTTAATATTTTCATCATGTGGGACACCTACTAGTATTGGAGAAGTTATACGGAGTTTAGGTGGTGGTTGATACGCTCAAACTCACCTCTCAAATGAGAAGTAAAGCGGTCGTGTCAAGTAAATAACCCAACTAATGAGGTTGGGATCGTTCCCACGAGGAAAATAGTCTAGACTTAACTTTAACCTAGTATTACTATCGTTTGGTCGATAACTTTCTTGGAAAGTAACAATATAAAAGGGGGGGGGGGTTGTATTAAGTAATGAGTAAAAATAACTAACGTAATTGAAAGAGACACTTGACAGCTTTTAATATTGGGTTTTAATCAATGAATTAAAGTAACTAGGGTTTACGTGTTCCCCAAGGGTTCATAACTTGATAATTTTAACAATAACAATTCTTTCCTAGTATCTTGCATGCAAAGTGATAAGTTATGTATTTCTAAATCCTTGGTCCGGCATCTAGAACATCTCACTCCGCACCTTGGTCCGGCTACGTGTGTTGCTTTCCTAACCCTTATCTTTACCTCATATTAAGCATCGTATTCGATATTTGACTAAGGTATTACCTCGTACCAATCAATACTAGCCTATTAGATAGTATACACTAAATCTATGTTAATAATTCTTTTCCTATTATCTACCTCCTTGGTCCGGCACGTAGCATTAAGGCGAGTTCTAACG